>SJYO01042875.1:295129-638552 GCA_006410555.1 Capra ibex
GAAGGGGAGACGACGAAGAGGCGAGCGAGGCCGCCGTGGAAGTGGAGTGACATAGGCCACGAGATCAGTGGTCGGGAGTGGTAGGAAGCGACGGGAGGAGAAGGGAAGGTACTGGAAGAGACAGGGAAGCATTTTGGGGTGTCGGAGAGCCAAGGTCCAGGGCGTGGCGTGGTTAGTCGAAATCCGGGAGGAACGAGGGACGCACGGGGACCGGAGGGGTAGGAGCGGGTCTGCCGGAGCACCAAGGAGAGACACGAAAGGGGCGAGTAAGGCGAGGGGGTGGCTTCAAGGAAGAGGCGGTCGGCACCAAAGCCTCGGGGGGAAGGGGGTCCACGGGTCCGACTAACCCTCCTCCCCTAAAGACAGGACCAGACCGAACCACTCACGACCCATTTGAACCCGTTCCACGAATGGGAGAGACCAGACTCAGGGGTTAGCCATGAGCCTCTCTTAACGAAAGACAACTTTTGAACAGAATTGGGTTCTGTTAAACGTCTCCCATCTCAGAAGACATCTTTGGAAAAAAAAGAAAACTACTTTTCTCTTCAGTTTTAGAATCCACAGACACGTGACGTCCCTACGGACTATCTTTATGTCTGTCAACGGACTATCTTTATGTCTGTCAAAACCTCCTTTCTCTTTCGTATCGAAATAAAGAAACGTACAGTCTCTCGTACGTCGTCCGATTACGGAGCCTATTACAAACGGGAAGGGACCCCTTTTCCCTCTCCAGAATATCAGATCCGAAATGAGTCCCCATACACTATGCTAAGTTCCGTCACTGTTAGAACGTAAGAGAAAATACGTTTCAAAATTTTACCGGTATTGTAACTCAGACCAGCAGTTTCTCCATTAACCGACCATTAGAAAAACTTTACTTTTTACGGTTTCCTCAATTTTCCCACACATCCCCTTTTCTTACGGTCCACGTCCTATCTTAAGTGTCAGTCTCTCACTAATTCCTTAATTTAAACACTTCCTTCAGATCAACGCACGTGATCTTTGTCGATCTCATTTTGATCCTAACGACCTGAGAAGGTCCGGACAAGAACCCCCAAAATATCGACAAATGAGTAAGGAAGTAAAGGGAACGAACCATCGTCATTTTTTGGGGTGAAAAGGTAAAGACAAATTGTTTAAGGGGTGACGACCAAGTAAAGAAGGTAAAACCACCTGCTTCCCTTAGTCCGCAACAAGAGTAGACCGACTCCTATTTTAAAGTCACAGTAAGGTGAACTGCTTGTAGTCGACAAACCGGGTCCTCGGGTAGATAGAGGATGAAGTTTTCATCAGTACAAATAGAGTTTTTAGAAATTTTTATGTTTCGTTGTCGGGTTGTCGGGTAAGTGAGTGATTGACGAATAACTCCCGTGATTGAAACACGACTGGAAGAGACGAGACAGACTGTGGGACAAGAAGTGACTCCTATATATGTGACTCTTTGTTCTGTTCCAAAAACGGAAGTTCCTTGTCCCCGTCCGTCTTTTTTTAGTTCATTTATTTGTTCTAAAGTGTCCACCATTCTCGATATCTCCATCTTTTGTCACCAAAGTACTTGTCACTGTCCCCTGAAGAAACCTACTTGGTCAATCCCCCCCTCGTTTCTAGACTTCCCGTTGGTTCGTTTCTAATTCCTATTCATGTCGACTCGTTCTCGTTACCGGAGAGATAACAGGTTGGTGAAGGGTCCCTAACGACGTCAAACCCAAAAATACGATTGTCTGGTACAAGATCCTCGTGTGTTTGTACGTACTAAAATAAGGAAAGGAGGGAGGTGAAGAAAAAACAAAATATTTTTGTTTTGTAAGGAGACATAAGGTTCCGTCGAGACAACTAAAATAAGTCTTGACGGAGTGGGAGTGACCAGAGTCCGGACCCTCCTTTATGTTTCAAGTCTCAGTGTCTGGAACCGGCGGATCCCTCTCGAACTGAGTCCATTCAAAAAGTCGTCTCTTCCCTCGGAACTCTTAGTTGTCCTTTCGGTTACTATTCAGGACGATAAAACTTTATTTTAAAAAAAAAATTTAATCGGTCAAGTTTTTATCCAGGTACAGTATCTATCAAAGGAAGGATTCCGTCTACTGTCCTTAAGGATCTGCCAAAGTAAGAAAGTAGAGGGCACACCTAAGACCGGATCACTAACGAAGACCTCTGTGGACCGTACAGTGTTATGACCGACATAAAAAATTTTGTTAAAAAAAAAAAAAAAACCAACGTGGTACGTCGTCGTATACCCTAGATCAAGGGGTTGGTTCCTGACTTAGGCCCTGGGGACATTACCCTCGGACCTCAGAATAGCGACCTGACGGTCCTCTCTGAGAGATACCTGTAAGGCAATAAACCGACACGGTCCAGAAGCAACACCGTGAGTTCTAGAAACGACACCGTACCCACTAGAAATCAACACCGTACATCCTATATCGAGGGACTGGTCGTCAGTCTGAACCGGAGGGACACAACCCTCACGTCTCAGAATCGGTCACCTGGTGGTACCATCACGGGAGATACCTATAGGAACTTGTGTGCAAAACCAGTGTACGTAGGTATAAAGACAACCCATTTAGGGATCTACTTCTTAGTGATCCGGTATCCATACACATACAGCAAAGTCATCTACCCCGGTCAAAAGACTTTACCAACATGGTTAGTACGATCTCTCAAGTTGAACGAGGTGTAAGAGTTTTTAACCGTCAGATACAAAAAAATTTAAAAACCGTAAAACTACCTATATACCACCATAGAGTAATACCAAAACTAAAAGAGATTCATCACTTCTATTATGAAAAAGTACATATAACCGGTTCAAAAGTGAATGTACTTATTGTGTACTTATATAAGAAGAATCTGTATTATGTACTTCTGTTTTTACATGAACTTCGATTCCGTTACGTATTTTCTATCAGGATTCGTTAGAGAGTGGAGATGTGGAACGTCAGGGAGATCAAAACTCGTGACCCGAACTTCAATCCTCTATACCTAGGTCGGAACCAGATTGTGACCGAACACACTTAAACTTGTTCAGGGGAGAGACTCAGACAGAGAGTAGATAACTTAATCTCACAAATTGGACTACCAGAGATTCCTGAAGAAACTATAAGACCGGTAACACAGACAGTAATGTTTTTGAGGTACACCCCCCTACCGGTAAACGGGGGTATAGGTAGAGAGGTAGAAGGAATCATTAACTTAGAGGTTCAAAATCGACTCGTGTCCCGACGGGGTGGTCTGAGAAAAGGTCGGAAAGAATGTGTTGATCCACATCGGTACCCTGATTCAAGTCTGTTCCCGTTCACTGCACACGTTGAAAGCCCAACACGGGAACACTTCTTCACAATACGGGAGATGAACGAGCAGAGGAGAAAGACGACTGACTTTCTCCCGGGCTACCAACCTTGACCTAGGTGGTTGACACTAGTACTCTACCTTCGGTTCTACGCAACTACTGTCTTGTTCCGTCCTCGTTACTGGGGGGTGTGGTATATCGACTAGTATATCGGGTCTGATGAGTCTTTGTGTAAAGGTGGAATTCAATAGTAATAAAACCGAAAACAATATTAATGACTTGTACTTGGGACTGATTATGTCTCATTGACCCCTTACTGAAATTTAGACTACAGTCTCGTCTAAAAAGACTCCGACACTGTAAATTTGGTTCTAGAATTGTTACTTTTTCCTCTTGCGACAATTCTCAAATCCATTTTTCGTAAGGTCCGTTTCCCCTGTTGGTGTCCACGTTTTCGACTCTAGGATGGTCGGAATGTAGAGGAACAGTGTAGAGGGTACGGTAATAAGTGTCCGTGATTTGACTCCGACCAGCACACTGGGCTCGTCCTGGTTAGTCTCTGGAGGTCTCTAGACGATACACTTATGACCCTATCTTTCCTAATTCCTGGTAGAAGGGACCACCGAGTCTACCATTTCTTAGACGGACGTCACGTCCTCTGGGTTCAAACTAGGGACCTAGTCCTTCTAGGGGACCTCTTCCCGTGCCGTTAGGTGAGGTCATATGAACGGACCTCTGAAGTACCTGTCTCCTCGGACCGTCCGATGTCAGGTACCGTAGCGTCTCAGTTCTGTACTGACTCGCTGAAAGTGTCTGTTCCTGGAACGACGACAGTTCACCGTTTTTGGGTATAACCTTATTTCCGTTCGACTCCGTTTGTGTCTACTGCTATCCTTCCCTATGTCCGAAGGTCCTCTCTGACATAGACAGTGAACGGTGGTTCTCGCGGGTCTTGTTCCGGTTTATACCCCACGACGTTCACTGTCCGGGATTACACACCTTAACCGTCTCAGGTGTGTCCCGTTCCAGTCCTGAGGGGATAGGGATCAACCCTTCAGCCAACATTTTACAGACCAAATTTACGAACAACAAACCCCCCTGGAGTTGGTATACGGGTGACTCCATAAAACTCCCTGGAATCACTTTACTTTTCACTCCTACTCCCTTACACAACCAATAAACACCACCAGACACCCTACGGCGTAATTCCCTATTCGATGGTAGGTTCGACCGTCCAGAACTCTCCCTTTATTCTTTTAGTATAACACAACTCTCTCCGGGAATTACGAATGGTCTATGGACCTTTAGACTCTTATTATTCGGAGCGACGAACACTCTCGGCTCAAGAGACGGGTTCCTATTTTAATACCATGGAGTCCACGATTCAGGACTGAGGTCTCCCGCGGGGAGTGTATCTGGTATACGGACTTCCGTCGAGTCGGGGACCTACACGGGGCAATGATCTTGATGGTTCTCGTAGTCACAATCTCGATATTAAAACAATGACAAATAACCCTCCACCATGCCGGCTCATCCCTACCGGAAGCTCAACCCGATACACTAAAGTTTAGGGTCGAGACGACAAAAACCACTGACCCCAAGATCTGGGTCAAGACGGTGTTTGACCAACTCGCCGGAACTCTCAGTATATTATTGATTGTCTGTCTCGAAGAAGTGACGTTTGGGTGCGATTTAAATCCCTAAGGGAAAGGTTCGAAAGAGTGGAGTCAGTTACCGGACGGATAGTCGGTGGGTCCTCGAGTTCGGTTCAAGCGGGAACTGGAGAGTGGATTCAGGATTTAGAAGAGAAGAGGTGGGGGTGCCAGTGTGAGTCAGATCCGGTGTGAAGAATGAACACGAAACGGTGTCACGACAGTTCTACGAAGATATTTGAGTTTCAGGTTGATTTTTAGAATTGAAACATGACACAAAAGGTTCAGAGGACATTTGCACAATAGTATAAAAGTATTAAATCTTTTATTTTTTCTAATTTTTTTTTTTTTGGTAATTTTTGGAAAACACACAAGGTCGGTGGGGTCGGCAGGTCGAGTGAAACCGGGGCCCTAGGGAAGACGACCCTTACTAGCAAGGATTTGTACACAGTCGAACCGATGAACGAAAGATCCAGACCCAGATTTACATTCTGGAGTCCCTCCACAAAAGCCTAGGAAGTATGGTCCAGTATGGACCACCGGAAGGTCGCGGACAGTGATGGAGTCACCATTGTCCAGACGGGTGACTAAGAGGAGTCCCTCGGGGTAGTAGTGCGACGAGTTACAATCGAGGACCCCTGAGCCCTGTGTCAATAAACGAAGGACTCTTACCAAACATGGATTTCCCGCACAGACGGAGGGTAGAGGAACGCGGATCTTGTCTCGACCCGGGGGAGAGTCGAACCGTTACTACTCACACCCTACTGGAACTTCTTACAAGGGAAGGTGTGATTAGTCTTTGCTCAAGTCCCGGTCCCTCGTGTCTTTGCTTCCACCACGTTCCAAGACCGTACCAGGTTTGAGTCTGGACAGTCACCGAGTAGCGAGTACAAAAGCCAGAGTTCCACTAAGAAGTGTAGGGTTTTCGACTCATGTCCTACTCCACCGGTGTCGAGACACCTTCTCGTGGTCCTCAGTCTCCCCTCGACGGAGATTGAGTCCATAAAGATTTAAAATTTTATCTAATATGACGAAATTGTAGGTTTTATCAGAACGAAACCGAGATCTCGACCCTAAGAGACAGTGAGACGTCTGTCCGCCCACCTGAATGTTTGAACGGGGAGGAATCGACCCGGACTTGAAAGTGGACCCCCGTCCCTTGCACTGTAGTGTAGGAGAATCTTCTTGGTTATCTCTGGACAAAGAGTTCGGTCTTTGGGTACTTCCGTAGAACCAGGAACGGAGTTAAGAGGTTGTCCTTTTGCAACCGTTTCGAACGAATAAACCAGAAGTCTTACATAGGACTCGTGTAAGACGAAGAAACGAGAGGTAACGGTGTTGGAACCAGGTCCAGTGACCGTACCAAGGGACCCCAGACGTCGTCGGAGGGTTGGTCCGACCAAGACCGAGCGGGGAGGTAAAAAAAAGTGTCGTCGTCTTACCCCCTTTAACCTTGTGTAATTGCGGACCAATTCTGGGAAATCTACCGAAAGATAGTCTACGTTTTATCTTTGGTTCGAAGGATCTTCACACCCTAGATGGAAAGGTTGGAGACCACGACAGTAGGTGGAAGAAGAAGTAGACCAAGGGTGCTACCCCAAGGACGATAACGTCCTTGGACGTGTGAGACGGCAGGAAGAGCGTCGAAGACTGAAGGCGAAGGGAGAGGAGAACAATTTCCGGAAAGGAACGGGGAGTTAGAGTCCTTCCCGAAGAGTCCGCTCCGGGGAGTAGACAAGAAGACAGAGTCTGGGGAAGAAAGGGACCTTCGTGATAATGGTAGACATTGACGGAATACAGACAAAAGAACAACCGAACGAAAGACAGTGGGACCAAGGGAACACGTCTAAGGTGCGTCTCTGTTCGACTTCAGACAGGACGATATATAGGGGTCCTGGGTCATAACACGCACCCGTGTTTCGTCTGGAAGAGTTCTTTATAGAGACGTTATTTCTCAGAAAAACCACCACGGTAGCGGTTGTCAGTCCTTAAGAGAGAAACGAAGACTTAAAACTAGGAAGCCGTCGCAAGGACGAACAATTGCTTAATTAAGAAAAGACGAACAATTACTCATTAAGAAGAGACCCAAATACCGAGTCTCTTGTTGTCCTCTGGAGTCCGTCGGACCGTTGGTGACCGGACACACCCCTAGCGAAAGGTCACCTTAACGTCGTTTACAGTTGAGATTTGGGTCCCACAGTTAGATCCGGACACACGGGTGGAGACGACGGTCTCCGGAGGTCGAAAGGTCTCGAAGAATCCCAGGTTCTTAGTTGAAGGGAGAGAGGGAATTACAAGGTTCGGGAAGAGGGTCTGGGGTGACTCGACTACGGTACTCAGGACCACCGAAAGGTCGACTTCGCTGGGGTCTCCTTCCTCGCCTCAACCGTCTCCACTCGAAGTCCTGACTGGGTCTCCTCCCCGACCCTTCGGACCCTCTCGGTCACTCCTACATCGACGTTCACCCTACTAAACCGTCCGACCGTCTTTGGCGGGTCCCGAAGGTCCGCGGGCGGTCGTGTATTCGTCCTTCTCCCGTCCTCACGTGTCAAGATTTTCGTAGCAAATGAAACCAAAAGTGAAGACGTTCCGAGTCCTTATCTTTTCAAGAGCAAGAACTTAGACCATGAAAGAGGTAGTGAGGAAGTCGGTGACGTCATCGACTCCACACATCATCCACTACTACTGTAGCCGTGGACACACCCCTTTCTTCGTCCGTCGTCCCGTCCCGTAGTCGAGCCCTTTATGGAAGGCCCTGCACTCCCGACCCCACCCTTCTTCCGACGATACTTCTCCGTGTCGGGACCCACAGTGGTGGATCCTGGACTCAGGTCAAGACCAGTCAGGATCGAGATATGTGACACACTGGAACCCCTCCCGTAAAAGAGAAAGACCCGGAGTCACACGGTTACATATTTTAACGTGTCACCCCCTTTATCTGTTCGACACTCAAGGGGGTGGTGCGGTACACGGATTGGTTGTTTTGATCGAGAGTAAAGACTTTACTGTACGCATACGGTTAATGTACGTCGTAGAGTAAATTAGGGGAGCTACTGGTGCACGGTAGAGAGAATAGGGGTCAGATGTCTATTCCTGTGACTTCAATCTCTTCACTGATCGGGTTCCAGAGTTTTAGTTTTTCATTGACTCCCGAGGCGCACGAAGTAACGAGTGGAAGACGGGGCGTCAAAGTACAGGGAAGGGGTCGGACAGACAAATCCAGTCTGTAACCGTAAAGGTCTATCCACTGAGGTCCGACAGGGGATTGAAATAAAGGGATAAACCCGTTCGACGGATAGTCAAGGGACACCGGGTCCAGTTTTGGGGGGTGAGGACGGACGAGTGGACGAGACGCCTTCCGTCAGTACTGGAGATCATGTCGTCGGAACTCTAGTTTACGGGGTCGGACCCGGGGCACGGTGTCGTACCGCTTGAGAGGTCTTTGCACCATGTGTCGGTCCCCCTCGAGTCCCACGACAACCCCTTCGTCATCCCCTGTCCGTCCAACTTCACCGTCCCCCCACCAACACGGAGACAACAGGGAAGGAGGGACGGTACTCTGGACTCAGTAACGACGACCGTCGGACCGGGTGAGAACTCAACAAGTTTCCGAGGAGACTCGGGACCGTGTCTCCGGGTGTCACAAAGGGACCGTCCCTACCCTATACCCTCCACCCCCTCGCAAGGTCAAGGACCCGTCTAACGAAGGTTGAGACGCTAAGGGATCTAGTTTCCAGGGTCTTAGACACCTGTGTGAGAGTAGAGGGGTCGGGGTTGAGACCGGGAACAACGGGTCTTTCTCTTTTACGGAAGGGGTTCCAGTGTGGCACATGCCTCGGTCCTGATTGGACTAGACCTGAGTCGGAATCCACCACTGTGGGAACAGGAGTGGAACAAGAAATGGAGGGCATGCTACAGGTCCATCCCACAAGGACCGAAGTGGTACTCGTTCAGGCGAGGGAGGGCTTGTAGGGCCAGGATTCTCTACTCCATACCACACCCGTCACGAACCCTCCGCTCCGCTGTCCCCCACTCCGACCCACCCCGAGTGAGTGGTGGCGCGCCTCCCGGTCCGGAGCACGAGGTCCACCGTCGACCATCGTCGCCGCTAGAGGTTTTCGGCCCGAGCTGACTCGACGCAGGGACCCTTCGTCTCTGTGGTTCCACCCGAGGTCGAAACGCGATCGTCCAGTCCCTAAGTTGTCGTCTGGGAGTGGGTAGGGATGAGTGGCCTTTCCAGGTATCTTTGTTCTTCGCTTAAACCGTGATATCGAGTAGTGACTATGGATGTCCCTCTGTTGTCCCAGAGCCGAGTCGGTCGGGAAAGGTGCACAGGGTCCCACTTCACTGTTCCTCTCCTTCCTGGGTCCAGGTTTCTTCTCGGACACAGGATCCGGGTAACCTCGAGACCCGGAACGAAGTAGGTGCACTCCCCGTCTGTGTCTCCGTCCAGACCGGGTCCGAGAGAGTGGAGGGGTGTGGGGAAGGGATGGGACAACGGCTTAGGTACACGGTAGTCTCGAAGGAACTACCGGAGGTGCGCAGGCAGGTAGTACAGGCTGCCCCGGTGGTGGACCGTGGGACTTCCCGTCTCCCACCGGAAGTCTTGAGACCCTAGGAGGGGATAGGTGGGACGGCGGAGGGACTGGACCCCCACGAGTAGGGACGACCTCCGAGTGAGTGGGCGGAACCGTATCCGGTCTCGGTGGAGACGGTCGGCGACCGCCGAGAGGAGTCGAACCTTACTGGGTAAGAGTGAGTCTTCGGGACGTCCTGTCTGTCGACCCAAACCCCCTTGTCGAGCCCGGAGGTGCGTAGGGGCCGTGTCACCCTCACGCCCACCGGTACTCCGACCACCCTCCGCTCTCGAGTGGTGTCACTGGCACCCTCCACATCCCCGTGTCCGTGTGCAGCGTCCGGTGGTCCTCCGACCCCTTTAAGAACGCGTTGTCCGCCTACCGGAGCTATCGGCCCCTCAGGAGCCTCAGCCGACGCCTCGGGGCGAGTAGGATCGTCGTCCCCTTCCTGTTGCGTCACACAGACATGTGCTTCAGAATCCCTCCGTACCACCGGACGATAGTCTCCTCCGGTCGGGTGAGGGAGCAGTGGTGGCGGGGACCTGGTCCTCCGGACCCCTCCTGATAAGGATGAAACATGTCCTCTGGACTGAACGGGTAAGTCTCAACGTCGGGACGAATCGAAGGACTACGGTGTACCGACGACAAAGGTCCCGTCCCCGACACAAGGAAGTGACCACCGGGGTCCGGTGGGTAGTCTGTCTACTTACGTGGGTAGTCTGTCTACCCGTTCGACTCCGGGGTACATCGTCTCCGGCCCTGGTCGTCTCGGACCCTGGTCGTGGTCCGACCTCGCTCCCACACCAGTAACACCTTGGAGTCGAATAAGCGTGGGGCGGGGGGTTGGGAAAGAAGACTGAGGAGGAGGCTGAGTAGTGGAACCCTTGAGACGACCCCTGTGGCTTCTAGTCCTGTGTCGCATCCGGGAGGAGGTGGTCCCCAAAGTCGTAGAGAAGGTCGGCCAAGTGTGGCATGGACACACGGCTCCGACTTCACTCCGTCCCGGATCCGTTCCCAGGGGGGTGGGGAGACCAGACACGGAGACAATTCTCAGTTCAACGTCTACCGTAGTCCTCCCGAGTTCAAAGTGTCATATCCCACCCCGTCCTTGTGTGGGTAGCCTGTCTACCCGCTTTACCCGTTTGGCTCCAGGGTACACCGTCTCGACACCCTAAGTCGAACCTTCTGAGGAAGTTCCAAGACAATGACTCGAGGGTAGACTTGAAGTTGAGAGGAGACGACACTACGGAAACCACTATCCGTGGTCTGACGGAGAAAACAACACCTTGTTGAGACGGGGGCTCTTTTGGGAAGACTACCCTTCAGTCGGAGAGGTCTAGCAGAGGGAGGACCCAGACGTAGTCGAAGGACCGTGCAGGTGGACACTTTAGCGAGGGAGGTAGTATTGGGGCGGGAGGGGTCGGGTCAAGGATGGACCGGTGAGGACCCTCCGACCGCTACCCGACAAACAGTAGTCCTTGTAGGGACGTTCTCGGCCCCTACCCGATACCTAACCATCGACACCCTTCCCGGTCGCCACTCCCCCACTCACCCTCCCTACCAACCCTTGGACCCTTCCCTATACCTCCGCCTCCACCACCCTCCTCCTACCCTAGGTCACAGACCAAGGGGACGGACCGGTTCGGGTCCCGGACTTTATTATTATCCTTGTTGTTCTTATTGTCACTGTTGTTCGTTGACACGATTTCTTGTCATGAGTATCCTTCCTTAGTTCACCCATTCTTGGACCTGAGACTCAGTCTTCCAGGAACCAACGATCGGGTCAGTGAATGACGGACCCACTGGAACTGGTGTACTATAAGAGAAACTAGGCATAGGACCCACCTAAGTAAGTGAGTAAGGTGTTCATATATATATATCCCTTACGTGACACGTCGAACACCCGAAAATCAAGAGATTTGGCCCATTACTTGGACCCGGGAACCGTCACTTTCGTACCTCAGGATTGACAATCTGGAGGTTCCTTAAGGGGTAAGTTGTTTATAAATAACTCATGAATAATACACAGTCCATGACAAGAACCCCGACCACTAGGTTGCCACTTGTTTTGTCTGTTTTTGGGGACGGGAACACCTCTACTGTAAGATTCCCTAGTATAGGTATAAAAAGAGTAGACTTATGACAGTCCCATCTTACTCCATTGTAGATATCCACGAATCGGGTCATCATGGGCCCCATGTGATTCGAGAGTTATTCTCAGTCCACGATAGTACTTACTGCTACTGGCGGTGGAAAATGTACATGTTGGATGTCTTCTAGAGTTGAAGACAGAATACCGTGTGTGAGTCCCACTGTCCGTTCCCAATAAAAATAAAAGGTTGTTCCTCCTGACATAAGAAAAGTTCCAAACAAAAAAAGTTTCTACCAACAGGATTTGGGTATCCAGTGAAGGTTATGGAACTCGAGGTTCGACTGTCAAGTGAAATGGGGAATGTTGTGTCCGTGGACGAGACAAGTGTGTGTGTGTGGGGGTTGAGTGGGGGACATCTAGTCTCTGGACCGAGTAACCCCCTGAGTGCACTGTTTCTACCCCATCTACTCCAACCTCCGCGACTCCGACCACCGCCGACAGACGGTCAAGGCCTCGTCACCCACCTTCATCGGCGATACGTCTTGACTGACTCCTACGTACCACCCGTACCTCCCGTGTCCTGTCAGTCGACCAACCTTACCTCCAGAGGGTCCCCCAGACGGCACACGAGTCGAAACCCCCGTTACCCTCCGTGTACTCTGTACCAGGAACCATGGTCCTCCACCAGTGTAAGGGGGTCCGAGATTGGGTCACGATGACCCCAAGTAGTCAAGGACGGTCAGACGTAGTTCTATTCGTCTGTGTACTATCATCCGGAAGTCTTTGAAGGTCTCGTTCGACTTAGATTACTATATTTTAGACCTAAACATAAAATGTGTCAGAGAGAAAATTTTTTTTGTTTGTTTTTTGTACAGAGATTATTAAATAAAAGTAACATGAAATAGTTTCTTAGTCAGACCCCACCTGACCTGTACTTAATGATACTCTTAAGAACTAGATCGGTGGTGAAGTCGAGACGGATAAGGTACTTACTGTAGGCACCCGTATCGTCCTTAAAGTCTTTTCATGTCTATTCGTCTTTCTCTTTTTACAGGACATTAAGACGGAGATCCCTTTTCGTAACGATTGGGGAACTGGGTACCTGAATAGTACATCCTGTGTACACTATTCACCTGTGTACACTATTCACCCGTGTACACTTGTCCTAAGTTACCGTGTACACGTGTCCTAATTTTCCTGTGCACTTGTCCTAATTTTCCTGTTGTGTACACTTGTCCTAATTTGCCGTCACAGGCTGTCTGTTCTGTGGGGACCCTCACCGGTGCCCACAGGAAAGGTCGGTCTGTCGGAGTACAACGAGGGGTTCGTGGACGGTGTGAACCGGTGGAAGACCAAGTAAAAGAAAGGGGTCCTCCGACACGAGGAGAAAGGTGTTGAGGGGGTCGGGGTTTAGGCTGGTCCGGGAGGTGCTCTGTCAGGGAGGAAGGGACAGGGAGACGCGGTAGAGGAGAGCGGGTCTAGTCAGAGAGAATATATTGTCAGGAGACACCTGGATAGAATAGAGCAGGGTCATCCGTCTCGAAGACGTCCCGTCCCAGGTGTGAATCAAGTAAAAACGGAGGGGGTATCGTGAGACGGTGTGTCATTTATAAATTAGCGTACTTCATGTCACTGTTGTGCGCGAGTTACGGTTTATTGTCCACATTCTTCTTTCGAAACCGTAATTCGACACGAAGAGCTCGTGGATGATACATGGTCCGGTGCCACCCGTGAGCGTGTGCACCAAAGAGTAGGTCGACCGTGACGACATCACCCTCCAACCCGTCTGACTCACGTAGAACCTCTCCGACTCGGGTGACGCTTGTTCGGTCCTGAAAGGGTTACACTCAGTCCTCCAGTCTTCGAAAAACCTTCTTCTATCCTGAGCTTCAACCAAAACGTCCTACTCACCCAAGTCGAAATATCTCCCTTTACCCTCTTACAAGGGAGACCTTCCCTTCCTTCCCCGGTCCCACCCCGTCCTCCTACCCCACACCTACCGACCCTCCTGACTTCTCCGTTAACTCCTACACACAAACCTCCTCTCCTCGATCCCCCACCCACCCCCCACCGGTCCTACTCCAGTCCCTTCTAAAGACTCGACCCCCACCCCCTCCCCGAACCAGTCTCGGACCGAAATCCCTCTAGTAAGAACATCGGAATCACCTCGGGTCGGTTGATCCTCATCTCCTCCTGTCTCCGACACCCCGATTTCCCCGCCCTTCCTCCCTGGTAGGATTCCGCCGGTTCTCCGTCAGAGAACCCCGCCTACGAGATCGAACGAACTGGACCTCCTGTCGCCTCGGTCACTGTCCGTCCTTCTCCCACCACCCCTCGGCTCGAACGTCTCTCTCCTCCACCTCTCGAGACAAAATCTGTGAAGGAAAACCTTCACGGATTGTCGGTCGACCCCCCCTTTTGTTTCTCGATGGTTAGAGAGGAACATACTTACCCTGGATCTCCGGGTCTCTCCCCGTCCCTGAATGGGTTTCGACGTGTCAGAGGTCCGGACAACACCCTCCCCCCAGGAAGTCATGTGACTACTACGGAAGGGGAGGGAGACGGGGGGTCAAGAGGTTCCGGGGGAAGCGAAGGAGGGTCGATCGAGTCCCCGGCCGAAACAGACTAGGAGGAGGAACCGCCCCAACCCCAATAGCCCTCGGTGTGTCCAAGGTGAAGTGGCGGTGTGGGGACCCCTGTCGGTGTAGTAGACTGGGTCCCGTTCGGTCCGGAGGGGTTTCTACCGGGTTGGGGGTATACTCGCAAGCAAGTCTTCTATGTTTCAGGACTCGCGACTAAGACACGTTCTAAACGAGAGTCCAGACGGTTCCTAATCGGGTCGAGTCTCTCCAATTCAGAGAACGAGTTCTGGTGTGTCGATCAATCACTGACTCGGTCTTACACTCACTCAAACAACGTCTGTTACTGATGTCCCAAATCGGATGATATGGGGTATGATGACTATTTGTGAACTAAGTCGTCTTCAGAGAGACGGATATGATAGAGACGGAACTCCGACCTCTCCACGTCCTATAGTCTCCTTTTTTATGACTCCCACACAGTGCACGACTCGTGACGTGATCCATGAAATATGTGTATATAATAGAGTACATTAACGTCTTTTAACAGGATTAAAAATCACGATTCTTCTGCCTCCGAGTCTCTCCACTTCACTGAACGAGTTGCAGTAAGTGTAGTGTAAAACTTCGATCCAAGATTGAATGAAAGGTCTCTTGTTGTTGGAAATGCCGGCGACCGGGGTCCGAAGACCTTAAGTTCTGACGTAAGGTGACCAGAGTTTAGACATAGATGAAATCTTCCGACGACTTCCTTGTTTACGGAAGTCTTCGTTGTCCCGTCCGACGGATCCCGGCACGTCAGGGTTAAATGGGTCTCCTCTGACCCCAAAATTCCCACCCCCCGTTCCCTCCTCCCACTCTCACCATTCCCCGTCCGGAATGATCCCGTCAAAGTGAAAATAGACGGAAAAAAAAAAATTAAAATCCAAAGGCTCTTTCTAAACTCTTTACCAATAATCACGACTTTTGTAATTTTCTCAACTTTAGTGGTTAGGACAAATTAGGGAGTGTAAGACGACACCTTCGTCCCACGTCTTTCGTTGTCCTCAACAAACTATCGGTGCCGTTCAGTACATGGCGAGACTCGAACTGGACCGAAGGTGAGTTCACGGGACAATGGACGGGTGTGTGTCAGTAGGACAATGTATACTCGAATTATTTGTTTGTAAACACGTCGTGGTGGGGGACTCACAGTGTCGGTTTAGGTCTACCTTCAAAACGAAATGGTTTTCTGGGAGTTCCTGACCTTCTAAATAGTGTTTGAACCCTCTCCGGGAAAAGGATTTAATTCCCTCGGAGATTCGGTGTCGAGTTTAGGACACTGTGGTGTGGTTTCTGTTCCCGTTCAGTGATACCCTAAGTCTTGTGTAATCGAATTGACCGTCCGACGTCGTCCGTCACGTCTTTCTTGTTGTAAAGTCCCAGTTTGTCAGGGTCCAGAACAGACACACACTGAGACCCGTTCCAACGCCTTAGAAGTAAAGTGTTAGATACTTTACTCTTGCTATGATAGATTGAATGTTTCGACGTCTCTTCTAGTCTCTATCACTTCTCCATGTACGGACCTTGTTCCTCGGTGTGCCATTTGTGCATCGACGACGATGAAAATGACAGTAGTCCTCGTCTTCACTCGACTGATCTGGAGGTCCTCCCAGGAGTATCGACACGGGAGACGTGGGTCTTCCCTCTTGTAAGGGAGTTTGGACCTACCCGGTGTCCCAGAAGGTCCTATAGCCTTCACTATAGGACTTGGGAAGGTCGTCAAATGTACCATCTCCTCTTTGGTAGTGGTATGACTACGAAGTCATCTCCCCACCCGATGTCCGACACCCTCCCTGGACAGAGAACCCCTTAGTTCGTACCTACCGAAGTACCTTCTCCCCTGTGACTCCGGATTCATTTAAAGTCTGACTAACACTTTTACAGAGGAAGGAACCTTCCATTGGAGGGGGTGGGCTCTCATTGGATTCAACCCGGGATCTCTTGGTGGTGGTCCTCCTTGACTCTTCTCGACGACCCAGACTACGGGGGGCACAACACAAGGAGACTCCTAAGGTCTCCGATGCCAGAATCGTGTTTCCCAACGTTCGACGACGGTCCCTTTCGACCGAGACGGTGATCGTCCCGTCCTCTGTCAGTCCTCTCGGTCGATCCATTTTCCACGAGTCCCGACTCTTTAGGTTTCGGGGTGTTCCCGGATCAACCATCCGTCAAGACTTTTCCTAGACTGACCGACGGACAAATAAGTTGGACGTAAAGGACTTATAGATAAGGCCGGACGGGGTGCTGAACCTTACCTCTAATTTCTCTTCCTCTGGGTCCGGAACTGAACTGAAACTTCTCGGGTCAGAGTAGACCCGAATCTATAAACCTCGATTTTCCTCTTAGACGGTCAAGGTTTGAGGATCTTGTATGACCAATTCCCCCAAGGAATTTCGTACGACTAATGTAGTGACTTTACTATCATTAAACCCGACTGTGACCAGGTTCTAACATGTCTCCCAGTTGCCCCGACCTTCCGTCCAGAGGTCGTTTCTTAAGAAGTCACAGGTGGTAATGGGGACCTTGAAATTCATGTCTAAAGTTTCGTCGGATAGTTGTCTCCACCCGAGGACCTCTCGACACGTTCTTACCCTGTCCCCTCCCTTTTCCGTCCTGTCACTGACACGTGGACCGACTTCGACCATCGTGCTGCCAGTTCGCACACCCAAAACCTCAAACACCTACACCCAAGTTTAAGACTAAGACAGTGAAAAGTCGACATTCTGGAGTCAAAAGAGTAGACCATTTATTCTTGAACTTGGCTGGAGTCACCCGACAATATTCTACCTTACCCGGTCACTTCTATTGCATGTTCGTTAGGATCGTGACTCGCCGACAATAACAAACATGGCGGGAGGGCGTAGGACGCTCCGTGGAGGCCGAGACTTGACTTCCTCTCTCGGGGCCACCAGAGGTTGCCTTTCCTGAGGTCTCCTCTGAGCTACGGGTCCGGGCCCAGAGATTCCCGTTATCGGTGCGTCTCTGGTGGGGGTTTGGGTTTGGAGCGACGTCGACTTGTCAGATGGAGATTCTCGGGGTTTATCCCCAGCGTGTCACTGAGTCAGGGGTCGACGTGTCGGCCGCGAACCCCGCATGTCGTGTTTGACCCAGACCCCTGTGTTCTGAAACCACGGTGTCGGGGGCGGAGGTTCAGGCGGTAAAGGGGCTCCGGTCTGGGATGAGTGGACGGAGGGATTCCTCAGGCTCTGTGCCGAGGGCGGTTGCGACAGCGCCCGAAATCAGAGGGCCTCCGGTGCACGCCCGCCCCGCCGAGAAAGACTTCGTCGTGAGCGGGGGGGCGGTGGCGTCGGGCGGGGGCTTCCGCTCGTCCGGTGCGGGCGATGCCCGTAAAACGGACTCCCGACCAGGCGAGGCCGGCGCCGGGGAGGATGTGCAGTCGTCCGGACCGGTTAGCCCACACGGCTTCCCGACCGACTAAACGCGTACACGTCCCTTTCCGGGATCCCTCGGATGAACGCCCGGTCCCCGTCACGATAAGCCGAACTACCAAAACAAATTTCGGGGAGAGAAGGGTCGGATCGCGAATGAACCGCGACCAACGAACAACTTTCTTATTAATCTACAGATCCTGTAATTTTGTTGTGGTAGCACGGATTGTGTTATTGATTCAGGTGAAACGCCTGACTCGCAAAGTCTTAACAACTCAAGTCGTCGTCCGACGGGAGGTTCAAAAGTCTCTTTTCAATAAGGTCGCATTAAAAAGTCCCGAATGAGACTCGGTAGCAAACCTTCTACACTACACTTTCTGTACCCGTGAAACCTTTCCGAAGTTCAGACTATCCTCGTAGTCTGGACAGGTAGATAGTACCCATGTTCCTCTCTAAACTGGTTTTCAGACTCCCACTCACCCGTTCCACGTCGTCTCATATAAGTTCCCGTCCTCCCTAGACCACTCAGAATACCCCGAACCCACTTGACCATCGTAGTCTACTCCCTTTATTCCCAACTCTAGTTATGGCATCGTTTCCTTATGGAAACATTTTCACTCTGTCCCTAATAACTTGTCAACTAAAACTAGACACTTCCTACGGTCACCCAACATAATGTGAATAAGAGTCCAAAATAAATAGTTTTAGACATGAGGTTTGGATAAAATATGGAGAAATATAAGGTTCAGATTCTCTGTCCGAATTTCGACCCTCTTATACTATGACGAATCAAGGATCGATGATTCTCAAGACTAGACACAAGTTTATTCCTTCTTTCATTACAACCTTACCACCTTTCTTTCATTACAAAAAACACGTAATTTCTCAGGTCCCTGTCATAGTATGCAAAATGTAAGTGAATAGATGTAAACTACTGTTGATACAATAGTGGAAGTAAAATATCTAACCTTTTGGTTAACGGCTCTAATTAAACGGGGCACAATGGTGATCCTAAAGAGTTATGTACAAATGGTATGAGGAAGTTGAGTATCTCCACACAAGTCAGTGAGTCAACACTGACTGGGAAACACCGGGACATCTGATATCGGACGGTCAGAGGAGACAGGTACGTTAAAAGGTCCGTTCTCATGACCTCAACCAACGGTAAAGGATGACATACCCTAGAAGACTAGGTCCCTAGTTTGGACTCAGAGAACGTAACCGTCCTCCTAAGAAATGGTGATCGTGGTGGACCCTTCGGGGTGAGTACCTCCATTAGTGTCTCACCTTTAAAATTAGATAAAAAGGGGTACAGAAAAACCGGAACGGTACGGTATAAACCCTAGAATCACGACAAACCATATTAGACAAAAAAGGTGCAGAGTACGCCCCAGAATAAAGGGGGTGGTCTCTACTTTGGACACGGGGGACTAAACCCTCGAGTCAGAATTGGTGACCAGGTGGTCCCTTCGGAGAGATAGAGAACCGACTGTCTGGACAAAGGTGAAGGACGTCGGAAATTTTATATTAAGATGGAATTAGACAATGAGAATTGGTATTTTTTCATGACACTTACGTTGTTATATTTAGAATACAACTTGTTTTCCTTAATCTGTGTTCTCTTGTATAACGTACTAAAGAAAATATACTTCATCTTTGTGTCCGTTTTAGTTAGACACGACCCTCAGTCCTAGCACTGATGATGACCCATCTATCCCTTATTACTCTTCCCTTTAGTTTCTGAAAAAATCCCACGGCCAGGACAACAAATAACTAGAGTCACACAAAGTACTTACACAACAAACACTTTTAAATGTTTTGAGATGAGAATAAACATGAAAAACATACATATGGTATGAATGATTTATTTTCATTTTTGTTTGTTTTGGTTCGGGGGGGGATTTGATAAAACTCACGGAGGGTCCATCCATGTGTACTTTAAATACAATCTTTAGTTATAAAGGATTTAATTTTTTTATTTAATATATTAATCTTTACTTATATAATTGTATCTTACTCGTTTGACTTTGAACTTTAAACCAAACTTAAGACGAGGTTTTTGTTTATGAACTGCTACGACGGAGACTACAGATAGTCTTCGGTGTCCCTAATCAGAAATTAAAGTAGTGTCTCATGTTTACATACATAGGTCTAAAATGTAAAAAGAATCAGATGATCATATTTTCTTTTGATTAATAGAATCTGTTCTAATAGTCAACAAAAAAAAAAAATCCAAAAATGATAAATAAATATTGTCTATAAGGTACAGGGCCTAGCAGAGATCAGTCTCTTTACTTGCACACATGTCTTCTCTTTTTCTATTTTTGGTTCCGGAATAACACACATAGGTAACACAATTCTTAGAACAGAATTTTAAGAGTTCTATCCATAATATAACGGTTAAATCTCTACTTTTTTGACGTGAAATCACATAATTTTAAATTTTTGAACATGTCATTGGTTGATACTTCCTGAGTCACATACGACAAAAGGGCCTCTGCATTATGACAGTGTATATCGATCGACAATCTCTATATAGTAGTTATATTTAACGTTCCCTCTTTATTCTTTGTATGTATAACTTATTGAAACAGAAAGTATGTTTATATTTACACTCTCGTCCTTTTTTTTTTTCCCTACAAAGACGACACCTCTTCCTTTTCGGTGACCCCCACACAAACATACTTTTTACGAAACTTTGTCGATATATCTAGTCTCCATTATACCACAATGTCAACTTTAGCACCTCCATTGTCGTCACAAGGAAGTATCCCAAATTCTCAATTATGAACTATCGTCAAACTTGTGACGGTCTATGTATCGTCCCTAAGTTATTTACAAACGTAGATCATACATATCCCACGGGTCGTCTCGGTACCTTTCGAGTGACACCAACTTCCCGTCGTGGGAATGGACAATTGTTGGTTGTAGACAACCACCAGGTTCCACTACGTTTTCGGGCATAAATGTTCCTAGACCGAGTCAACATATCTTGTACTAGGCACCAGGAGGGGGTTTCGTGTTAACATAGTTGTTCTTCCTACTATTCTCCTCAGTAGTGAAAATTGTTATTACAAAAAATAATATGTTTCGTAATATTAAAAGAGTTATAAGAAGTGAGTTAATAGTTGTTTGAAAGGTGACATAAGTAACTTGTTTATTTGTCACAGTTTGATGTGAAGTGATGGAAAGTTGGAGGTTCGTGAGTTGAATTTCTCTGGTCGTTTTTTCACGAACCTCGTGGTTTACCTTTCTCTTCTTGTGGACCTTTCCAGTTGTCTCTATGAATCTTCGTCAATTTCCCCTACCCAATCCCCTCCTTCATTTAAGGACTCGTGGTAGTCTAAAGGGAGTACCCAGTTTCTCCAAATGTTTTAGTCAAAATTCTGTACTCTAATCTTGATCCCTGAGTCTCCTTGGGTATGAGACCCTATGACGTCCAGTAGGTTCAAGGACCCAACCGTCTTCACTTTTTTTCTCCCTGTCTCTTTCACCCTCACCCCTCGTCTCCTCTCCGTCGTCCTGTCTCTGTCCACGACTCTTCGTGTCTCCCTCTTTCGACACGGATCTTCTTTATTTCAAGCCTGAACAGTACTTAACCTTTTGCTTTTCGGTATCAGTGTTTAGACCTTCTGCCTGATGCCCTGTGTTTTTGGACCTTAAATTATGGAAGGTCCTCCACTACTGTTTAGGACTTCGACATGTCACCGTCCGTCACTCCACGTAAATTTTGATTTGGGAGACAAAATATTCTCATTCTGAAACCGTTGGAACGAATTGATTAAGATGAGACACCTAGACTTTTGTTACACGGATCTTCCATCGGAGGGTTCGTCCAATGTGCAGATGTCCGTCATATCTTCCCGAGATTCGGTTCACCCAGATATCTTTTGTTTTAAGTTAATTACAATGACAGTTCACTTCTCTGTCGTCTAAAGCAACAAGAGAAGTTGGAAAAATCATCAAAGGATTTCGATTCGGTAAGACTAGTGAACTTTATTCGATCATAACGGTTTATGACATATTAGTTTATCCAGCTGACACTAGTTTGGGGTTAAAAAGGACTCGGAATTGACGGAGACACTAAACCCTGTGTCAACGTCGTACCTTTAATGATAATGAAAAGATCCCCCGTCCCTCCCTTGACCCCCAGTTGTTAACGGATTGATATACACATACTTTTGTTTTCTCTAGTTTGACTGGTTAATTTAATCGGTAAGTCTTAGGGAGAACGGTTTTTCAATATTGGAATTCTGACTAATTCGTTTGGTCCTAAGACGACGAGTCTACAAGACTCAGACTCTTCGTGACCGAAACTACTATTAGGACTACTATTAAGTCAAAAATAAAGTTAGAAGAGTCCGAGAAGACGGATTCTGATGAGACGGGTCGGCCTTGTTCGAAGTGTGTTTGCACATGGTCCAAAAGAGCACCAAGGAAGGTTCCCCGCAGAGGGGTAGGAGGAGTCAACAGGTGAAGGAGGAGAAGTAAGACAAGAAGAAGGAGGTCGGAAAGGAGTAGAAGTAGTAACAGGAGTAGGGACGAGAACAGGACGAGAAGGCTTAGACAAAAAAACAGAAACAGGAAGAAGAAAACGAGACTTCGAAGGAAGAACGGAAAGACGAGGGAGGATATTCGACATTCCTATTTCTCCTCCAATCCTTCGTTCCGACTTGGTCTGTCTGTCGTCGTCGATTGAGTTGACCCATTGACCTTTTCGACTACATGTTTTCCTTTTTATTAGACGGGTCGTAGTGGTTTGTCTATTTACTCGACGACGGACGGTAAACTCAGCGTAGGTTATGAACGATGACCTGAAAAATTCTCTGAGTTCAACTATTTAGAGTCCCGGATTTACTCGTCCAGTAAATCCTACTTGTAGCTGAACCTACAAGTTCTTCTGCTTTCGCGTCAATGGAAGGTCTCGAAGAAAATTACCCCATTGCTTGGCGACTTTGAGGTAGAGGAGGTACCGACTGTCGTGTAGCGACCGTAAGTCACAGAACGCAAAGGGAAAGTAGCGTTTCAACAACCGTGACTTTCTGCTTTCTAGTTCCCGACAGTCTACGGGAGAACGGCGCATACCACACCCACCCTTTTCCTCGCGGGTTTCCACCTTGCCCTTTCGGACGCAGAATCTACGGACGTACCTATAAACACTGTGCATTCAGGGTGGGAAGGGATATGTTTTCCCAATTTCATTAACAGAATAAAACAAAGTATCTAAAGTTCTAGATCTTGCTCCCGAGCCTTGGAGCGAGGTAACTCCATCTTGTATTAATAACCCCAAACGCCCCAGGTCCAATGTTTGAGGTTTAGTCCACCGAGAGAAATGCGGAGGGAATCCGAAATCGGGTCGATTCGAAGCCGATTCAGACGGGCGGAATGGTCCTACACCGCATGTCGTGCTTCTGCGACCGCCGCGCCCTCTACCGCGAGGCCCGGAGGAACCTCTACAACTGTGGCAGGCCCTCGACACTCTTTTCGCTCCCACTCGTTTCGATGGCTGGATCGTGGACAAAGGGGGACGGGCGAGCAGGCGGGGACCAGGCCGGCGGTCGACCTCGACGAATGGCGGAGGAACTACTAAGACCACTACTGCCGTAACCCGTCCAAATCCAGGAGCCCGGAGAGGCGGTACCAGCGCCGGCCCCTGGCACGGACGCTGGAGGAGAAGTCCGGCGGTGCCGCAGGCCTGAAGGGCGCAGCGGTGCCAGACTGGGTCGCTCCGAAGGCAGGGTGGGGCGCAACGGATGTGGCACAGGGTGTCACGGTGCGCGCGGTCTCGGCGGAAGGAGGGCGTCGAGGCGGAGGCGGAGATCACCGGCCACGCAGACTTGAAGGGTGCGACGGTACCAAAACCGGGCTCCCGGAAGGCAGGCCGGAATGTCCGTGGATCGCAGGAAAGGGTCCGAGCAAAGGGACGAAGTGTGGAGGGAGCGTAGATCTTTAATTCATACCGTGTGACCCCGAAGGCAGGGAAGGGGTGTCACGAAACGCGGCGACGAACCGCTGCCTCGCCGGCCCGCAGATCGCACCCTCTGCCTCCGCACCTGACTCGGCCGCCCCGCCCCGAGGAAGCCCGCTTTCCGCCCCGAGGAGCGGGTGGAGAATCGAGCAGACGTCGACGCTGAAGGGCACCAGGAACCGCACGAAAGACGAAACCAAAACTCCTTAGCGCCGGTAGACAACGACGTAAGAGGGTGATTAGAAAAATCGGAAGAGTTGAAACATTATTACCATAATTCCTATCGACAATGGATTTTAAAAAATTATGTTTGATGAAACGGTGGTACCACGATATCGACCGTTGTACCTGTGTCCGTACTGATCTAGAGACCCGTGGTAAGCCCGTTGTGGGTCGGCAAACATTCTCATTGCATTGTAATGTATTCGTAAGTTTTTGTTTGGGACAATGCCAACATGAACAAAAAACAAAGTAACTTAACAAGTAGCACGTAGAAAGGATCAGTTTTTATAAAAAGTACCAAAACGTCACCGAAAAATTCAAGATAGCAAAAAGATAATGTATACATCTTTAACAGGATTGCGAGTGACTTGTCTTTAACAAAGAAAAATAGGGAACTTTGAACGACAAAGTCCAGTGAAAATCAAAAGGACAAACACAATCTCTGTACTCGTGTCTCTTGATAAAGAGAGAATATTCTTTTTCTCATCGTTTTCGCCACTACGTACCGTCGACTTCGACGAAGTCTATGTCTACTATCTCAAACCACCCCATTCAGAGGTGAACCTATTTTATGTGGACCAAATTTCTACAATCCTTCACGAGTCGAGGTCGGTCCACGACACATCAACCTTAACCCGGAGACACAACAATCTATAAACTAGAAATTCTCCTCGGCCTTTAGACCTGTAATATACCTGATAAAGGTAAAAATTCATTACCGAGTTTCACATTCGCTTTGTTTTGTTCAGTATCCAGTCCACGTTAGGGTCCGATGATCAAACAAATTAGAAACCAAATTTAATATTCAACAAATCTTGTCTCTGATTAAAACAAGTAATAACAAGAGTCACGAGTATTGTCCAGGGGAGTGTATAAATCATCAGTTATTAACAAAACTTATTTTCTTCTTTACCTGTGAGAGGAATTTTTTTTCAATAATCCCTAGACCACCATCACTAACGGATTTTGTAAAGATCTCTCTCTTTCTATTGTAAATAACTCATGGACAATATATAGTATGTATTTTCATGTAATGGAGTAAATTACGAAGACGTCAGGATGAATCCCTAAAGAGAAAAGGATGAAATATACTCCTTGGTCCGACTCTCTCCACTTAAGTGAACGGGTTCTGGTATCTCGGTCATTTACTTTTCGATCACCGAAGACTAGGTTGAAGACTCAGCTGACTGAACGACAAAGTCGTTTAGGTAAATAAAGACCACCCATAAAATCGACGGACATCCTCTTGACCTCGGATAACTTTTTACTTCGTAGAGAAGATTTCCAAACTCGGTAGATTTCGTGAAGACACTGGGTGTCCCTTAACCAAGGTCTTCGGGGACACATATGGTAATAAACACCTATAAGTCCACGATACATACAACCAATATTAAACTATTCCGAAAAACCTCTAACCTCGTAGGAAAGGGATTACCAATTACTTTCCCCTTTCCTTTCCTACAATTATTAATAAAACTTGACAAACGGTCTGGACAATTATAGATAATTGATTAACATCACTGGGACACTTTATCCAAAAAGGAGTAAAACGTCGATTCCTTTGACTTCGAGTCTAACCAATTTAGAGTCCAGTGAGTCGATAATTAATTTACCAGTCAACCCTCCGGAAGACTTCAGTCAGACTTAGGTTTAAGAACAGTGAGATAAGGTTCGACTCTAAAAGTATGAAAGTACCATGGGGTAAGAATTGACAGGACATTGGTGACAAATAGTTATACTAAGTTATTTTTGTAAAATACGAAACTCAAGTTTAATTATAGACCTGATCGATTATAAACACTTTCATTTCAATGAGTCAGTACAGACTGAGAAACGCTGGGGTACCTAACATCATCCGATGTTAGGTACCCCAGCATTATAAGGGATTAATATACCACCACCAAAGAGGTCTCCCGATCTTTCGACGTTCTAACCGAAAACAGGATTTGGTAAACATCTATACCTAAACGGTCTACTTTCGGTCACCCTACTTTGGTGGACACTGGACCGACAGACAGTCGTAGGTGTTACGACCCGTTGATAGGCGGCCTAACTCTCCCCGGTGGGAGCTGAAGACCTGAGGAGGAGGTTTAGAAAACACCTACGACTTCCACTTAATCGGTCGGGACAGAGGAGGGAATGTTCTAGGGAGTCAACAAAGATAAACCGAGAGAATACGGTACAACATAATAAAAGAAGACCAGACCAGAAAGTCTGTTCGAGGGTCACGAATGGTAACATTTGTAGTGTCTAAGGACGAAGGGCTGGTTCTCTCAATAAGCAGCCGCAGTGAATGGTCCTAAATGGAAGTGTTTCCGAGTGAGAAATAACTCAAGTTTCAAACTGAGGTTCAAAGTTCCGTCCATTTATTAGTACCTTAGAAGGAATTTACCGAATTATGGAGTTTAAAAAACCAATTGAAAGAAACGGATACATGACTTGAAACTCTTTCGGTCTAATTTTTGTTTCGTAATTACTCTTTACGGGACCTCCAGGTCCCCTACCTTGAACCGTGAAAGTGACGACACCGGACCTCAAGTTAGGGACCGGTCCCTTAATTCTAAGGTGTTTGGTGCACCATGTCGGTTTTTTTGTAGTTGATTGTTAGTGGGTGGGGTCGGGGGAACTGGGTGGTGGTTTGTTTCTTTGTTTGGGAAATCGTCAAGTGAATTTCCTCATTACTCATCCGACACACCCTTTGTCTTTCTTTCATAAGAACAAACAGAACATCCTCAATCAATTTGTTATTGAGAGGAAAGGGAGGAGGGAGATGAGGGACCACTAGAGATAAGACAAAAAGAAAAACGGAGATACGTAAACGGACAAGATCCATGGAGTACATTCACCTGGGTATGTTATAAACAAGAAAACACAAATCGAATAAAGTGGAACCTATTACAAAAGTTCGAAATAACTACAACAGTGTACTTACTTGGAGTACGGAAAAATTCCGACTTTTTACAAGGTAACATACAGTCACTGTGCAATTTTTTTAATAAATAACTAAATAAACCGACACGATCCAGAAGAAACGACGTGCTCGAAAAGAGATCAACACTGTTGACCCCCGACGAAGGATCGACACCATACGCTCGAAGAGTAACGTCACCAAAAGGAACACCTCATGCCCGAGATCCCGCATACCCGAAGCAATCGACACCGAGGACGCGGGATCTCGGGTCCGAGTCACCAACACCACGAACCCGAATCAACGAGGAACCGGACACCTTAGAAGGGCCTAGTCTCTAACTTGGACCCAGAGGGCGTAACCGTCCACCTAAGCAATGGTGACTCGGTGGTCCCTTCGGGGTGTAAAACAAATAACCGAAGGGACCGTCGAGTCTATCTACCATTTCTTAGATGGACTCCCTCTGGACCCTAGTTAGAACCCCAACCCCTCTAGGGGACCTCCTCCTACACCGTTGGGTGGGGTCACAACAACGGACCTCCTAGGGGTACCTGTCTCCTCGGACCGCCCGATGTCAGGTACCCCAACGTCCCAGCCTGTGTTGACTCGCTGATTCGTGTCGTGTCGCACAAAAAATTGTAGAGGTAGTTTTAATGACTTATTTAAAAATGACTACCACTACACTGACAAACATCAACCTCTTTCCGTATCCGATTCTTAACTCAAACTACGTTGTTTATCAATACTTTCCAAACGCTACACGTTACAAATTCAACAAGTTCCTTTTTGTTTGTTCGTTTTGAATTCTTCTGCTATTCTGGACTGTAAGTAAACCATCCATAATTCAGGTTCCAAAAGACATCTATTCATCCTCGAAAAGGAGTGTCGTGCTTGAAATAGTAGAGTCTTTCCGAAAACACTGTGAAAGTACAAACCTTTGAGTAAAAAATCCGGAACCTTCCTAAATGGACTGTCTCTGAATTACTTGGCATGACTATCTAGAGGGTTTCATTCAGTGTCTAATTTTTTCCATAAAGGAGTCGTAAAAGAGAAATGATGACCCTTATTTTACAACGGAAATAAATTGTAACTCCTACTGACATTAGGTTTATTACTACTATTATTGATGGATTATGACTTGGGAATGATAAACGATCTGAGACACGATTACGAAAATGTACAATATGACAAAGATCTTTAGGGTCTGGATCACCCCAAATAAATACCGTCAAAAGGTATCAATTCTTAAAAGATAGAGAGGACATATCTGGCACAAGTCGATGACAGTAGAGTATTATGTCCCTTTAATCTTACGACGTTACAGTCTAGATTTTACTCGGAGTTCCAGCCGATATGAGTACTAATAATTTTGAAAAAATCGATAGCGAGTACCATTCTTTATGTAAAATGTTATTTTATGGTACCCTGTTAGAAATGGGATTGGCATTCAATGTGATATGAGACTTTCAAAGATAGGAAAAGACTAAGTAAAATTTTGTTACCTCCGACACTAAGTGTTTTAAACTAAAACACTGGATACTTATTCAATGTTGACGTCAAACTTTTGATAAAGACACCAGACAAAGTAAATAGAATGTCAACTCCTTTGACTCCGGGTCTATCCTTCACTAAAAAAATTTTCGTGTCGACCAATCCTTTTCTCGATATAAAATTCTTCTTTTTTGGGAAGATGAACAGACGTCATCTCTAAATGACTAGAAACGTCAGGATGACCTATGGAAAATAAAAAAGGATACTCTAGGAAGTGAAAAGTCACAGTGTACCACCTCTCACATTCTTGGCTCCCTCCCATCTACCCAAACCTATCTACTCACTTGTTTAGTGAATGGAGAAACCGGAGAAGTCTTACTCTCACAATCTAATTTAATCAAAAATTTAATTAACAAACAGATCCTATTATGTACGTATACCAAGATTTAAGTTTTAGGTATCCTCCCGAATACCACGGGGTTTATAGAGGAGACAAGGGGGTTCAGCCAGTCAAAGAAAAGTACCCCTGTTGGATAAAAATTATCAATAAAAGGACGTACTTAGGACGATCCCTATATCTGATCTACTAAATATTTTAAAGGAATATTTAAGTGTAAAAGGATTTATCGTTTTACACTTTTTTTTACTGCTGAAATTGAAAATACATCTACGAACATTAACATTTGTCCGATATTTTCTCTTTTTGAACGAAGACCAAGAAAGCCAAGAGAGGGACGAGGGTCTAACATAACAAAATAGACGTCCCCTACAATCAAAAACCTCACGTCACCCGTCTTATTCATCACAAGGGAACGCATTCGGGGTTCCGTAGGAGGATACTCCACCCCAACCCTCAACGATTTACGGCGGGATTACAGAGTCCTTCCGGCCCCTCTGGTAAGTGAGTAGTCACGAGTGAGAACGTCTCGTGGAAAGGGCTATGAACCAAAGAGTTTCCTTATAATACTTCGATAAAACCCCTATTCTTTACAAATAAAATAAGATAAAAAATTAGTAGAAGACTTGGTGGTATGGAAAAACCAATCGTACTAAATAAGGAATCGGACCAGGACTTATGGTAGTCGTCACCATGGAAATTCGGTATGTATCCAAAGTATAAAAAGAGAATCGATAGTCACGACTTAGACTTACTCTGTTTCGAAGGAACGGGAGTTCTACATCCTTTATACCTACAGTAGACCTAGGGTCTCTTCGTACACTCCACTCATAGTACAACTCTTGAACCCTCAGAAGTTGAGAACACAAGGTGTTTACGGATCACAGAAGACGGTCGGAAGAGAGACACTTGAGGAAAAATCGATGGAGAAACGTACTTCCTCCTCCAGTTCGTCTCGTCTTCCGATACCGGAGAACGTAAATGGAGAACTTCACTACACTTTCAACGAGTAAGTACAGGCTGAGAAACACTGGGGTACCTGACATGTCGGGTACCTTGAGAGGTCCGGTCTTATGACCTCACCCATCGGAAAGGGAAGAGGTCCCCTAGAAGGGTTGGGTCCCTAGCTTGGGTCCAGAGGGTGTAACGTCCGTCTAAGAAATAGTCGACTTGATGTTCCCTTCGGGTCCTTATGACCTCACCCACCGGATAGGGAAGAGGTCGTCTAGAAGGACTGGGTCCTTAACTTGGTCCCAGAGGACGTAACGTCCATCTAAGAAATGGTTGACTCGATGGTCCCTTGGACATTTACGATGGGACCTTAAGAACAATCACGTGAAACTCTAAGTACGAAACCCTGAAAAGAGGTAGTTTAAGATGAACAGACATTTATCGTATGTTCTATCCCGGGTTACATAAACACTCCAAATAATTCTTTGTTTACGGTAGATAGCCAAAAAGAACAATCAGTAGTCGTTGATCATTTTCAAAAGTCACTTCGTGGACTTAGAAACCAGAGTTCGGACTCCTGATCTCGCGACTATGTTTTACTTATCGTATATCTTAAACACATGTTTCGTCGACACTATTTCTAGTGAACCACTTCCAGGTTTCTAAACGATTATAACTGTCAGCAACCTTCTTTGCCTAAAAAGGAAGTACTGACGACTCCAAGAGTCTAAGAAAATCTCACTGACAAATCTGTACAATAAGTTCAGTGACTCAACACAGACTGAGAAACGTTCGGGTACCTGACATCGGACGGACCGAGAAGACAGGTACCCTAAAAGGTCCGTTCTTATGACCTCACACAACGGTAGAAGTCAAATCTCTACTACTCTGAAATAAAAGAAAATTTTTTTAGGACACTTACGAATATATATATACATACATACATAACACACATACACACACACTTATATATATCACATTTGTTTTTTGGAGATTCCCAAAGAAAGGAAAGTATATTTTCTTCGGGTCTCAATCCACCAGGTGCCGATCATAGAGTCGAGGTACTCCATTAGTCTGTGGTCTTGTGGAAGACAATTATCGAAAAACCCGGGACCGAGGGTGGAAGACTCCACGAAGTGCCCGCAAAGTTTCAGATTCAACTAACTATCTCAAATTCAGTAGTATAGACATAAGGTCCATTCTTTCTCCTCCTTCTACTGTCTCGTTTTTTATAAACTCGTGGAGACCCGATTCGTCCCCTTAAGTCAGTTCTTGATTTATGAAACAGGGACAGGAGGACCTCAGAATACCACCACCATCCTAAGTCTGTAATATTTGTAGGGACGTGAATTCATATATTAATGATTAAACCTAATTATGATATTTTCATTTATTGACTTAACGAACTCTCTTACCTCCCCTCGGATTAAATCTACACTCCCGTTCCACTCTCCCCCCAAGAACAAAAATCATCGGAGACTTGACGTCCATGGAGACTCAAGGATTGGTCGGTAGAAACTTATGACTTACCTCCTATCTTTAGAAGGACCAGTAGTAAGTATTTATAGGAACTACGAAGACGAATTCCACAGACCCTTATTCAACACCAATAAGAATAAAGTTCGGGTCGACTCCCCTTCGTAGAATAAACGTCGGTCCTACCCTTATACTTGTCTTTCTTTAGAGGTCCCCATTCAAATGACACCGGTTTGGAAGGACTAGAAACAGACATTCTCAAATAAAAACAAACGGGGGAAGAGGGTAAGAGAGAAATTTACTTGTTGTAGACGTTTTATCTTGGGTAGAATTCCTTCCTTATATTATTGGTTTGGTAAAAGACACGTCTCTTTACTTCTTGATCCAGACAAGGGATGGAGGAGGGACATCCTTCCATTTTCTTGTGGGACTTCTCTACAATCCTCGTTGACGACCCGTAAGTCTCCCTTAAAATCCAACTAATCTTTGATTAAAAGTCACACTACTTTCACTTTTCACTTTCACTTCAGTGAGTCAGCACAGATTGAGAAACGATGGGGTACCGGACATCGGGTGGTCCGAGGAGACAGGTACCTTAAAAGGTCCGTTCTCATGACCTCACCCAACAGGAAGAGGTTCCCTAGAAGGGTTGGGTCCCTAGTTTGGGTCCAGAGGACGTAACGTCCGTCTAGGAAATTGGAGACGCGGTGGTCCCTTCGGGACCACACTACCCTTATCTTAAAGTTGTCTGATCTTCAATGTCACCTCGACACGAAGAAAAAAAACCACCAACCAACCAAATCAGTGATTTAGCACAGACTGAGAAACACTGGAGTACCTGACAATCGAACGACCCGAGGAGACGGGTACCCTAAAGGGTCCGTTCTTATGATCTCACCCAACGGTAAAGGAAGAGGTCCCTGGACACGAAGATTACGATGAAGATGGTTAATAACCCATTTACATCGGAGCCTATTCAGTGTTTCGACCTTCAAACGATGTAGGTCCTCTTATCATACAACCGGGTAAAACAAGCAACGACTTAAGGATCGGGGTCGGGAGACGGACCGTGTATCAACCGGTTATTTATGAACAAGCCTCGGAAAACCCCCTTTTTACTTTGTTCAGGTAGTTAGGAACACACTAGACTAAAGTTGTTACACCAACTTCTCGGTCTAACCATTTGTACACCGTCCAACATCAGATCTCCCCCGCTCCTACGACCTCATCCAGACCTTTGTTCCTCAAAGGGTACGGTCCCAACACAGCCCTCCGACCTCACCACCACCCTGTTGCACCGTAGCTTCTCTCACGACGTCCCTCAAGAAAGATAACAAGGAGAAGGTCTTTGTGTTCAGCCTTGAAGGTCCCTATTAACATGGTGGAGGGTGGGGTCGTGTGAACATACTCGTTGATTCAAGTCTTAGGAATGGAAATACCTTGGTTAAACTGTACAACGGAGTCCTAGATGACTTCCTCACTCACAGGACATTCGACACCCTCTTGGTGTCGTAGGAGAAAAGAGATCTTCGATTCTTTCCGGATTCGTCGCACGAGAAAGACCCCTCCCTCCCTTCTTTTGGTAAGGGGATGAACCAGGGACTTAGACACCTGAATCCGTATACGTCACGACTGCTCTTAGTGGTGGTAAATTCATAAATGGTGGACGGTCCGGGACACGAATTATTAATCGTGTTATGGATATAAGAGAGTAAATTTGGAAGGGACCCTCCATCTGTGTGACAAGAAAAATATCCACTCAATACCCAATTCACCTTCTGCCTTACCAATACACCAAACCTCGTTCTGGTGGAAACTTAAAACATAACTTTAGGTAACGGAAGTACTTACAGGCGTAAAATAAATCGGAGTAATTAGAAGTCAAAGGAGTAAACGTTTTACTTCTAGTATTTGGACAGGAACCCCACACCATTCCTAAGTCACCACATTTCGTGTACTCGGGCTGTACATCATTTGAATTAGGTGAGTGGGTACTAACGGTATCAACGTAGACTTTCGGCAATGACTTACTCGTGGACAACCATGTCCGGAAAATTCCGGGTCCCACCTGTACAGACGTTTACATCTCAGGAAAAGAAGAGAAAGAGGGGTCGGTTCTTTTCGATAACGACTGACAGAGACACAGACAGGGGAAGTCGGAGAACGACCTATTTCCCTTTTGGTATGAAATAGGTCTCTACGCCTGTGTCAACCGGTACTACTTTTTCTTTGGAGGGAACCTTTTCTCGGCTGGGCTGTCACGGTAAAGACGATTCTACATAAATAGACATGTGGCGGAGTGGGAAGTTCATTCTCGTTCCCCGGGAGTCTCCTTCCACAGACGCACGTTCAGGTCTGAGTGGACAGGAGTTCCGACCTCCTGAATCGAAAGATTAAAGAAAGAGAAGATAAGAAGGTGAGACCTAGGTCCACGGTGTCTTCCTGACCCGACACACACCCACTTTCGCCTACTGTCCCTCTCCAACCTCCTCTCGTCGTAAGAGATAAAGAAGACGTGAGTCGAAGGGGTGTGGAAAGGGGAGAGGGCTCGAGGACCATATTACCCGAAGAGTTTTTTCACGAGTAACTGAGCTACCTATTTGCGTAAACCCTATGTAAAACCCTTTCTCTTTCTGGATGTCATCTCGAAAAAAGAAAAGAGAAGAAAAAGGGAAAAAGACGAGATCTTTGGTCGTAACTCTATAGGACTTGTAAACTTCTTTGTGACAAGATTGGACTTTTGTCTACCATCCAAAAGACTACGACGATCCAGAGGTCCATGGTAGGGGAGAGCCGGGTGCAAAGAATGTAAACTAGAACCAGGGTTGAGTCACTGCAAACGCCGGTGTCAGCCTGTCCCAGTGTACATCTGGAATCCTCTGACGTCAAAGTTTTTCGTCGGGGAGGGTCGAACCAGGACTGGTCGCCCCTCTCTCCAGTGGGGACCCCCCGTCCCGTGTCGTCCGTCGGACCCCCTCCCACCCTCGACAGGCCCTCTTCTCCCGACTCGACCGACAGACCAGTGGTCCAGTATCCTTCGTCGTCGCCGTCGTTGTCTCCTTCCACTTCTGTCGGCGATCCTTTGTCCATCTCACCGTCGCTTCCCTGCGAGCCCTACGAACCTGCGGAGGTGGACCCCAACCTCGTTCACCCACGTCGGACCTTATACTTCCCGAGTATGTTCCCTACCCTAAGAGGGACAAACGACCAACATCTACGTTTCAAGGATACACCAATATGATTGTCGGAAGGAAAGCTGGGAAAACCCTTGCTCAAGAAATGAAAGTTTTCAGGATTAAGTGGAGGAGGAGTACACCCAAAGTCCTCCGCTTTTTCTCTACGTCCTCACTTGGTCTCTCGGTGTCGTCGAGCGCGTTCGGAGGTCCACGCACCAAACACTGGGCGCGACACCGCTCCTCTTATGCACCCGAACCCTCACTGTCTCAGGGTCCTGGGTCGACTCCCGTCCTTTACGACTTGTGCAAACCGTAAACTCCTAGGTACAAACAGTCCGCGAACTTAAGAGGAACCTTACGAAACCAAACCGACCAGATGGTACATAGTCGGAAGGTCGTTTATAAACGAGTCGTTCACTCGACCTGGTCTACAGACAAAGTGTCCCCCTAAACTCTCTGCCGGTACTCGTGCTCAGTCTCAGTGAGGAGTCCAGAATGAAATCTTTTCCTTCGCCAAACCCCTACTTCTCAATCGGGTCCAATAACTTCTCTTCTCGGAGTTCCCGGGTGACCGGGCACTCTGTCCCTTCTCGGTCCCGGGGAGTGCTCTCGGGGTCCTCTCAAGATTCCTTCGTCTCAGTCGGTGAAGAGTCCGTGTCCAACTTCAGAGTCCTCAGAAAGTGTCATGTCGGGACAGGTTCTCCGTCCCCCGATCAAGAACTGGCCGTTAAGGAAAGGAAATCGCAGGTACGGTCTCTATTCTCTGAGGGGGAAAACCTCAAGAATCGTACAGACTCGACTTCCAATATGAATGGGGTCAGGGAGACTGCAAAGAGTCAAACTCACTTCTTACTCTTCGTTCCTCTTTCTTAGGGGGATTTGGTGCCGTCTAAGAAGACGGGATTTATCTGACCTGTAGCGACAGACACTACCCCTCGATTGACAAATTAGCAGTCTTAAGTGGGAGGTTGGAACCCCGAGACCCTATCGCTCCCACTCCAAAGGACTCTTCCTACGAAAAGAACCAAATAGAGGGTTGAGTAGGACGAGAGACTAGGATTTTCGCAGAAGATTGGACCTCTAGCTTCTTCGGAGGACTGGAAGTGTGTCCTCCATCTGTTCGTGACCCGGACACCGGGTCGCGCCTACGTGAACAAGTTCCGATCGGGCCATAGGTCCCACTACTGTCGAGGGGACTCAAAGCAAGACCACGGAAGACAAGGAGAAGGACCAGGGCGGTCATCCTCGTCGAAATGAACCCACTACCCGAGGGAAAACTTAATATAAGAATCTCGTCACCGAACAGGAGAGACTCAACTCTTTCCGGAGTACCTTCTCCACTAAAAACGTGACCTAGTACCTATAGACACTCTCAACGGGCCTATACCTTCTCTTAAGGACCTTCGTCCCTACCCAACCCACTTGCACAGAACCTCCTCACACCGACGTCCCTCGTGACTCGTCAGACGACACCCACACCCCAACCCATAAATTCCCTCTCTCCACCTAGTCCGACTGCTCTACCGGACGACTCTACAAACTAGAAATAGGAGTCACCACCCGTCACCACTAGACGGAACTACCGTTGGACTCTAGTTGACTCCTCGAAAGGTTTGGGATTGTGGGTACAACGTGGGGTCTGGATAATTTTAGTCTCACATACCACAACCCAGGTCCGGACCCACCAAAAGACTTACGGGGTCGCACATTGATTCCACACTTAGTCACGGCTGTCCCTCGGTCGCGTCGAGACCTCGTTCCCTGAAGGACAAACCGACAGGGAAAATCGGAGTATGGCGACCACCATCGAACCTTCTAACGAGTAAATTTCCTTCTCTTTGTCTCCCCTTTCTTGATCACGTAAAGTACTGATCAACCCCCTTTCTAGACTATGTTTTCTCAGTATCTAGCTCTTTAAAACCCAACCCTCCTACAAGTAAAAGTATTCAGCTATCTCCATTGAATCCCTACCATGTTCTTTCATTCTTATCCTAAGTATCTGACTTTTCTGTCTGGATCCTCAAGAAAGCGATGTGACTGTATGTCCACGAACGGGACATACAAAGAAACTCCTTAGAACCTAGAAAATTGTGTGTCAAATGGAATGAGTGATTAAGATATTATCTACACCAGTGTCAGGGTCCACTTGTCTTAGGGCTTATCTTGAATTCTCCCGGAGTGAGGGAAAATGGACGGAGACTCCAGGACATAACAGGACCGACCCCTCAATGGGCATCTGATCCCTAGTTGATCTTCGGGTCGTTACCCTACACCTTATGGTTATTCTCTGAACTTGACTAGAACGCCAGTGATCCAGCGTTTTGAGATGCTCCAGTCGTTTCACTGTTTTTCGCCGTCGTCGTCGTCTACTTCTGTGCTCCGGGGGGGAGCTTTGTCCACTCTCACATACTCCCTGTAAGACGATCCCGGGACAAACTCAACCGATACCCCACGTACGACTCTGTGAAGCCAGCACAGGCTGAGACTGCGATACCTAACATCGGACGGTCCGAGGAGACAGGTACCCCTAAGAGGTCCGTTCTTATGATCTCACCCAACGGTACGGGAGGAGGTCCCCTAGAAGGGCTGGGTCTGTCCCTAACTTAGGTGCAGAGAATCCGGAGGACGTAGCCGTCCGTCCAAGAAACGGTGATCACGGTGGACCCTTCGGGAATCAACAGATAAAAACATTTTGTTTGGTGGGTTTCACCTTGGTGTCACCAAATAAAGAGCACTAAGACACCCAACTAACCTATCAAAAGACCAGAACGGATTCCAGTGAGTACGTCGACGTAAGTCGACCTCCGACCCGACCCCGAGAACCGGTTTAACAGAAATCAAGAGAAAATACTCCGGAGAGGTACACAGATCAGACCCGAAGAACTGTCGGTTCTTCATTAGAGTCCTTCCGTGAAACGATCCCTACCCGGACCTTGACCTTGGTACAGTGAAGACGGTGTAAAATAAACAATTTTAGCGTTCAGATCAAGTCTAAGCTCTCCTCTCCTTTAACTGAGACAGAGTACTACTAGTGAAAAGTGAAACTACGTAACCTCTTCCTTTACCGTTGGGTGAGGTCACAAGAACGGACCTCTTAAGGTCCCTGCCGTCTCGGACAACCCGACGGTAGATACCCCAGTGTGTCTCAGCCTGTACTGACTTCGCTGAATCGTCGTCGTCGTCGTCGTACTACCATTCTTGTCGTACACGAATATCCTTACCCTTCTTAACGACCGTCGATGGGTCCAAACTAGGGACCCAACCCTTCTAGGGGACCTCCTCCCTTACCGAAAGGTGAGATCATAAGGACGGACGTCTTAAGATACCTGTCTCTTCGGACCGTCCGATATCAGGTACCCTAACGTTTGTCAACCTGTACTGACTCACTCATTGTGTATGTATGCGGAAACCTCCGTCAAATGGGAATCAATTGACGACCCTGACCCCTTCTGACGTAAGACCGAAGTACACCAGTCGGACGTCCCGTTTTCTTGGGTACTGTGTCCGAAGAGAGAAGTCACAGTCTACCACCGTTAAAACAGGATAGAATCTACAATTAAAGAGGTTCCTTTCGTAGTAAATCCTTTCGGGAAACAAAGGATTTAGGACTGAGTTCAAAGAAATGTGAATACTTAAAGTCCTAAGGTGTCTCTCTGGTGTCTGTTTGCAACGATTCTTTAAGGACCTGAGGAGGGCGTCATTCTTCTCATTCTGGGATCCCAACCTCCTTGGAATCTTTCACAGAACTCCTGGCCCCCTCGTCTTGGGATAACTAGTCCTACCAAGTGGAGGGACTTCCCGTGTCGGGAGTGTGGAGTCTTCTCAGGAGGTCTGAGGGGTCGGGAAGGAAAAGACAGAAGGTAAAAAGTATCAATTAATCCTCTTCCGATGTCCACGTCAACTACCGACCCAGAAAAAAATCCAGGGCTTAATAGGGTTTATCTTATGTGATTCTTCCTGTAGTTCTGAGTCTACCTCTAAAACGACCTTCTGGCTTGCTCCTGGGGTTTCTCACGAAGATCGCAGTCGACCTTGGGACTCGAGTTTGACAACTCCTAAGAAGTCCGGTGTCTACTTCTCCTACTCCTCTAGGTAGGGAGACCCCGTGTCTCACTTCACAGGCTCCACATCCGCCTTCCTACGAGCCCGAGGGTGTCACTGGAACCCTGTACTCCCGTCCTTCCTCTCCCCTGAAGCTGAGGGACCTCGGGAATGGTCCCAGACTGGAATCCCTAAGACAAAAGAAGTGAACGAAGATGAACGAAGACTTTATTCACTCTCTTTTTCGGGCAAGATTGAACCTGACAAAGAGAGGGAAATCCCGGGTCCCATTAAAATCACTAATTTGTGTCGGTGACGAATAGTTATCTGAGCAAAGAGACAAAGACCCAGTGAAAATAGAGGAGCGACTTTGCGACTTTCCAAAGATCAATATCCTTCTACTTAAACCGGACACGTTTGGGGATTGTACAACGAAAAGGAAAATAAGAGACCTTTACCAAATAGAACTCTTATTGTAGACGTAGACAGTTTATTGTAAGTAACAATGCACAGCATAGGGATACGTACACCATCCCCTGAACCTGACTGTATTTTCTCGGGTTCCTAGGTCAAGGACTCAATGACTCAGGCGTCCTTTTAAAGTGATTACGAGCATTTCTGAGTTTTAAAGTTTCAGAGCCCCAGGGGACACGAACCAAAAACGTTCCTAAAAAATGTTAAAAATACAGGAATTTGAAAAAATTATACCTTTTTAAAGTCTTAATACATTTTAATAACTTTGAGAGTCCCTAGGTCTTAGAATCCAAACTTAATATTTTCGAACCCGGGGTGCGGGACACTCAACTCCATTCTCGTCCACCCCGGGGTCACAAGAGTCGTCAAGACAAAGGCTCGAGCTCGAAGGAGGGGTATTCATCCCCGACCTCCCTTCTTCTCTCTAAGGCAGATATCCGATATGAGTGGTCTCGAATCAGAGACGTTGTCCATCCCCGTTCTACTCTTTCCTACTGTAAGACAAGAAGGACCTTTCAGAGGGAGCCTGCACCTTGATCCCTCTCTCCCTCGGGACACAGGAACCCGACGTCATCAGACCTCCTCTCAGTAGAGTAACTTCACCCCCCTTTCCTCACCCACCCCTTTCCGAGAAGGGAAGTACATGGTATCTGAACATCATTCCCTCAATCTCTTCCACTCCAAGAAACAAGTCTTTTTCTTGCTCTCTGGTCGTGAAATGTCCTTGTCTAGTGGAACTTACTCCGCTCTTCCCCGTCGTCAGTCTAATCGCTCGACGACGGGATTGGATTCTTTTCTCAATCACATATATCCGTACACACACCTTTCAATGACAGAATTCCCCCAGACAAGAAGAGGTTCCAACAAGCCTCATCAATAGAGAATTTCAGGACCCCGTTCCTGAAACCTCTAGCCGGTCTCCGACCTGGACGACCCTCGCCCTGCATTAGTTGAAATTTCAGGTAAAAAAGAAGCCCACTCTCTCAAGAAATAAAACGTAACTTACCACCCCTCCTGGACCTCCCCTCAAAATTGAGGTCCGATAAAACTCGACACATTGAAAGGAAGTAATCCAAAAGAACTTGTTGACAAAGAAGTAAACAACATACGAGAATCTCGGTAAAGGTCTCTGAATTTGTTTAGTTTTATTAAAAGTAATCAAAGTGACCTCTCGACAAACACTTCGAGGAACCTGACACTCCGGTCTTCACCTTGAGATTTGACCCGGACTCTTTAAAAAAATATTTCTCTTTGAATGGGGAGTAGTTAATAAACCAATGGGATTTATGTCAAGTACGTTCTTTCCGTCTAATTTATAAGCTGAGGAAAAAATTGTAACAGAGTTTTGTCTGGTTTACTCTTTCGACTTTGACGACGGATAGGTAAGAAGTAGAAAAAGTTCTGTTGAGTCTTAATATACTGGAGTAAACACAATGATCTGACTTGATAAGAATCGACTTAGAAGTGTCATTCTTCTTCGGTTCTCCGTAATACACCTGACAAAAAGACTTTAAAAAAAGGAGTTTATATGCAACGTAACGTCTTACTGAAGACACCCGATTGAATGTTTAAATATTTAGAACGGTGAAGAGGAATCGGACGGAAGTCCTCAGAAGGGCTCTTTTGGGTCACAGGTCACCAGTCATCCCCCGAACTCCAACGTGTTCCGAATCGAAGTTTAGTGAGTAAAATAGACTTCTGAGTCTCTTCCAGATTGAGAAAGTTTTGTTTAAGTCGAGGAAACGAATGAATCATTTCGTTGAGGGTGTAATTTCGGGCTACCAATCATGTTTCAATGGAAAATTTGACATTCCATAAGACTCACTCTTTTATTAACAATAGACTTATGACCGGAAACGAAGAGAAAAGTTTCTCTCTTTTTTTAATAATATCCGGTTTTGAACAAAGCAGAAACAATACGGTTAGGGAGTTTAAACCTATTAGTGTTTTACCTATATCTCTTCATATCGGATGCCTCGTGTAATGTCAAAAGTTCCACGAAGTATAGGTGATAAAACTAACCAAGAGACCGGTTGAGATATCTATGTACCCCTAACAGAGACAAAATACCAAATCCTTTGACTTCGAGTCTTATGTCCCGACTACGATCCGGTAAACCCCTGGAAACCCACTTAATCTCTTTCCCTGGGAAGTTCTGTGAAATGTTTGATAAACGATTTTTTTAATAAAGTTACCTATTTGTGTAAATGCCACTAATGGTAAACTCGTTGTGGGGACCTCGACTGGGTGGTGGACGCGTTATCATGGACGACCGGAACGACCGCTCCAATCCATTAAACGGTCTGTAGGTTCCGGCCGTTCACTTCCCCCAACCCGAATCTTGGGCTCGTGAACGAGAACAAGAGTGTGACACAAGACTGCGGAGAGACCAAGGGAGAGAAATACGTGTCTGCTGTTAGAATTAGTCTGTCCTTCCTACTCCGGTACATTTTTTCTTGACTGACTACCGTTCCTCGGGAGGGCTTCGGAGACGAAGTCGGAGATGCACAAGACTCTCTCTTCCTCGGTCCATTGACAACGATTGACGGCAAAAGGATGGTAGACCCGGCGTCCGTAGTCCTCTTAGTTCCGGATTGTCGGTCCTCCGAGGGGTCCTAGTCAACTTCTAGGTGAAATACATAAATTCGTCCGAAGGGACGACCGAGTCGACCATTTCTTAGGTGGACGTTACACCCTCTGGACCCAAGTTAGGGACCCAACTCTTCTAGGGGACCTCTTCCCTTTCCGATGGGTGAGGTCATAGGACCGGACCTCTTAAGGTACCTGACATATCAGGTTCCCCAACGTCTCGACCTGACTCGTTGAAAGTGAAGTCTGTTCTCCTGGGCTCGGAACCGGACAATCCGACAACAGGACCTCGAAACTCAAGGATTCTTTGATCTAAGACTAAAGAAAACAAGAAAAGATGAAAGAAACACTAGAGACGATCCCTGTCCGGTGAAACTCAGTGGGACCAAAAGACTCGTATGAAAGGTCACTGTGAACCGAGTCAAACTAGACACACATCTTTCTCTCAGTAACTAGAAGGTTGTAAGAGACGGGTACGAGAGGAGGAACATCTCGGTAGAAAACAAAACGATAACCAGGACTGTAGACCCCATTGTCTGAGACAAGAAGTAACTAAAACCTAATGTCTTACGAAGGAAACCTCAGTCCCAAAGTAAGTACCACCGCTACTGGGAATTTTATAGTCAAATAAGTTTATGTGGATTTCCAACAAACGACTTAATTCGTGTCTTTACGTAGACCGAAAATCTATCTTTACAAGTCTCCAAGAAACCTTAGGTCTTCTTAGACCCCCTTTTTTACATTTAAAAGTTGGCGGTATTGCATGGTTCCATACTTTAAGTAAACACGAGGACAAATATGTAAATTAATTTTTATAATTCGTAAATAATATACAATCTCTTAGTTGGGGATATAATAGAACTATCTCTTTCCCTTATAAGATCTCTGAACCTCTCAGGAGTCTTTATGTCGATCTTTAAAATGACCTAGTTTACCACTCCAACAAAAACTGGTGATCCACCACTATAGTGGAATACTTTTACTATGGGAAGACGCCTGACCTCCGGAGGTCAATAAAGACTCTGGCACACATATGTCAGTTTCTCTGAAGAAACACTTATTTACCTCCTTTTCGGTATAAAATAGCAAATGTATCACTAGACTAACTTTGCGAGTTCCCCTGACCTTTGAGGTCCTCGCTACCCTGACGCAGACAACAACAGTACGAATCTCGGCATCGAATATCAAGTACATCACCCGTCAGTCATTTATTTATTTCGAAAACTTGGTAAATCTAACAGTAACCTTCTTGGTAAAGTTCTCACACCTTTTAGGACCTTGTATGTATCTCCGGATCCTAAACCTCTTCAACCCCCGATAACTACTAGGACTACCTAATAGTCAACTCGTCTCTGAGTTCTCTCCGTCGTAACCCTTCCATCTTCGTAGTTTTCACTAGACTCCGAGAAGATTAACGAAACACAAAGGATTTAAAGAGAACTACTCTTTTTCTTAAAGAGGGAAATATTATATCCCCCAACAGTTGGTTGTTTAGACTAAAAAAACGAACGAAGATATAATGAAGATTACTACCGAGACAGAACCTTTCCTAGAGGTTTTTATTACAGGAGAAGAGACGGACAGTCAGTAACCATTTAACAAATAAGACATTGAATAAATAACAAGTAAGTAAGTCAGGTGTTTATCAGTGACGTGTCGACACTCCATGTCTCACGAGCAGATCTGACACGCTAGTAGAGACTGGAAAGGGATAGCACCGAGGAAACTCAAGTCAATTAGTGAGTCAGGATGATCGACACCGTAGATGTAGGTACGAGGAGGCAAGGAAGACGAGAATGGGATCGGGACCGGAGGTAGAAGAAAGTAGACCCAGTGACGTAGCTAGGGATTAGAAATGGTGAGGGTAGATAAAAAGGGTAGACAGGTTACACGCGTCTACCAACACAATGAGGAAACGACTTTTGAGAGGGAACGGGAGTCCCAGTTTGGGTCGGAGAAAACGAAATGTTTTATCCGACACTGGGTCGATGCGGGATGAACAGAGGGAGATAGGGTTAAGGGGGACTGAAATTATAAAATAAAATAAATAAATAGAAACCGACACTACCCGGACTGAACGCCGCACGTCCGCAGAGAGATCAACATCGCACTGCCAAACCTTCAGCATCGTGTCTGTGATCCGACACATCACCTCCGTGTTTTCGAAGAGACCAACACCACGTACCTGAATAAACGGGACACCGTGTACCCTAGGATCAAGGGACCGGTCCCTATCTTGGTCGGAGGGGACCTAACCTTCCGTCTAAGGATGCGTGACCCGGTGGTCCCTTAAGGGAGGGGAACTGAGAGTGGAACAAGACACACGAGATCGGTGCCAAAAAGGAAAACCAAGAAAATTATTCGGGACCCGACAGAATGGAAGTCTGAAAAAGAGGGGGTATGAAAAGGAAGTTGGATATTTTAAGAAGGGAAGGAGGAAGACGGACCGCTGGAAGATGAGTAAGAAGTCTAGAGTCGGACACAACAAGAAACCCCCTCGAAAAAGACTAGTGACAGTGCCACGCCAGGGGGAGAAGGAGAAAAGGAGAGTATCGGAGACACTCCAAGTTTCGGACAGGTAGCAGTGGGAGGTGACGGTCTCCTAGTCAAGACACTGACCGAAGACAGAAGTGGTGCACAGAAATCGCGGACTAACTCACGGACCGTGTAACATTCACGAGTCATTATATACGACCTACTTACTTACTTAATTTTTTTTGTACCACTGTATAGAGGAAGGAAACCCCCATGTATATTACGTCGTCACACTCGACTCACCATGTTTCTTACTCGATGTCACCATTCTTCCTTCCCCATGGAACCCACGACGGCAGACTCCGACTCAGAACCATTTACCTCTACAAACACCTCCAGCGGAAATTCACCTCTCTTCACTCTTTTCAAACCTCCCATCCGTTCCCCTCATCACAAGGGTAGACCGTTCTCACCCTTCATCCGGACCTCCATCGGACACGGGTCTGTCAAGTCGAACCTCTCTCACCTGAGATCGACTACCGTGACTACCGAAAACTTGTCTCCTCGCTATCCTGATTTAATCCCGAAATCTAAGATTGTAAAATTTTAAGATTTCAAATCTTTACCAATTATATTACCGTAACTTTGTACTTAACCTCTCTCTGGTCGCTCTGGACATTCCTCCGACAGTATCTTCAGTTCTACGTTCCACTGGCCCCGGACCTTTTACATCCACCGTTATTCTTTCCTCTGTTTCCCTACAATATGTCTTCTTTCTAATTTTTCTTCGACCTTTCACCTTTCTTTTCTTACTCCCTCTCCCTTCTCAGTTTCTTAAAAGTCGGACTAAGTCACTCCACGACAGTAATAATCTTTAACACTTCAATTTTCGTTCTTGGTCAAATTCCCCTCTCTTTCCTTAAACAGGTAGTCTGGAAATGTTACCTCAAGAACGTTAGATAAGAAAAGTGAATGTCTTTAAAACACACCCCGGTTTTTTATTTTGTGTTCACCCTCCCTCACTGTCTCTCTTATATACGTCGACCACCCCCAACAACACCGAGATGTGAGTCTTTTTATGTAGGGTCTCCCTCACGCTCTACCCCTTCCACTTAAACGGTAAGGGGAAAACTAAAGGTTATGGTACACGTAAAATGCCTACTGATTCCCGAATAAGCTCCCATTAAAACTGATAAGTATCAGACACGAAATATACGACTAATCTAAACTTAAGAGACCGTTCTAAACCGAGAAATTTTACACACGGTCTGTGATCCGACTCGTCATCGTCGATGATTCTTCTGGACAGAGTCAGTGACGTAATGTCATATCGACTCATCTTTCTATGTTTTCGTCTGTTAATTCCGATGCCAGGTCCACTCCGTAACTGTCTTCCCCCACCCACGTTTCTCCTTCGCTTTAACGACCAATCTCTCTCGTCTCCACCGGGTCCCGGGACCACAACCTCTCTCCAGCTCCACAGTAGTAGTCTTGTCCATCGACTCTCACTTTATCCTCACCTACTCTCGAGTCTCCTCCTCCGACAACTCCTTCCTCCCTCTAACTTCCCGTGTCGGCCCATCGTATCAGAGGGAGTCTCAGTCCTTTTCAGTGTTTTATCTCCTTAAAAGTCTCTTCACTCTCCTCTCGATTCCGTTCCCCTACTCCTGACTCTACTCCATTCACCATAAGTGTCATTCCTTCAGTTACCACTGGAGACTCACTTCTCAAAGTCATTCACCATCTTCGTCTTTTCCCCCAGGTTCTCACTTACCATTCTTAGACCTTCGTTTTCCTTATGTACGGTGACGATAGTTGATGTCGAGGTTACTTTGGTTGGATCGATATAGGGGATCAAGGGGATCCTTTAAGGAGACCTCTTACAAACCCTAGGGACCTACGGTACTGAAGACAGGGTCATACTAGACAATGACAGGTGACCTTCTGTGTAGCAGTAGTGTTATGGGACTAGGTCTTTTTCCGAAACCAGATGTATTTGAAGTATAAGTTCGAACTCACATTAGGTCGACTCGGTGTCTAGAGCCGACACCAACGACGTAAAACGTGATTTGTATAGGTATAAGAAAAGAAGGTATTCGTCTTAGGTGTAAGGCTGTACTGACGTTTACACTTGACCGATTATCGAAGGGACCTCAAATGAAGAACGTTAATGGAGTAGTCTTAAATCTGTTCCGTTGTATATTGTTAAATAAGGTCCTATCTAAGGTCTCTCGAGACCCACAAAAAAAAAAAAATCAATTACCGAGGAACAGGATGAATCTAACAAGAAAAGTTCTCTAAATTTATTATTCTTTTTTTTGGAGAGAGAAAAGACACATGGGTACATCAATGGTAAAGACCACAAGAGAAGTAACGAAAACATCTAGTTCTGAAGGCATACCATAACAACAGGAGGAAGGGATTCTGAAATCGTAGAGAACATCATGTCCAAACACCAATTTAAGTTGATCAAAAACATTCAGACTCTTTCAGGAAAAAGTGGAAGTAAAATTTTTCTGTAAAAACGATCCATTTCTTAAGATCCAACTGTCAACAAAAAGAAGTGTCAACAACGAAATGACAGAAAACCATGGATAAAGATTCAGGTTATAGTACGAACAGAACCAAGGAGACATATATTACACACACATACACAAAAAAGAACGACGAAAGTTCTAAAAAGAGAAACAGTTACCAAAACTTTGTTGAACGAATACTACACGAAACTGTATCCAAAGAAGCACAAAGAAGACGAGTGCCAAGTAACTCGAAGAACCCAAACACCCAAATACACACTTACACACACTTACGAGTCAGTGAGTCAGTACAGGATGAAAATCGCTGGGACACCTGACATCGGGTGGTCCGAGGAGCAGGTACCCTAAAAGATCCGTTCCTATGACCTCACCCGACGGTAAAGGAAGAGGTCCCCTAGAAGGGTTGGGTCCCTAACTGGGGTGTAGAGGACGTAACCGCCGACCTGAGAAATGGTGACGTGGTAGACCCTTTGGGTGCACGTATACGTCAAAAGTTGTTTAAACCCTTTAAAGGTCGGTAATAAAGAAGTTTATATTGAAAATAGAGGATGACGACCTTCAACAGGATGTCAAGTGACCACAGGACAGAAAAAAAAGAGAAACACAAAGTAAAACTCGCCGAAGATACCGAAACGGAAGTTCAAGTGATTAGAAAAAGAAAAAAGACGTAATTAGGTGACAATTAGAGTAGTATATATATATATATATAATTGACGTCTATATAAAAAATGGAAATCTACAAATTAAACCAGAAAAAAACGTAGAAGGTATAGAGATGAATTGTACGAGACTTTCACACAGAACTTGTATTTTTATATGTCAACAATATTGATAAAATTACACGACAGATGATTAAGATATTAGAGACAGTAAAGACCTGACCAAAGATAACTAAAAAGAGTAATACCCAGTGTAAAAGGAAAAAGAAACGTAAGGATCATTGAAAATAACCTGTGATCTGTGACTTAAAACGGAACAACCCACAACCTATAAAAACACAAGAATATTCATAAGAACTCAAATAAGACCCTACGTCAATGTAATGAGTCCTTCAAAAACTAGAAAAACCGAGAACGAAAATTCGAGAGAATCTACTCTTGTCTCGTAGTAAATCAAATCCCGATTATTAAGGGGTGTTGACTCCATTTTGGGAAGACTCATGGATGGATTACGGGGGTACTTAATCTTCCAAAAAGGTCAGACCGACCACTCTTATTCTTGAGTGGGACCAGGACACTCTCGGACCCTTTCTAAAAATTGAGATTAGGAAAACCCACCAAGAAAGGGGTCGGAGTCCCATGAAAGGATTACAGATACTCGAGTAGTCGTGAATCGACTTCTAAACTTCCCTCTGGAGACATCTAGAGACTTCGAGAGACACGTCGACAAAGGAGAGACTACGAGACAGGACACTTGAGATCGACGGAACCAGAGGACTGGAGGAGTTGTATCCCAAACTTCAACTAGAGAGGTCCGTCGACCCCGTCAGTACCCCGAGTGGAACAACCAAAACAAAGAGTCCCTAGTGGTAGGAAACAACGAACTACAAAGTACATAAAACAGATTAGAAAATTCAACAAAGTCCGCTCTCCCTTTTAGGTAAGGGACTTAACCTAGGTCAGGGTTCTACAATGAGACAGAACCACTCTCCGTCTTCAAATATAACAAATTCAGTCTTTTGAAATACTCCCGGAGACCTCGGGAACCGATACGATTCGGTTCGACGAATAGTAGTCCAGTCCTTTTCCCCACGAAGAACTTCTCCGACTTTCCCTAAGGCTGTCTTGGTGTTCCTTTGACTCGGTCAGATCCTCTGCGTCCCCTGAGACGAAAAGACAGTTCAGGAACCGAGAGTAGTAACGTGACTTGAATGATAAAATGCAAGGAAACCGTCCCTTCCAAAACAAGAGAAGACAAAACTTTGTTATAGAGAGTTGAATCAACTTTAAGACTTCGAAAAAAAAAAAAAAATTTGAACCAAGGATGAATCTGGGACAAACACATAAACCCAGTGGTTTCCGAAGATATGGACTCCGTTTAATTTTAAAGAGTCACCATAAATGTCGTTGGTCGTGGACGAGGGTATCTGTTGGTAACACAAAATGGAACTTCTACTTAATGTCTGTATGAAAGTTTTCTAGTTAGGACGTAAAGTTCCCACTTTTTTATGGTGAATTGTTTTGTAAGGTCGACCAATTTAAATCTTGTTCTTTTTTGGACTGGGTTCTTATAAGAGACCGAAACTCGGGTCCCATAAAAAGGAAAACCTCACTTAAACCATGTCAAAGTAAGTACACCTCGACAACGGAGGGTCGTAAAATAAGACCCTACCTTCCAGTTGTCGTTAACAGAACAACGACTTAGGTTACCTGTGAAGAGCCAATGATTGGAGGAACTGGAGAGTTGTCACAAACTCTAACAACTGATAATAGAAAAGAATTATGGGACGGACCGAATGGAAAAGGGAAAGATCGGCAAGAAGGAGACGGACGGACAAGTCAACTATAAGAAGAGTCAAGAAAAGACTTGGGAGAAGAGTGTTATTTGTAAGAGAAACCCGAGAAAATAGGTATGGTACCGAAGTAACCCTTAAGGATTTAGATATAAAAGTCGGATTCAATAAAAGAGGACTTAAATATAGGTCACATAAGTTGGTAAGGGAACCGTAGAAGCGAACCTGTCGTTCAACCATTGAACTGGAATCGTCCGAGTCTCAACGACAGTACAAGAGGTAGAGACATTTACCATGAAGACTTGGTTCGATTAAAGAGTCCAGTCTTAAAGAGAAGAGAATGGAAAGTTAGTTGGTGGTTCAGGACGACTAAGACGGAAAAAGGTAGATAATGAAATACTGTTCACCTTCCCCTTTTTCACTTTCGTCACTGCCTAAAATAAAAGAATCTGAGGTTTTAATGACACCTGTCACTGACGTCGGAACTTTAATTTTCTGCGAACGAGGAACCTTCCTTTCGACACTGTTTGGATCTATCGTATAATTTTTTTGTCTCTATAGTGAAACGACTGTTTCCAGGTATATCAGTTTCGATACCAAAAAGGTAATCAATACATACCTACATTCTCAACCTGGTATTTCTTCCGACTCGTGGTTTCTTAACTACGAAAACTTCACACCACAACATCTTCTGAGAACTTTCAGGGGACCTGACGTTCCTCTAGTTTGATCAGTTAGGATTTCCTTTAGTTAGGACTTATAAGTAACCTTCCTGACTACGACTTCGACTTTGAGGTTATGAAACCGGTAGACTACCCTTCTTGACTGAGTAACCTTTTCTGGGACTCCGACCCTTTCTGACTTCCGTCCTCCTCTTCCCCTGTTGTCTCCTACTCTACCAACCTACCGTCATGGTTGAGCCACCTGTACTCAAACTCGTTTGAGGTCCTCAACCACTACCTATCCCTTCGGACCATACGATGTCAGGTACCCCACCGTTTCCCAGTCTGTGTTGACTCGTTGACTTGACTTGACTTGACTTTCTTTTAGTTAGGACTTACAAGCAACCTTCCTGACTACGACTTCAAGGTTATGAAGTCGGGTGTACTTCACTTCTCGACTGAATAACCTTTTCTGGGACTACGACCCTTTCTGACTTCCGTTTTCTTCTCCCGCCGTCTCCTACTCTACCAATCTATCGTAGTGACTGAGTTACCTGTACTTAAACTCGTTTGAGGTCCTCTATCACCTTCTGTCTTCAGACCGTACGACGTCAGGTACCCCAGTGTTTCTCAGTCTGCACTGAATCACTGACTTTTTGTTGTTATTCGGGATGACAATGACGTGATCTAAAAAAAAAAAAAAATTCTACCCAGTGACCTTTTCTGAAAGGGATTATTGTGAAGACTAAGGTTGGGAGTACGGTGGGGAGGTAGAAGGGTTAGGTGAAAACTGTGAGACGATTCAGCGAAGTCAGCACAGGCTGAGACACGCTGGGGTATCTGTCGTCGGGTGATCCGAGGGGGTAGGGACCCTAAGAGGTCCGTTCTTGTGACCTCACCCAACGGTAAAGGAAGAGGTTGCGTACTTTCACTTTTCACTTTCACTTCAGTGAGTCAGCACGGACTGAGAATCACTGGGGTACCTGACGTCGGATGGTCCGAGGAGGTTGGCACCCTAAAAGGTCCGTTCTCATGACCTCACCCCACGGTAACGGAAGAGACAAACTGTGAGATCGGTCTTACTAAAAAGATTTCGTGTTTTGGACAACCCTAGAATCAATTTTAGAAAGTTCCTGACAGGATGTAAATCCTCGGACTCGAGGAAAATTATGTACTTCGGGACATTCTACAAATAGAAGAACACATAATGAAGGAAGTAGTGTGCGGTCCGAGGGACGGTATATAGGGTAACGAGACAAGGAGTTTACACACTCGAAGAGAGCGATCGACCAGAAACTTACAAAACGAGAGAAATGGACATTGGGAAGGAAGTGGAGGAATCGAACCGATTTAGTAGGAAACCCAGAGTAGAGTGAAAGAAACTCTTCAGAAGAGACTGAACGAAAGAGTAGGACCAAACAGGTCGACGGGTCCGATTCACTCTATAATTAGGCACAAAGACGTCCAATGGTACAAAGGAGACAGCATTGTGAGTAGGTCAGAAGGGGGTCTAAAATTTGAGGTAGAACAAGTGAAGACATACAAGTCACAAGTCGGATTCCGAACTGTGTTGTGTCCACGAATAATCGAATCGTTTGTAAACAACTTAACTGAGAATTACACAGTCTTCGGTACCTCCAGAATCTGGATGATCAAACGTCGGAGTAGTGAGACTCGTCCTTCTAATCACACTTACTACTGTAAGATATTACCAAGAAACCGACCTGAGAATAAGAAGGTGACAAATAAATGATGGGATCGTTGGACTAAGTAAATTGTTGAGACTTCGAATCAACAGAGTAGATATTTATGTTTCCGAACTTGAAGGACTTCCGTTTACCACCCTACTAAAAAAAAAGAAAAAAACCAAGTCAAGTTAAGTCAAGTCAAGTCAGCGAGTCAACACAGGCTGAGAAACGCTGGGGTACTTAGCGTCGTGTGGTCCGGAGGGACAGGTAGTGGTTGAGGGCCCCAAGTGAGTCTGAGTGAAGGTAGTTCAGGCACTACGGTAGGTCGGTAGAGTAGGAGACAGTAGGGGAAGAGGACGGGGGTTAGGGAGGGTCGTAGTCTCAGAAAAGGTTACTCAGTGAAGAAGCGTACTCCACCGGTTTCATGACCTCAAAGTCGAAATCGTAGTAAGGAAGGTTTCTTTAGGGTCCCGACTAGAGGAAGTCTTACCTGACCAACCTAGAGGAACGTCAGGTTCCCTGAGAGTTCTCAGAAGAGGTTGTGGTGTCAAGTTTTCGTAGTTAAGAAGTCGTGAGTCGGAAGAAGTGTCAGGTCGAGAGTGTAGGTATGTACTGGTGTCCTTTTTGGTATCGGAACTGATCTACCTGGAATCAACCGTTTCATTACAGAGACGAAAACTTATACGCAAGATCCAACCAATATTGAAAAGAAGGACCCTCATTGAAAGAGAGAACACGTTACTAATAAGTATAAGAAACTATGTAAAAAAAGAATGACTAAACATTCTGATGAAGCATGGATATATGTATAAACGGTATATAAAACATTTATAGAATTTAAGTAATTTTTAATAAATAAATAAACGATACAACCCAGAATCTACACCGTGCGCCCTAGAAGCAACGACGTGTACCCGAATAAGAGACCAACGGGGTACCGCAGACCTTAGAATCAAGGGTCTGGTCCCTAGCTTGGGCTCAAGGGAGGTAACCTTACACCCAAGAATTGGTGACCTGGTGGTCCCTTCAGGATTTGAGTCAAAAATTAAAATTTTAAAACTGAAAAATACCGGTATCTTTTCGACAATTTTTTTTTTAGAAAAAGTTGGTAATTTTCGAAAATTTAGGTAAGAATCGAATGGACGATATGTTTTCGTCCAACCGACCGGCCTAGACCGGACATCCGTATCAAACGGTTAGGGACGTGATTATACAAGTAATTTAAACTCGGTAGAAACGTAAGGATCTTATTTACGGTAAACTTACTTAGTACTTAAATGACGACCTAAACTAAACGATAACAAAATAAATCCTAAAGACACAGATATAAGTATTCAGTCTAACCGGATCGTCTCTAAAGTTTGATCAATATCCTGTATCTATATAAAGTAAACTGATTGTACTATAAATTTTTTCTAAACTTAACAGTTATAATTTTTTAATCCTTTATATAATTTTTAATCTCTAAAGACTAAAAAGGAAATTTTTTCCTTACGCCGTTTTGACCCTCCTACACCCGGATCAAAACAGTGTAAAAATTATCTAGAAGAAAAAGATACAAAAGATAAAATAATTAAAGATGAGAACCAAAATAGAAACCGGAAACCAGACATCAAACGACGACGATTGGAATAGACCAAAAACAGAAACGAATCGAAGTGTAGACCTCTTCCGTTACCGTGGGGTGAGGTCATGAGAACGGACCTTTTAGGGTACCTACCTCCTCGGACCATCCGACGTCAGGTACCCAGTGATTCCCAGCCTGTGCTGACTCGCTGAAGTAAAAGTGAAAAGTGAAAGTACGCAACCTCTTCCTTTACCGTTGGGTGAGGTCATAAGAATGGACCTCTTAGGGTCCCTGCCCCCTCGGACCACCCGATGGCCGATACCTCAGCGTGTCTCAACTTGTACTGACTTCGCTGAATCGTCGTCGTCGGAGTATAGATCCCGACTGTTTAGAAGGTCGTAAAAAATATCAAGACTTTTTCAAAATTTGATGTCTCCGTAATAGACAAAGAACTTCCAGATTATCTTAACAAAAGATTTTGATAGACAACAAATTAGTACAGGCTGAGAAAACACTGGGACACTGACATCGGACGACCCGAAGAGACAGGGACCTTAAAGGGTCCGTTCTTATGATCTCACCCAACGGTAAAGGTTCAGAAGATATTAAAACAGTCCATCCAAAAAATAAGGGAAAAGATAAAATAGATACCTATCACTAGATAATTTTTAAAGTTTAAGAACATAGTTAAAATTGTTAATTATGAAAGAACTTTTCGTAGTCAAGAGGGGGTCTAAAAGTGTAAATGTTTATTCCAACACTACCAAAAGAGAATATTAAATTTCATAATGAAAACATAGAACCGATAGAGAGAGAAAGGATTTGAACGAAGAAATATCGAAAGAAACAAAACGGTCTTAAGACAAGAAACTTTTCTTGGTCCGGTACCAAAATAACAACTTCAGATAAAAGATTTCTATTCAAAGTTGAAATTGGAATAATAAAGGAAAATTTTAAAGTAGACGTAATCGACAAGGTGAAAATTGAAAAATTTTACAGAAATTTCTTAAAACTTTTAACAAGAACAAAAGCTTTAGTTTAGTACAAAAGGGACTTGAAAGATGAGATAAGGTAACTAGACAGAAGAAAGATGTAATAAAATTCTGATAAATTGTAGACCATCAGAAACAGGGGAAATAACAATAAAAAGTTTTAACGAAACTTATAGTCCAGTCTACTATAGAATTTCCGTGATCCAAAGAAACTATCGATTACACTTTTACGTGGGTTTATTTAGAGAGATCAGAGAAGGTAGGTCTGTGCTCTTCAGGAATAAAAAGATCTTTGCCTCAGTCAGAATTTTTATAGATACTAGTTAGAAACATACACCCACACCACATACACATATCCTGTAAATTCACCAAACACACACACACACACACACACACACACACACACACATCGTACACCGACACGTGAACACATACAGGTCTCTATACTAACATATATACACACTCCACACATACACCACACACATAGATATGCCATATAAACATATAGACCACATAAACACTTACATGTAGTCTTCACAATACCATCCCCACACACACACGTCACAAATGTAACACACACAAATCAAACATACACACCTCACACATATTCATATTCTCCCTATGACTCCGGGTACCGGTCCCTCTCGATCTCACAAGTCCCGTGCAGAGTTTCGGTCCGGAGCAAGAGTGTGAGGGAACGGAAAAACCTCTTTCGTCCCGGTGTTTACCGTTGGGAAAGACCTGTAGGGCACAACTGGCGTCACACCCAATTTCCCGGTCACAGAGAACGTCACGACGACGGGTCCGAGGCGGGTGAAGACAGGAGGGGGAGGACTCTTTTCTTGTTGGAAGGGGAAATTCTCTTCCTTCGAAGTAACGAGATGATTTCCTCAATCTAATCATAGTCTCACCGTGACCCCAGAGGGTCGACTTGTCCAATCAACGACTGCGCCGTCCTCAGTACTCCCTTTGACACTCCGTCGTCCTGGAACTGGGGTCACCCCCACTTCCCGGGGCACACCCGGAGGCAGAAAAGAGGGGGTCCAGCGTATGCCTATTACATTCAGACGGGTCGGGAGGACGACCGACATGGAATCATGGAGATTCTACAGTGGACCAGACTATAGATTTTGTTAAACCTTTTTATTATTATCTCCCCCTGATCCTAAATGACCCCGAAAGGTCCATCGCGATCACCATTTCTTGGGTGGACGGTTACGTCCTCTGTACTCTACACCCAAACTAGGGACACCACCCTTCTAGGGGACCTCTCCCGTACCGTTGGGTGAGATCATAAGAACGGACCTCTTAGGGGTGCCTGTCTTCTCGGACCACCCGATGTCAGGTACCCCAGAACTCCTCAACCTGTGTTGACTTCGCTGAATCGTGTGTGTGTACGTACGTCCTGAATTGTCTACAATTTATCAGGATTTTACTACATCTTTCTTCTGTTTGTCGAGTTACCTGGCCTTATCTTACACGTGGACGGCCAACGAGTGTCGAAGGACTCAAGTTCCACCAGAAGGGATCACGTTCACCAGGGACCGTCTCGAAACTTCCCCGGTGACAGGGGACCCGAGCAGTGAAAAGGGAAGTACCTGAAGGGAAAGGGGTCCGAGACCTTATGGTATGAAAGATTAAGGATGACCTCACTTGGGGAGAGAGTCCCTGCAGGAGTCCGGTACAGTACGAGGGTAGAACGAAGGTGTCCAGGAGTCGCGAAAGTCGGAGTCACAGAACAGACGTAGGATACCGAACTCGGATTTGAACGGATAAAAGGGACCGACGTACCTCACCGTCTCGGGCCTATAGAGGGACCGGTCTTTCCTACGGACCTGAGTCTGAAGGGGTCGGTCCTCTTCCTAGTCCGGGTGAGTTCAGGTCCTACGTCCATTCAGACAGATGGTGACCCGACCCCGGTCCCTTAGCCGAACAGGGACGATACCCGTCACGAGTTGTTCACCCACACCTCTCTCTCCTCTTTCCCGAAATATTACTCGGTCCTAAGTGTACTAGGCGACCGGCAATGTACTCAGTAAACGTCAACTGGTGATCAAACATCTAAAGACCCGAGAAGAGGTCAAAGAGGAGGGGCGACCACCGGTCAACCGGGACACCGTAGGTCAAAGGAATGGACGGAGTTCTTCCGTCCAGACGATGGGAGAGAACGGTAACCGGTACCCCGTCCGTACCTCTGGTTCCTTCTTGTCTTCCTCCTACCAGGAACCCTGGTTGTCCGGACCCGAGTTGAAAGTCGAGACGGTTGGGACCTGTTCAGTAGACAAGAGAGACACACTCTAAGTCTAAATAGGGACCACTTAACCTCGATTATGAAGGATCTCATTGACCATTTCTAATTGGCTCTTCTACCGACATTTAACATGTCGAGTCGGTGACCGCGATGCAGGAGTTATGTATTTCGAAAAAAGAGGTGAAAGAGAGAACGTAGGGGGGGTAGAACAGAACTCACCGAGTCACTCAGTGTTTATAGGTAAACCGTTGAAGGTTGTGAGGGGTAAAAATCTAAATGTATTCTGGTCGTCGAAAGAGAGGGAGTCGTCGTTGTCTCCCAACGTCTCGTCTACAGAACCACACTTTGAGGAGGGTCTTCGTAGGGTACGTACAAACGGCTGTTTTGTCGTGTCCCCGACTGGGAGGAAGGTCGAGACGAAGGAGGGTGGTGAGCCCTCTAAGTTTCCCGGATAGGGAGGTGCACCCGAAGCGTCACCATCTCTTAGGCGGACGGTTACGTCCTCTGCACCCAAGCTAGGGATTCAGTCCTTCTAGGGGATCTCATCCTTTACCGTTGGGTGAGGTCATAAGACCGGACCTTTTAGAGTATCTGTCTCCTCGGACCGTCCGATCAAGAACCCCAGGGCTTCTCGGTCTATGATGACTCGTGTAGGTGTGGGGGGTGCGTGGTATGACACGTAAAGACAGGAGAGTCCACGATCCCAGGACAGGAGGACAGAGGACCGTGGTCCGACGTCTACCACCCGGTACTCCGACCGACCTCCTTCGACGAGACCAGACCTGGACACGGTCCGACGAGCGTAGGTTCTCTTCCGAGTTCTTTCTCTATCTCCCCGACCCCAGTCCCTTCCCCGGACGTCGGACCGACCACCACCACCACCCCCCGCCCCCCGCCACCCACCAGTCCCCAGGTTCGAACGTCTTTTAAAAAAGTCAAGGGTGACGTAACCCGGTCCTCACACGAGGAGACAGGAACGAATCCCTCCCACTAATGACCAGACTTGAAGTTTCGTACAACTTGGACCGATTAACGACCAGACTCCCACGGTCCGCACCCGTTCAGTCCTCAGCGCCCGGCCGTATCCGACCATGAACGTCGGGTCGGGCCCCGCCTCTCGGGGCTAGGGGCCATCCCAGCAGGCAGGTGCCGAGGTGGACCTCCTGGCGCCAGGGACCGGACAGGGCCGGTGGCACGACGACAACGTCTCCCGGGCGCCAGCGGAGGAAGGGGAGACGGGCGCCGCCGAGCCAGTCCACCTTTAGAGGGGTAAGTTTGGGCGCGCCCGGTTAGTCTTGGGCCGCGCGGCGGCCAAGTTTGCACACGACGTCGACCAGAGGGCGGACCGCCGTCGCTGTGACCACGTCCCCGCCCATTTGGACGACGGACCCAATGACCCTCGTTGTGTCTGCGGAGCTCAATGTCCGCGGGAGCGGGACCGGGACGGCCTCGCCTCGGCGGCGGTACCTCGCGAGGGACGTGGCGCAGAGGGAGCCCTCGGCCGCGCGGGTCGGCCCGAACAGGAAGATAGAGTGGTGGAAACCATTCACGCGGCGGGCTGCACCGAAGCGAGACGGGCGTACGGGTCTCTCCCGTCGAGGGATCCCCCATCCACTCCGGCCTTCGTGGACGGAGGGCACCAGTAGGTCCTCCCCGAGTCCCGTGTCCGAGTCCGGCTCGTTCGGAGACCTGTGGTGGACGACGAACCGGTAACCACAGGTCCCATCAACGACGACCGGGAGAACCGACCTTATTAGCACGGGTCAATTATGAACTCTCTAAACCAGACGGTGGAGACTCAAAGGGTAATCGCTCGACGAGTCGCAATTTAGTTCCAGAACAATGATATAGAACTCTAGACCCAGGAGAAAAGAAACCGAGTCCCTGTTCTGTCCACGTCCAGTCGGGTCCCCCGGAACCGAAGGACGCCCGAGTGGAACCCGCGTCGTCACACCACCGAGGGCACCTGTGGACTGGGCGTCGTCCCCACCTTCCTAAGAGAGGAGGTCCTCAATGGACCGAGAGTCTTCCAAGTGTCCCGACGGGACCCCTGACCTCCATCTTTCTTCACCCGTCATCCGTGAACGAGGGTTTGGGGATCTATCGTGTCGGCTCAAGGGGGTCATTGTCGCCCCGTCGTTGGAAGGGTCACCAGACCCGTTTCGGTCGAGGGTCTCAGGGGTCTCACTTCTATTAATCGGGACTAGATTCTACGTGGGGAAGCGTCGGGAACAAAGGAGTGACCAAGACGTCGAGACACCCCTCCCTCAATATAGAGGAGAGACTTCTGAACTCTATATCTCTGCTTCCAGAAGGTCATTCGGTCAACCACGGATTCGAGTTCGGAAGACTCTACGGTACAGATCTTGTAATTTTTTGTTTGTTTGTTTGAAGTTTTGTCTAAAAAAAAAATTGTGGTTTTCGTAAAACATAACCCTATATCGACTAATTGTTACAACACCCTCAAAGTCCACTTGTCACTCCCCTAAGTCGGTATGCACATGTACATGTTCTGTTGAAAATATGTTAAAAGAAATACTTCCTACTTCATCAATCGTGTTGCATTCACCTGAAACGGGTGTAAAGTTTCTGTCCCGTGGCTTCCTCAATGTGGGAGGGACCCCAAGACCGAGAGGATAACTCTCCGAATGGAGATAGTCATGTGAAGTCTCTCTCATGTGAGGAGAAGAGATCTCCGTCCTCACTGCCTTTTCGTCACCGAACCGGGGATCCTTACTGGACGCTAGACCGTAGAACCTTAAGTACGCAGGTCAACCATGTCCCATTGTCATTCTCCTTAATTGAACGGTGGCAAATGACGTACGAAGAGAAAGCGGTACGGTGTACGGTTCACGAAAGGGAGACAGTAGGGTAAATTCGGAGGGTTGACGATCTCCGGCAAGAGCACTTGGGGTACCCCTCCACCCCGACATGGTCCGTTCCCTCCGAAGACCCTACTAGACTCAACCACCCCGACCCTACCAGTCCTTTCTCACCGTCCCTCGACACCACCGTCTCCGGAACCATGGAATCGACACAGGACTAATTTTTCATTTTTTACACAAAGTAACAAAAAGGAGGAATCATAGTACCATTCTACATAAGTAACAACTTGTATCACTCTTCTTCTTTCACTTTTCGGGGTCTCTTTCGGTAACAATTGTACCAAATATAGGAAGGTCTAAATAAAGACACACACACGCGGACGGACTGAAATTGTTTTAACTCTAGGATAACATACATGTCGAAACATTGAGTAAATTAAAGGAATGATCACACCACCCTGATAAAGGAACATAGTCGGATATAAGGAGATAACTTCATTAGAGGAACGGTCTAGACCCTTTGACCCCTCTCAGGTCGGGTCGTCCCTCACTTGCGGGACGGGTCGGTGCCGGAGGTCCGACCCAACCCACCCATAGTCCCTTCCAACGTCGCACTTGGTCACTGACACGGGACTCACTCGTCGTCCGCCCGTCCTTGGACCACCCCACCCCTTGGAGAACGAGACACATACATCGGAGGAGAGTTGAGAGAGACTCCTGTCTGTGACCTTTTCAAAGGAGACCAAAGGACGTAATTGAGACAAAGGAACTGTTTTAGTCGAGAGAAGGTCCGACGACCAAAAGAAACATGTGGTTTACTGGAAACGAACACTTGCTCCTCAGAATAGTCGTCAATAGTTTACACCGGTTATTAATCTTCGTAGACCTCTCGGACAATTTATATGTCTAAGGATCCCTGAAGGGACCACCAGGTCACCGATTCTAAAGTGCGAGGATAACACGGTCGGGGTCCAAGTTAGCGACCAGTCCCTTGATCTAGAGTGTATGACGTTCATTTTTTTGTTGGTTTTTATAGAGTGTCCGTCGTTGTTTCTAGGATTTGCGACGTTGATTATGGACCACGTCGGTTTATTTATTTATTTATTTATCATTTTTTGTTTTCGTTTTTGGGGATGTCTAAGGATCTTAGAAGAGGACTTCTAGGACCAAATTGTCCAAACCCCATCTCAGTTCTTCAGTGTCTTCATCATAAAACTACCAGTCGGTCCAAACCTTCGACATCTAAGTCTCAGTCAAAATTGTCGGTGGTACCTGAGGGAATTTGACTTCCAGAAACGATTCGAAAGGAGTTAAAGGACCGAAAGGGGGTCGTACCGTCCATCGAGGACCGGAAATCGACACCCAAAACGGTCCCACCTGGGTCTGCTTCGATTACGGATCGACCATCAAAAGGACTCGTGTTTGTTAATTCCCTCCATTTAAAGGTCTTAAGGAAAGTCCCTCTTATGACATACCTTATACAACACCAAATACATAAACATACACACACAAACACACGCACTCATGTTTGGAAACAGAGGGTGATTCCCGTGGAAGTTCATTGCAATTAACCGGTATGAAAATTCAACGAAACATCCTCTACCGGACCGAAGTCCCCTCTCCTCATTCATTTGATCTCAAACTTGGATTGTTGAGGTCTCCCTAAAAACAAATACTCTTTACCATATTAAACTTCTTCGGTAATGACCACGAGTATTAAAAAAAAAGGAAGTCCTAATATATAAAATTAAAATAATCATATAAACGACCGAAGTTTTTTAACGCAATGACTCTATATTAAGTGTATGGATGGTAAGTAAGTAAATTTCATATGTTAATTCACCAAAAGTCGTATAAGTGTCTCAACACATTGGTAGTGGTGTCAGTTAAGGTCTGGTAAAAATAGTGAAGTCTTTCTTTGTGATATGGACAATCAAACTTTCACTTTCAGTGAGCCAACACTGGTTGAGAAACACTAGGGTACCTGACATCAGACGGTCCGAGGAGACAGGTACCGTAAGAGGTCCGGTCTTATGACCTCACCCATCGGAAAGGGAAGAGGTCCCCTAGAAGGGTTGGGTCCCTACCTTGGGTCCAGAGGACGTAACATCCACCTAAGAAATGACAGACTCGGTGGTTCCTCCGGGATCAAATGATGGGGGGTTAAGGGTTAGGAGAGGCAGGGAGTTGAGATTCGTTAGTGATTAAATGAAAGACAGAGATATCTAAACGAATAAAACCTATAAAGTATATTTACCTTAGTATATTGCACCAGAAAACACTGACCGAGGAAAGTGAATCGTATTACGAAAGTTCCAAGTAGGTACAACATCGTACATAGTTATGAAGGAACTAAAAACACCGACTCATTATAAGGTAACATGCCTATATGGTGCAAAACAAATACGTGAGTGATTACCTGTAAATCTAACGAAGACAGAAAGCAGACACTACTTATGACGAGACGATGTTTGTAAGTATGTGTTCAAAAACACACCTGTTTATAAAAGTTAATAGAAGGTATATATGGAACCTTATCTTAACGATCTTCCCTGTTCTTCCCGAAGAAATCACTTATTACAAATTATTATCTTCTTTTGTGGTTTTCCCCTTTCTGATCTCTAGAGAAGTCCTTTTGACCTTTGTAGTTCCCTTGAAAGACGGGGGTTTAACCGTGTTATTTCCTATTTCTTATTTTTTCCGTGGATCATCCATGACTTCTCTAGTTCTTCTCTACCTTTCTTATGTACCTTCTTGACATATTTTTTTCTAGAATTACTTGGTCTAATGATGTTACCACACCAATCAGTGGGTCCCGGTCTATAAGACCTGACACTTCAGTTCATCTGGAATTCTTCGGGACGACAATTATTTCGATCATTTCTATCACGATTCAGCACACGCTGAGAACGTTAGGGCACTTGACATGGAACGGTCCAAGGAGACAGGTACCCAAAGAGGTCCGTTCTTACGAACTCACCCAACGGTAAAGGAAGAGGTCCTCTTGAAGGGTATTTATATCACCAACACTACTTTAAGTTCGTCTTGATAAATACAGGGATTTCCTGTATTTATTTCCAAAACGTAAGTAATACAGTCGTTTAGACCTTCTTCTGGACGGTCACCGGTGTCGTGACCTTTTCCAGTTAGGATAAGGGTTGTTCCCACCATGGTTTCTTACAAGATTGGTCGTCTGTCAGCGTGAGTAGAGGGTACGATTCCAGTACGAATTTTAGAACGTACGATCCGAAGTCGACATACGTTTGGTTCTTGACATCTACAGGTTCGACCAAAATCTTTTCCTTCTCCTTGATCTCTAGTTTAACGGTCGTAAGCGACCTAATACCTTTTTCGTTCCCTTAAAATCTTTTTATAGATAGAGACAAAGTAGTTGATGTGATACCGGAAACTGACACATCTAGTACTGTTCGACACCTTTCGAGAATCCCTCTACCCTCATGGTCTCGTAGAATGGACTTTTTTGACATACACCAGTTCTTTGCTGTCAACAGACCTTGGGACATTCCTTGTTGACTGACCAAGTTCTAACTCTTTCCTCACACTGACCCTACAGACGGTAGTGGCAAATAAATTGGCTATACGGTTCGAGTAGTACTCTTTACGACCCGACCTACTCAATGTTCGGCCTTAGTTCTATCCACCCTCCTTGTAGTTGTTGGAGTCTATGCACCTACTATGGTGAGATTACCGTCTTTCGCTTCTCCTTGATTTCTTGGAGAACTACTCCCACTTCCTCCTCTCACTTTCTCGACGGAATTCCGATTTATAATTTTTTTTTGATTCTAGTACCGTAGGCCGAGGTAATGAAGTACCGTTCATCTTCCCCTTATCCACCTTCGTTACTGTCTAAAGGAGAAGAACCCGAGGTTTTAGTGACACCTACTACCGACGTCGGTACTTTAGTCTTCTGCTAACGAAGAACCGTCCTTTCGCTACCGTTTGGATCTATCACACAACTCTTAGTCTCTGTAATGAGACGGCTGTTTCCAGGCATATCGGTTCCGACACGAGAAGGGTCACCAGTGCATACCAACACTCTCGACCTGGTATTTCTTCCGTCTTACGGTTTCTTAACTACGGAAGATTGACACCACGACCTCTTCTGAGGACTCTCAGGGAACCTGTCGTTCCTTTATTTTGTTCAGTAAAAATTCCCTCTAGTTGAGACTTATAAGTGACCTTCCTGACTACGACTTCGATCATAAAACCAATGGATTACACTTGTCTACTGAGTAACCTTTTCAGGAACCACGACCCTTTCTAGCTCCCGTCCTCTTCTGCCACAGTCTCCTACTCTACCGACCTGCCGTAGTGGTTATGTTACTTGTACTTGAACCCGTTTGAGACCCTCTACCACTCCCTGTCCCTCCGTGCCACACGACGTCAGGTACCGTACCGTTTCTCAACCTGTACTGACCAACTGACTTGTTGTTGTTCTTAACGATCCAGTTTACCGTTGAGACACAAATTGACAAATTCTTCGATAGTTTGAGAGAAGGTCTCACCAACGTGGTAAAATGTAAAGGTAGTCGTTCCGACTCCAAAAACTAAAGAGGTGTTAGAGTGGTTGTGAACGATAACAGACTGAAAAACTAAGATCGGTAGGATCATCTACACTTCACCATAGAGTAATACCAGAACTGAACGTAAAGAGACTACTGGTCGCGATAACTCGTAGACAGTATACGAATACCCGATTAATATATAAACACTTTCAAATAAGTCTAATAAACGGGTAAATTAAATTTTAATTGAATTTATCGGTTAAAGTCCTGACTTTCACTTTCAGTGCGTCAACACAGCCCGAGAAACACTGGGGTACTTGACATGTCAGGAACCTTAAGAGGTCCGGTCTTATGACCTCACCCATCGAAAAGGGAAGAGGTACCCTAGAAGGGTTGTGTCCCTAGCTTGAGTCCAGAGGGAGTAACGTCCGTTTAAGAAATGGACGACTCGGTGTTCCTTTCGGTTACTTACGACCTCACCCATCGGATAGAGAAGAGACCACCTAGAAGACCTGGGTCCTTAGGTTGACCCCAGAGGACGTAACATCCGTTTAAGAAATGGTTGACTCGATACTCCCTTCGGGACTAAGGTCCTGATAAACAAAAAATAATTCAACGTTCCCGAGTCACCATTTCTCAGACGGACGGTTCGTCCTCTACACCCAAGTTAGGGACCCAGTGTTTCTAGGGGACCTCTTCCTTTACCGTTGAGTGAGGTCATAAGAACGGATCTTTTAGAGTACCTGTCTCCTCGGACCGTCTAATGTCAGACACCCCCAGTGTTTCTCAGTCTGTACTGAACTCACTAATTTGTGATGGTGGTTCTTAAGAAACATATCCGATTTATGATCAGGGAATAGTATTTAATAAATGTTTTAAAAAAGTCAGACACCCAAAAAACCTGAGTGAAAGAACTATCAAAAGAAACTTCGTGTTTACAAAAAGTAAAACTACTTCAGGTCAATTAGGTAAAATGTAAAACAACGAACATGAAAACCACAGTTTAGAGTCGTAGATGACAGTATAGATTCTAGTGTCTCTAAATTGACAAAAGAAGATTCTCAGAATGTCAAAAAAAAAAAAAACTCAGAATATCAAAACTGACAATCTAAAACCAGAAACTCAAACTCAAATTTTTCATAAAAAATTTCTTCTAAAACTCAATTAAAAACATATACCACACTCCTTTCCTAGGTCGAATTCAGTACACATATACCATAGGTCAACAGAACCCTAGTAAACAACTTTTACGGTAATATAACAGTAACCTACCCGAACCGTGGATACAACTTTTAATTAATTGGCATGTACGTACTCAAAGAAAAGTCTGAAAATTAAGAAAAGGTAACTAGACAGACAGATAAGTAACCTTCCTACGACCCTTTCTAACTTCCGTTTTCCTCTTTCCTCGTTGTCTCCTACTCTACCAATCTATCGTAGTGACTGAGTTACGTGTACTTAAACTCGCTTGAGACCCTCTGTCACTTCCTGCCTCCTCGGACCACAGGACATCAGGTACCCCAACGTGTCAGGTTGTACTAAATCACTGACTTGTTGTTTTAAGAATACCGTCATAGTGTGACAGAACTGATGACAACGAAACATCATTCAAAACTTTAACCCTTCACACTTAGAAAGTTGAAAAAAGAAGAAAAAGTTCTAATAAACTTTAATAGAACCTAAAGGACTCAAAGATACACTTAAAATCCGTGTTATAAAATATATCTTTTATATTTGGGTTCAAGTATTTTTCCAAACTATTTATAAATTTCTCATAGAAGAACTTTCCTATGGTTGAATAATCGAACGGACTCCGTTGTCTATTAATTGGATGGACCCTAAGCCAGGTCCTCGACTTACACCACTCACCAGTACCTTCTCTTGTCCAACGGAAAGGAGGTCCCACAGACTCGGTCCTCGACTATCCGTCAGACCGGCACAAAACTCCCGACGTCCCTTGACACTTGTAACCCACCGTGTTCTGTGTCGGGTGGAGAGAAATCTTGACAATAGGGGTTTACTTGGACGTCCTATCTTCGACACCCATCGTCGAAACGCTCAGCCGAGATCTCCTTCACTGGTCTTAGAAACCAAGCGATCTTCCTGTTTCAGTCTTTCTACACCAAGACTTCCGTCTCATCTGATTCCTTACAGCACTTAGATGACCCGTAGAAGAAACAAAAAGACACAAACAACACGATCATGGTGCAATCGGCCCTGAACAACGAGAGGAAAGAGACGGAGTGTAATCTTCGATGTCTCTATTTTTCAGGTAAAAGGCATCACTCTTACTTCGAACCCTTGTCTACGGTCCTCCTACTACACAACCCGTCACTCTTCAGTCCGGGACTTGACCTCCGGGCGCTGTACCGGGACGGTCGACGGGGACCGAGTGGGACGACGGGACCCGGGTGTCATCAGGGACCCGAACCGACCCTTTGGGTAACTGGTACAGAGTCCTCGAACAGTAAGCGACCAGTCCCAGGAGTCGGAAATATCCGGAAGGACAGCTAACCTCTGGTAAACGAACTCTCGCAAGTCTTTGAGAGTCTCAAAGACCGGACAGTTATCGGGAAACAAGAGAAAAGGTTAAGACGAAAAATACAAGAAAAAGAAAGAAAAAAAACGGTACGGTGTGTACCGGACATCCTAGAATCAAGGGACTGGTCCCTAGTTTGGGAACGGGGACGTCACCTTCGCACCTTGGAATTGGAGATCTGGTGGTCCCTTCGGGAGATACAAGAAAAAAAAAAATTTGTTTTGTTTTGTTTTACTTTGAGAAATAATACTTTATATCGTGTGTCTGTCTTTTCACAGGGAGGTTTACTACACGTCAAGTCACCAAATAGTACTTCGTTTATGACACATTGAAAGGGACCCCAATTTTAACGGTCTTAGGTCTTCGGAATATAAACTACACATCAAACAAAAAAAAAAAGTAGTAAGTCAAGTTTTATAAAAGATTAAAAGTTCATTAAAGAATAACTTAAGTAACCAATAAACCTTCATATAAAGAATTAAAGATACATAACCCTTAAAATCATCAAAAAACAGGTTACATAAAACGTAGGACAGTCAGGAAACTACCGGGTCGTATTACAGTTAAAAATATTTACAAGGCAAACACGAACTTTTCTAGACATCATCTACCCACATCCCAAGAAACATATACAGTCCAAATCCAGTTCAAACGACGAAAACAATAAGTGTATAAGACAGAAACGACTTAAAAAAGGGGCAGTCAATGATGCTCTTCACCGAATTTTAAGGACAATACTGACATTTAAATAGTTAAAGAGTATAATCAAGACAGTAAAAGAGGAAATACATAAAACTTCGTTATCATTCTCGTATGTTTAAATCTTAATAATAGAAAGACTACTCAAATTTGAGAATAATAATACTAGAAGAAAATTCAGAAGGGAAATAAAGATCACCTCTATTTCAGATGAAAAGGACTGCAACTGTATCTATCGACCAGAAGAAAACCAATTATTAACGTATAGAGAAAGGTAGTACAAAGAAATTTAGAAAGACAAAGAAATGTAAAATTCACGTCACAGATAATGTTTACCGTCCGTGTCTTTACAATAAAAAAAGGAAACATTATGTCTGGACCTTACTAGAGAAGGAAATTTTACTAGAAATAAACGAAGACAGTCCACGAACTCCAGTGATCGTTAGACCTTATTGGAATTAAGTCACAATCCCTGACTCTACCGCAACTCGACGTCAGGACACGCCTTGACAGAACTCGACACCAAAGCAACGACAACAACGACAAGTCAAGGGTTCAGTACAGACTGAGAAACGTTAGGGCACTTGGCGTCGTGCCGTCAGAAGGGACAGGAAATGGTGGCGGGTGTCAAACGAGTCCAAATACAAGCACCTCAGTCGCTACGATAGATTGGTAGAGTAAGAGACGGTGGGTGAAGAGGAGGACGGGAGTCAGAAAGGGTCGTAGTCCCAGAAAAGGTAACTCATTTGAGAAGTGTAGTCCACCGGTTTCATAACCTCGAAGTCGAAGTCGAAGACGTAGTCGGGAAGGTCACTTATAAGTCCCAACTAAAGGAAATCCTAACTGACCAAACTAGAGGAACGACAGGTTCCCTGAGAGTTCTCAGGAACCTAATTATACCCTATAAAGGTCTAACACGTCAAACCACTATCACTCATACCAAATTTAGATAGTTTTAAGAAATAATCCTTTTAGTTCCTGGAGTTTTTGACCTTCAGAAGAAATAGGAGTCAGTATGATATCACTAAATAGAATCTTCACATAAAAGAATTGTTAAAAATTTTAACTTTTTACCGAACTCTTAACTCTAGTTTAAATACAGTAGGTTGACACCTCCGTTGTACTCATACATAATCAATAGATGACACAGTATTGTTTACCAGGGTGATTCACAACCGAATTTTTTGGTTTGTAAAAATTAGAGTGACAAAGACACACAGTCCTCAAACCCCTACCGAATCGGTCCACCAAAAGAGACTCTCAAAGAGTGTCTCCAACGTCAGTTCTACGATCGACTGAACACGACCGTCGCGTTAGACGACGACCTTCCTTTTAGTCGAACCCTTCGGTGTAATTACAGTTTAAAGTGTCCTTCGTCTCTCAGTCTACTTACCCCAACCTAACTGGGTAGTTTTAAAAATAAGGCGGGGTCGTCGGGGGACGAGTGACAACAAAACGGTCGCACCTGTGTACGTACGAGTCAGTGAGTCAGCACCATGGTAATTTATGGTCCCGGCGAAAAAGGTTTACCTTGAGTTCTAAGAGGGAGGAATTTTGTTCTACGAACTTTAAGAGGTCCCGGTGGAGGATTCTCGACCCACCGAGGTCAAGGAGTCGCGGTGACGTCGATGGTATAGAGGGAACCTCCCGTCCCTCACTTTAACTACTGTATTGGGGGAGACTCACAATGGTTAGCCGAGGTACGTCAGGGTCGGAGACACTCAAACAGGACAATAGCAGGAGGAAGGACACCGAAAGTTGCGTACCGTCAAGAATTTACCCCGTAACTAAATCTCCACTTATCTCAAACCTCCACTGACGACGAGGTGCGATCGGTCTGTTCAGGGAGTCTAGACATAAGAGATGTATGGGGGCGTACCGTACTTAAGGAAGATCCTGGGTCAGAACGACTTGGAACGTAGGTCGTCACCAGACGTTGGAGGCAGAAGAAGGAAGGAATAGACCCGTCCAGAGAGGGACTACCACAGGAGTCTCAGTCTCGAGTAGAAGGGTGCCAGGAGATGAATCATTCCAGACGACCTACTTTAAAGAAATCGGTCGAAGGTATAGAAATAGGGGTGTCACAGGTTACTCGGACTTTGGGGGTGCAGGACCTGGTTTGTCTTAAACCCAAACAACGGTAGGGACGGACGCGAAAACCTTCGAGTGAGAGTAGATCATAAAAAGGACGACACGGCCCGGACAGACCCGAGGTAAGTGGAGACCTAAGGACGAGGGACGATGCGAGGACGTCCGAGAGACCCATGGACCGTGGTGGCGGGAAACATCTGTCTCAACCACGGGTGGACATCTGGGTGCCCTTGACTCCGGTCCGGAAAAGGTCACGAGGACTTGTGGGCTACTCCTACTGAAGTCCAGGAGATCGGACTTGAAGGACGCGTGAGTATCGGGTGTGGGACGCGGTCCCCTCTTTCACCCCTATAACAGTTCTGGTCTCTAAACCCCCGAACACTCCCGGAACTACTCGACAATGGATTTGGACGACTTCCGGGGTCCCTAAGTCGGACTGAAGGAGAGGAGGGCCACAAAGTAAAGAGATCTGAACCTCTGCAAGAACCTCGGACGGGAGAAACCCCGAAGGAAAACCGAAGATTCGTTTCCTTTTCGGAACAGTACACAGACTACCGAGAGAGACGAGGACCTGGGGTCCCAAAGTAACCGTTTCCGTCACCATGTGTCTTCTCATAAAACCTTTTGGTCAAGACACGTGTCCTTTCCTCGACCTCAAACCCGTATCAAGACTCGAGATCGAGACCGAACTGGATGGAACCAGGGGAACCGGGTCCCGTTGAGTGGAAGGTATAGACCCATTCTGACAAGACCGATGGATTACTCTTCCAACCTGTTCCACTAAAGTCCTCGGAGTCTACAAGTTCAACCTGGTATTTCTTCCGACTCGTGACTTCTGAACCACGAAAGTTTGACACCACGACCTCTTCTGAGAACTCTCAGGGAACCTGACGTTCCTCTAGTTTGGTCAATGAGGATTTCCTTTAGTTGGGACTTATAAGAAACCTTCCTGACTACGACTTCGACTTCGAGGTTATGAAACCGGTGGACTACGGTTCTTGACTGAGTAACCTTCTCTGGGACTACGACCCTTTCTAACTCCCGTCCTCCTCTTCCCCCGCTGTCTCCTACTCTACCAACCTACCGTAGTGGCTGAGTCACCCGTACTCAAACTCGTTTGAGACCCCTCCCACACGGACCACACGACGTCAAGTACCACAGAGTTTCTCAACCTGTGCTGAATCGTTGACTTGGTGTCGTTGTCTGTAAGCTACCTAACACGATTCCCCCTCCTGTCTCTCCTGCCCGTACCGACTCCCTTCCGAGGGTGTGAAGTAGCATGGGAGGGAGTAGAGACTCGGACTCCTACCCGACTTCATCCCAACATGACGGGGACCCCCGGACCTCGGACCCGACGACCCAAACCAAAGAGACAACATTGTCCGACATCCGTTGGACCGGAAGGGACTCCTCGGGACAAACGTCCCGGACCTTCCCCTCGACACACCTCGACACTTCTGAGTAGACCAAAGACTCAGTCAGATGTGGGGTCCGGACAGGAGACGAGACCGAAGTGAGAACTCGAACGAGTCCGGGGACAGGAATCGGGGACCCGAGACTCAAGGGACTCCCGTCCGCGACAAGTCTAGACGGGAAGGAGGGAGTCCGGAAACACGTCTCCCGGTCGTATTCAAATAGTTTACCTTAATCACTGGGGAACACAACCCTCTAAAGAACCAAGGCTAAAGATCCTCTCCCGATAACCTTCCACTGTCCACAACCCGTCGTGTCACCAAGATCACCGGTACCCTTCGGACTACACAAACCCGAGTCCAACCGAAACGTGACCAAGTCAAGTCAAGTCAAGTCAGCGAGTCAACACAGGCTGAGAAACGGTGGGGTACCTGATGTCTTGCGGACGTCGGGACGTCCGAAGGGACAGGTAGTGGTTGAGGGCCTCGAATGAGTTTGAGTACAGGTAACTCAGTCACTACGGTAGGTTGGTAGAGTAGGAGACAGTAAGGGAAGAGGAGGGTGGAAGTTATAAAGGGTCGTAGTCCCAGAAAAGTTTACTCAGTCAAGAAACGTAGTCCACCGGTTTCATACCTCAAAGTCGAAGTCGTAGTCAGGAAGGGTACTTATAAGTCCTGACTGAAGGGAATCCTACCTGACCAACCTAGAGGAACGTCAGGTTCCCTGAGAGTTCTCAGAAGAGGTTGTGGTGTGAAGTTTTCGTAGTTAAGAAGACGTGAGTCGAAAGAAATATCAGGTTGAGAGTATAGGTATGTACTGGTGACCTTTTTGGTATCGGAACTGATGTGCCTGGAAGCAACCGTTTCATTACAGAGACGAAAGATTATGAGACAGATCCAACCAGTTTTGAAAAGAAGGTTCCTCGTTCGCAGAAAATTAAAGTACCGACTTCAGTGGTAGACGTCACTAAAACCTCGGAGTCTTGTATTTCAGACAGTGACAAAGGTAACAAAGGGGTAGATAAAGGGTACTCCACTACCCTGGTCTACGGTACTAGAATCAAAAGACCTACAACTCGAAATTCGGTTGAAAAAGTGAGAGGAGAAAGTGAAAGTAGTTCTCCGAGAAATCAAGGAGAAGCGAAAGACGGTATTCCCACCACAGTAGACGTATAGACTCCAATAACTATAAAGAGGGTCTTTAGAACTAAGGTCGAACACAAAGTGGGTCGGGCCGTAAAGAGTACTACATGAGACCTATATTCAATTTATTCGTCCCACTGTTATATGTCGGAACTACATGAGGAAAAGGATAAACCTTGGTCAGACAACAAGGTACAAGTCAAGATTGACAACGAAGGACTGGACGTATGTCCAAAGAGTCCTCCGTCCAGTCCACCAGACCATAAGGGTAGAGAAAGTCTTAAAAGGTGTCAAACAACAGTAGGTGTGTCAGTTTCCGACACGTCTCAAACGTAACCATCTCAAAGTCTTTTTCTTTTACACAATTTGTGTCTACGGAAACCCAACTACTCTAGGGTAGGTACCGAAGACCGGTGTAAACAGACAACGGTTGGAGGGAGAGGGTGGGGTATGACCTAGCCCGTCAAAAACATCCTCCAAAGAGTCGAGATCCCTCGGGGTTTCACCATTAACGAGACTGGAACTCGATTATTATGACACCTAAGAGGACCGCGGAAAGTAGTTCCTGGAGGAGTGGGAGGTCGTAATAGACTAAGGGTGTGTCGAGTCTCTCACACTATTGGGGATAATAATAAGGTGGGGTGTCGGTTCCTGTGACACCGAGACTCTCTGTTCCCAGCAACCCCGACCTTGACCTTGTCCGGAGGACCCGAAGACTCTAGTCACAGGACCCGTCCTTTCGTCGTCTCTAAAGTCTACCCACTTCTCGACCTAGCCCCAACCGACCTCAGATTTAACGAACCCTGACATCGAATTTGTCAGGTCTCAGACTCTCCGTTCTAGTATCACCAACCACCTGACGACGTCTCGACATCTACGTCTCGAAGGGAGGAAAGACACGAGACGGACGGGAAGGACGTCGGTGGTTGTTTTGCACTTGGGGTCGGTGGTCGGGTGAAAGTACCCCGTACAGGTCTCTACTTCTCAACCCTACTACTCCCTACAGAGTAACACGGGACTCCTTACCGCCTCTCTGAAATCTGAAACTAGATTTCTTCTCTCGGATCTCTGACGTCTCATTCCAGGTCAGTTACTTTCCATGGTTCTCTGGTGTAAATTGAGATATCTCTACCCCGTAACTTATCGGTCTTAATAGAGCTTTTCCTTTCTCGAGAGTAAAGTCCTTCACTCGAGGGGTAGGGACCTCCACTAGTTCGTCTCCGTCTATTGACGATTTGTTCCAACAGTACCTACCTCGTCTATGTCCGAAAGACCAACTACATGACCAAGAGACGTTCGGGACACAGGTGCCCCATCTACCTCAAGTCACCGAAGAACTCCAAGATCCTCCTCAGACAAACTGAACTCTCTGCTAAAAAAGGTGTACAGTAACTCCTGTTTCTCGCACAGGAGAGAGAAGAGAGAGAGACCTCTCGACGACCTACGGATACTCCTACTGGACTACAAGACAAAAATATAACACAAAAATTTTTATTTTTGACACTTTCGGTGCCCTCTTTGCGGTGCGGCGGGGAGTTAAGAAGTAGACATAAGGTCGGGAACAGGAAGCTAATAGAAGTACGAAGGGGAGAGGGAGGGAAAGAACGAAGGGGGATAAGAGAGTAAGAGAAGAAAGGAGAAATCAAAAATTTTTTTTTAAATGACTTCATATACATCAACTCAATGTCACAACACAACTTAACAGGACATATCGTTCCACTGAGTCAAAACACATATATATAAGGAAAAGTGATCCCAAATAGTGTCCCACAACTTATATCAAGGGGCACGACATGTTGTCTTGGAACGATAAATAGGTGGGATATAAATTGTCAAACGGAGACGATCGGGATCTGAAGGTAAGGAAGGGAGGGGAGGGACGAGAGGAGGAACCGTTGGTGTTCAGACAAGAGGCACACAAAGGAGGAATTAAATAAAAATTAATATCTTCACGATATCCAGTACCTATATAAACATAACAATGTTGTTGAGGTCATTACCCTCTAACTCTAAGGAGAACTGAAGGGAGGGAGGTTAAGGGTTAGATAAGGGATCTCCACTAGTGACCAAAATTAAACTGTAGGAAAGTCTTGTGTGTGTGTGTGTGTGTGTGTGTGTGTGTGTGTGTGTGTGTGTGTGCGTGTGTGGTGTGGTTTGTGTCTCTCTATATATAATACGCATAACAAGGTACTAAACAAAAAATGTGATTTTTTGAACAGAGTCCTGGAGGACCGTCAGTTCACCAATTCTGAAATACGAAGGTTACGTCTCCCGTACCCAAGCTGGGGGACTAACCTCTTAATTTTAGGGTATACGGAGAACCGTACCGGTTTTATTATTATTATTATTAGAAAAGAGTTATTACAAGGATAAGGTCCTACGTATCGTAAAAGGGGAAGAAATATAGCCGGGTATGATAGGGTGTCGTGTTAATATTAACCAAGTAAATTACTAAAAGTAACTACGCCAAAAACTCATAAAAGTTAAAAAACGTTACAATATCTCGGTGAACTCAAAAACAGATACTATCAACGGACCTTCATATTAACGATCCAACTTTATATTCCTATAAATATAAATTATCTATAACAGTCTTTAATGGGAGGTAAATATGAAGGAGGTTGTCCCGGACTCTCATAGACAAAAGGAAACAGAAACGGCTGTAAACTGTAATAGTAGAGAATCTAAAGAACGGTCCGTCCAACTCCCTTCTACTATAAAATAACACTTAAACGTACAGAGTCTAGAGGTGCTCGAGCTCGAAGAAAGACATACAAATAACCGACAAAACAGTAGAGACTTAGAGGTCAATCGACAGGAAACGAACAAAAAGATAACGTAACAGAGTATTCAAACAAATGCTATGCAAATTAACATTGTCTGTAAATTTTTCAGAGTACCTCAGTTTAAATAGAGAAAAGGGACACTGGAGATGTAAGAACACAGAACGAATTCTTCCGGAAGAGGATTGATTCTTCGTACAATTCTCTGAGAAGTCATACGAGACCAGGTCCCGAAGAGTTGGAAATTTCACGTACGTTGAGGGACCCCTAGAACAATTTGACATCTGAGCTTAAGTCATCCGGACCCGGTCCGGAACTCTGCGACCTAGAAATTTTTAGACCAAAACGACCCAGAAGGGTCGACACCGTACGTCTTAGAAATTAACTAAACGTCGTGCACCCGAGATGAAGGGGTTGGTTCCTAGTTTGGGTCCACGTGACGTGACCTTCGTCAGAATTGACGACCTGGTGGTCCCTTCAGGACTCTACAACTCAAAAATTGAGGGTACGAAGTACTCTACGAAGAGTGCGAAGGTACGAAGAGTGCGACGACCAAGAACCTGGAGTGAGACTCATCGTTTAGAGACACGGTTCCAGTCTCTTTCAGAGGAGTCACAAAGAACTTCCTCCAGTCCTAGGACACCTTCCTGACACCCGTCATCGTAACTGAAACTTTCTAGAGAGACGGGTGTCGACTAGAGAAAGGCAAACGAAAAGGGGGTTGAGTAAGTAGGGTACATGGACATAACAATGACGGAAGGGTCTTATATCGGATCGACAGACGTGTCGACCTCTCGAAACCGGGCAGGGCATCACACCTGAGGACTGACTCCGGGTGGGTCCCAGGAATTGAGAGTTTAGATCGGAATGAGAGTACGTCTACGTTGTTGAAAAGACTGATTGTCACTCTCGAACCGATGGACCATTCCATCACTCGAGGGGTAGTGGTCCCCTCACATTCTAATCCTACCTTTTGGTGGTGACCTCTATAACTCCAGCACTCCTCCGAATTGATCCACCAAAGACTCGAGGGAAAGTTGGGGCTCTGATATACTTTGAAACTTAGCGAAGTGTACTTGTTTTCGCGTATGGACAGTTACAGTGAGGTACAAAGTGGACCGTTCCTTTGCTCCACTTCAACAAAGAGAACGACAAAGGAGTCCAGTCGATTTCGACAGGTAACTACGGGTCCGGGCCCAAGACGACGAGGTGCCACTCATACCGACACACGTAGCCCCGAGTGACCCCTTCCCCACCCGGTGAACTGGAAGGCGCACCTCGTCCTTACTCACCTTCACAATACCACCGGTTCCGAAGAAAGGGGAGAAACATATCACAGGACGGTACACCAGTATCCTTTTTTGTACCCATAAGTGAACCCTGAGGCTCTCTGGTAGGGGACCAGGACCGGGCCACACCTCAGGTACCGTCCGACCTCGTCAGAAACCGTTGAGTCGTAGGAGGAACCGAGGTAACCTCACTCCGGTGTCTTCGCGAAGGGAGCGGAGGGGGAGAGGACGAAAGGAGGAGAGAGAGACGTCGAAAGAGTAGACAAGGAAGCAAGTGACTACCGTCACACCGCAGTGTCGATCGCAGTGTCACATCCTTGTGTCCATCTCGAAACAGAAACCTTGGCACAAATCAACACAGGCTGAGAAACGCTGTGATACCTGATATCGAACGGTCCGAGGAGGCAGGTACCCCTAAGAGGTCCGTTCTTATGACCTCACCTAACGGTACGGGACGAGGTCTCCTAGAAGGGTTGGGCCCCTAGTTTGGGTCCAGAGGGCACAACACCCACCTAAGAAATGGTAGACTCGGAGGTCCCTTCGGGGTCTTAGGACCTCGTCCATCGGGTAGGGAAGAGATCCCCTAGAAGTGCTGACCTTTTAACTTGTCCCTAGGGGACGTAACGTCCGTCTAAGAAATGGTCGACTCGATGGTCCCTTCGAAAACCTTGGTCTGACACGAATCAACGAGTCAACACAGACTGAGAAACACTGGGGTGTCTGACATCAGCCGGTCCGAGGAGACAGGTACCCCTAAGAGAGCCGTTCTTATGACCTCACCCAACGGTACTGGACGAGGTCCCTTAAGAGGGCTGGGTCCCTAGTTTGACGAAAACCTTGGTCTGGCGAACACAGGCTCAGAACCGAGACTAAGAAAAGGTCACTGGAATTCGTTCGAGTCGAAGAGTAGACGACCTACCACTATAATCATGGATAGAATACTATTATCATGGATAGAATACCCGACACTGTTCCTAATTTCCTCAGTTAAAATCATTTCGTGAATCCTGTCATGGGTCGTACACCAATTAGGATACTCACAAACAATTCATTATGTCTTTTGGTATTTAAGGGACTTATCACTAACTCGTGCAGGGACACGGTCCCCGACACCTGCGGCTCCTCTTCTCGGGTGGAGACCCACCACGACTATCCCACCGACCGTCTGGACCCGTCTCCCTCATTACAGGTGTGAGGTAGGACTTCCTCCTTCCCCGGACTCGGTCCGTCTCCCTTCGTCCGCCCGGTCCGTGAGGTGTTTCCCCCTCGGTGTCCGCGGTTCCGGCCCCCAGTCTCTCCCGTGCTACGTGATTTCTGACAGATTCTACGGACACCGTGCCTCCCCACGCCCCCACTCGACCCTGGTCCAACAATGCTAGACTACACGGCGGGTCCCCCAAGATATGAAATGGGTGGTCAATAGGCAAACAAGTAGGAAGGTAGGTCGTGTGTTCATCAATGACTCGAGGGCAGTACCGGGATGGGAAGAGAAACCGGGTCGTCTAGGACGGACAAAGAGGGTGGAAGGACCGAGAACGACAAGGTCCATAGGAGGTGGGGACAAGGTAGGTCAAAACACGGGGGGAGTGGGGAACTTATATAGCCCGAACGAGCACGGAGACGGAAACGCGGGCGCCAAGGAACAAAGACTCGGACGGAAGAGAAACTTGCGGAAAACTTTTCGTTCAGAGGGAAGGAGACTACAACATTCTTTACACGGACAGAATTAGAGTAATTCTGAGTCCTTCCTTCCGAGTAAAACGGAGCGAAAAGGGAGGGTCCTCGGCGGGGGCTGGGTGGACGTCCCGACAACGAAGACGAGACACAGGAGTAGGGTCAATACGACATACGGGCCACACAGGCCCGTGTCGTCCGAAGACGTCGTCTGCCCTCACATCACTCTCGCCCTGGTCTAGCCGAAGGGGAGGTGCCCCCGGTCCCTTTGGGTCCCGAAGTCATCGTTGGTGTGGGTGTCCTTCCCATGTGCGTCCTTGTCTTTGATCCTACGGTCCGTCCTACCTGGTCGTCCGCGGACCCCAGGAGACCAGGACCGGAACCCCCGCGGTACCACGTCAAGGGTTCCCGGTCGCCTCCCCCCGCGAAACGGACGGTCTCGGACGAGGTCGACTCGTCAGAAACGGCTCACGCAGAACCGGAGGGGGTCCGGTAAACAGGGTGTGTCAAACGAAAACGAAGTGAGGTCAGAGTCCGGTAAGTAACGAAGGTCGGGCAGGGGGAGAGAGGAAACCGAAGGGTCCGGAGTGCGGAGTCTGATGATCCAGACTCGGTTCCGGATCCCGAGTTAGTTTTGGTTTGTCTTTTCTTTTCTCTTTTCTTCGAGTCGAAGACAGTCCAGATGGCAGACTAAAGATGTCCGGAGTCTGTTCACTCGGTGTGACGTAAGTGTCGTGGATAGGGAACGGAAATGGAGAGGAACAAAAGAAATCGTTTAGAAAAACTCGTCAATGAAACGGTCATTGAGATCAATGTCATTGAGATCATTGAGAATGAGATGATTCGTGGAATCGTCTAGTACTCGTGTACTAGAGTAAATTAGACCGGTGATGATACACACCTCTTCCCCCACTGTCTTACTCTACAAACCTATCATAGTAGCTTAGTTACCTGTACTCAAACTCATTTAGGGCCCTCTATCACTCCCTGTCCCTTCGGACCGCACGATGTCAGGTACCCCAACGTTTCTCAACCTGTGTTGAATCGCTGACGTGTCGTTGTTCGTACACTTCACCTAGAATCATAGTGGTCGGGTAACAATAGTGACTGGGTAATCTTTTTCCCGTTTAAGTCAGAGGACCCACTTCGTCGAATGAGTGTACCGATGATTCACTGTCCGATTCAAAAGGTCGAACCGCGGAGGTAGGGTCGTCCGTCAGAACACCCTATCGTGACCTGACCCTCAGATCTCCACCCCTAGATTTGGGTCGAAACAGTAAGGGCAACGAGACACTGACCCGTCAAAAGAACGGCGGAGTATCGGAGTACAAACGGTAATTTACTCCCGAACCTGAGTTATTCGAAATGTAAGAGAAGACCCTTCAGTCCCTTAACTTAGGATATTACAGAGTCGCTTCCACGACGGGCTCACAACCTCTACCACCCTCACCCGACCTAGTCTCTCCCCAATTATAGGTTACCAGTAATGCGTTTCATTCTCGGACCATTACTAAAAAGGGTGGGGGATGGGGTAAAAATAAGAGACAAATCAGTATCTTCCGTTTCCGGACTACTCGTTCCTTGGACCGCAGACACTAAGGATGCACTTCCATATATACTACTCGTCCTACAGCCCTACCCGTACTTACCCCACCCCCAACCACTCCCTGGTGTGACTCAAGGTTCCAGGGTCGTATAGACACGCTGACCCCGGTAAGTCGCACCGTCGATGTCAAGGTAGTAAACCAGTCATCCGTAAATAATCCGGATCACTCCCCGGAACTCGATTCTCTCTGGTCGAAGGACGTTCCTGACCTTGGGTATCCCACTCGAACACGGAGTGATGTACCTACGCGTGGAATCGCACACCTATCGCCTTTAGGTCTCCACTAGACTTTGGAAGAGTACTTTTCGTTACAGAAGTGGGAAGAGGAGGGGGTTTGGTCCTACCGTCAAACCCACCACCCCACCTCTCTCCTAGAGACTCCCGACCTTCCAGGAAGACTTACCTCTGTGGTGTCCCCTCCCCCACCCACCTCCGGTGAAGGTCGACCTCGGTTTCCGGTCCGTGGAGGGTTTCGTACTGCCAATTCACAGTCCGTGTGGTGAGACGGAAGAAGGGCGTCGGGGGTCCGACCATTCTCCGGTTAAGTCCTCGTCCCACCCTTGGGCTTCGTCCACCGCTTACTGTACTCCTAGCCTCGCACCCACGCCCCCCTCCCCCAGAACCACCTACGACTGGACCTCGGAGGACCCTTCCCCCGTGGGCCGTCGACGACCTCTGATTCTACTGTTCTCCGATACACGAAACTCCCCTTTGGAGAGACGAACCTCCTTCTCGTCTCCACCAGTCCAACATGGGGTAGAGACGGACCCGGACCCCGACGGAGGAACCATTGGTGGGGTTCTCCGGGACAGGATCGTAGGCTGATATCACGGAGGCCGGGTCCCGAGGAGAAAGAAAGGGCCGTAGACCTCCTGAGGTGAGAGGAGATGTCTCCGACCAAACTTCCCACGACCTCTTCTGATTGAACCTCTATGTGTCTCAGACGGTAGTCCGAATCCACTAATACACCGAGACTGTAGTAGATTGGGAATGAAAAGAGGTTAAGTTCTAAAGAAACTAGGGACTCCTATTAGCTGATACGACGGTCTTCTGTGTCTGACAAGGCCTGACGTCTCTAGGGTAGAAGGTACTCGTGAAGAAGAACATTCTCAGACCACACCGACCCAGGAGCTCTCCTCTCCGTTCCTCACAAATCGACTTTGTTGAGACAGACGGTTGAGATCTTGGTCTAGATTCGTCTTTTTGTCACTGAAGATTTCCTACAGAAACAAAAGAGTAAGTGAACATAGGAGCGTAGGGACCGTGGACCGGGCCGTCGCTCCAGGTGTCACTATTCCATAGTGCACCGACGAAGAGTCTTGATTTTGCGGGTCGGACTCCGACCATCGGGGACTTTTTTCTTCCGTTAAAGGGTGACACGGAGCCTGGTTTGAAAGAGGAAATCGTCCTCCTTAAAAGGTTCGACTCCCGACAAAACGAAGGGGTGGGCAGGGAGGGATTGAACGATTGGAGAGACTTGGAACCGAAGGAATAAACATTTTACCCCGATTATTATCATGCCTCGAGTCTCTCTCGCCTCCACATTTACTCTGTCACACTGTGTCACAGGTCACCACATTAATAATAAGAAAGGGAGGAGGGACTTGAGACCCCGGTTACCTTTCCGTTACCTGTAAAACATAAAAGAATAATCACTTCTAATTAGTATAAAACAATGAAAGGAATGATGTGGTCCATTAAAACGAATACCATCTTTTTATCTTTTCCAGCCATGTGTCTTTCTTCTTCTCTTTCATGAAGATCAGGACGATGAGTGACTTTACAAAACACCGTAAAGAAAAGTCCAGAAACTTAAACACACCCGCACACAAATGTTTCTACCTTAACAAGATAGTATAGTACAACATTGGAGGAAAAGTAGGAATTGTTACATTACATTTGAGAAAGTACTTATATTTATAAGTGTAGGGTGAGATAAACCCGAGATCAAACAAATTGGCCGAGGAATACCAACCTACAAATCCAAAAAAGGTTCTCAACGGCAATACTCCCTGACACACCCAGACCTGGTCTCGAACCGAGACGATTGTGAGACACACCAAACGAGACGTCAGGACAGGTTCTCCTTCTGCTTGTCTTCGCGGAGGACCAGTGACACACCTTGTCCCGTCCACTGAGGTCCACTCCCCTTGACGACTCGACTCCCCTCTGGACGAGACCCGAACACCCACCGTCGGTCCGTCGATCGTATATCACCCCCGAGTCCATCGTGAACCTACTTACTTACCATCACCAATTTAGACTCTCCGGCGGTGGGGGTACTCAAGGACAGTGAGGTCCACTACGGTGGACCTAGTACAATCGTTCCACGTAAATGACTCTGGAACCCCAGTTGTCCTGTGACAGAACCGGTGACTTTACGGTCGGTCGGATGCACACCGAAGACGAGGGTTCGGTGGATGAAAGTCCTCCCCTATCATCCGAGACGCACCTCCGTTTGCTATCAGTGTCGTGCGTGTCCGAGTCGGGGTGCCCTCATCTTCCAGGTACTTTGTGTCCGGGTAAAGAGAGAATCAGTGGTGACATGGGTCACGGATCGTGTATCTATAGACCACTAATAACTCACTTACTTATGTCTTTACGTCACTCATGATCCTATCATTCATACCCTGTTTCCTCTCAAGCAACACCCGACTCCGCTGGTTCCTTCCGAAGTACGTTTTTCACCCTAGAAGTTGAGCCCCGTCTCGCGTTCTTACTCTGTTCCTTTCATCATCTAACCTTTCCCGTACCGTCCGTCCCCGTGTCGTGCTCGAGTCCGTCCCTCCGTCCTCGTACGAGTCACCCGAGTCCGACAGTGCTCCTCCGGTCCTCGACGTCTCGACACACATCCTCTTAGGTGTGTCCAGTCAGAAAGTCCATCGGGTCCTGGGTCCTCCACCTACACCAGTACTTAGTACCGCCGGTCATGTCTCGTCTCGTCCTGACGACCCACCACTCCCACTCTTAACCGACGACTCCCTTCCCTTCTCCCACTCTCGTGAACTGACACACCGGGTGACACTCGTCGACCCCGAGCAAGTCGACCACGCAACGTTCTTTAGACCCTCTGAGACACCGGTCATTGTAGGTAGGTTGTCAGCATCTTGACTTTTACCACTGACTGTTCCCCGGGTTCACTTACTTTTAGCTGAGTTGAGTGGTCCAATCTGGGTCTCTTATAAACCCCCGAGTCACGAAAAACCATGGGATTTAAACTATCGGTCATATTGAAAAGTTCAACTCGGAAGGAGTTGGCCGTAACTGCGAAAACTTGACACCACGATCTCTTCTAAGAACTCTCAGGGAACCTCTTGTTCTACGTTGGATTCAGTCAGGATTTCCTTTAGTCGGGACTTATAATTAACCTTCCTGACTACGATTTCGACTTCGAAGTTATGAAACCGGTGGACTAAGTTTCTCGGTTGAGTAACCTTTTCTGGGACTACGACCCCTTCTGACTCCCGTCCTCCTCTTCCCCCACTGTCTCCTACTCTACCAACCTACCGTAGTGACTGAGTCACCTGTACCCAAACTCTTTTGAGATCCTCTATCACTTCCTGTCCCTTCGGACCACACGACGTCAGGTACCCCAGTGTTTCTTAACCTGTACTGACTCACGACTTGACACTGTCGGACGTATCACTTTCTAAACAGGAAGTCGTCTCATAGGTGAACAATAACACCTGACCACGAGTACCGCGACATTAGAGTAAGTGACTCGACGGTAAAGTACCGGTGGGTGCACCGTTGAGACAACGTCCACGACCCCTGTGTACCCCAGTCAGTCTCTGATAGGACGAACCCTCTCCTGGAGACCCTGTCCTGAAGGGACCACCGAGTCTACCATTTCGCAGACAGATGTTACGCCCTCTGGACCCAACCCCTCTAGGGAACCTCTTCCTTTACCGTTGGGTGAGGTCATGATAACGGACCTTTTAGGGTATCTGTCTCCTCGGACCATCTGATGTCAGGTACCCCAGCGTTTCTCGACCTGTGCTGACTCGCTGAAGTGAAAGTGAAATCGGTGTTCGGTCCCCAATTCTCACGGAATAGAGTAAATCAAGAATTCTGTCGAGATTCCTTTCATGTACAAACAAAAATTCAAAAGTCTTTTCCTTTGACTTCGACTCTTTCCCTCATTGAACGGATTCCAGTGTATCGTCACTTATCATCTCCGTTCTACCTTTGGGTCCATAAATCTGGGACCTCAGAAGTCAGAGTCGCCCATCTCATGTCTCCTGTCCCGGTCGTACCCCGCCCTAAACGTTTGAACCACAACGACCTCCCAGCTAATGTTTTCATCCCTAACCGACCTCTATTCTACTTCTCCTATCACATTTGATTTGCCTACTCAGATATCCAAAAGAAACCTCACACTCAAAGGGGTTTCCCAGTCATCAAGAGTTAGGACCGTTACGTAGTCTTAATAACCCCTACGAACACCCCTTGGAACCAAGGGTCCATTGTGTAGTCTAACTATTTCAGGTCTAAAAGTTCCCGTCCCGGTTCCTTAGACGTAAATGTGTTCAAGAGTCCCACTTGGAGTACGTCGGTCAAACCACAAACTCTTAGACCACTACCCCGCTATGACTTCCCACGACTCGTCTCCTTACTGTCCCCACATAAATCGAGATAGTGAGACCATTCAGAACCCTTCCGACCCCTCCTCGACCCTCTCAGAACACCACTAGACACTCTCTCTACTAAATCCCTATCTCGCCGCCCTTTGTCTGAGTTTACGTAAATCGTCGGATTTGGTTATCACGAATGACCACTAAACCGACACTCGCGTCTCCCTCTTCGGTTCCTACCGAGCACCCACCGGTCGCTACAGAGATCGCTTCAGTTTTACGTGACCTCCCCTTTCCTCTCGTCGAAACCTATCCCGCCCAACCTCCACGGACCTCCCGTTGGTCGACTCTCGACTGGACCTCGCGTCACCTCTCTCTCCAGACACCTCTATACCCTCGGCACCGACGGTTCCACTCCCCCATTTAAAGCTCGTCGACTCTCGTGGGTCCTTCCGTCAGCCATGGGTCCTTGTAGTCTTAGGACAGAATTTCCCTCCCTGTGTCCTTCCCTTCCGGGACTTCCTTTGTCCTCGGCTCACACTGCTGAGCCAAGTCAGTACAGGCTGAGAAACACTGGCGTACCTGGTATCAGGTGGTCCGAGGAGACAGGAACCCTAAGAGGTCCGTTCTTATGGTCTCACCCAACGAGATGGGAGGAGGTCCCCTAGAAAGGCTGGGTCTCTAGCTTGAGCGCAGAGAATACAGAGGACGTAACCGTCGACTCAAGAAATGGTGATCACGGACCACCCGACGACAGGCATCCCAGCGTGTCTCAGCCTGTGCTGACTTCACTGAGTTGTACGTACTTACGTAACCTCTTCCTTTACCGTTGGGTCAGGTCACAAGAACGGACCTCTTAGGGTCCCTGCCACCTCGGACCACCCGACGGATACCCCAACGTGTCTCAGCCTGTGCTGACTTCGCTGAATCGCCGTCGTCGTCACGGTAGACCCTTCGTCTGTCTCCTCCCCACCGTCTGTTTGTCTTCCACGGACCACTCGGGTCACCCGTCTCCGTTCCTCCACGGACCACTCGGGTCACCCGTCTCCGCTCCTCCACGGAGCACTCGGGTCACCCGTCTCCGCTTCTCACCTCGTCCACGGCCTCCGTCTGTGGTTTACACCCTCAGTGGCAAAGGGGACGAGACCGACGCGGGGACTCTCTCACCTCGCTCGGCCACCGCGGCCGACCTCTTCACCGGTGTTACCTGAACAGCCAAAAACCTTTTCTCTCACTCCGGCCCTTTCACTCAGTCGTGGGTCCCTCCGTCGCACTGTCTCCGTCACAGACGTGAACAACGGATAAAACCCTTTCACTCTAAGGAATAATTTGTTTTGTGTCAGTTCGAACACCAGTGTCAGGGTTGGGTTTCGAGTCTCTCCCTGTCTCGTCCGCGTCTGTCCGGACGAAAGGCTTGTCTACCGGGACGGGCTCCACGGTCGTGGTGTCACGGGCCGAGCCACCCGCCCTCCGTACCAATAGCTAGGTAGAGACTTACTCTTCCGGAGACTCGACGCCCTCTGTCCGTCTCGGTAACGGTCTTTGGGGACGGGACGACTTGAGAGTCTAGTTTTGACACACAGAGATTCCCTACCTGTAAGTTGAATTGTCGCACTTCCTGTTAACGTCTTCCTTCCCTCGTTTGTAAATACTTGGGAAGAGACACGGTTCGCGAAATGTATGCAATAGAGTAAATTACGAGTGTTGCTGGGACTCTCCATCCTTAAAACAGACAGAGAAGTCTCTACTCCTTTGGCTCTAAATGCTTCCGGTTCCTTGAACGGGTTCCACTAGAGTAACCAGTACAAATAGTTCGTGACGCACAGGTGGTTCACACGCCTGGCATTCGTATAAATTAGTAATAGACAACACACCTGTGTCATAGGAGTGCCATGGTATGTTCCATCCGTAATAATTACAAAGAGAAAATGTCCGTGTCTCTCCAATTCATTGAACGGGTTCCATTGTGTCGGTCGTACACCACTTTTGTTCTGTGTTTAGGTCCATCGGACCGTAGTTTAGTGTACTATATCATGTGAACTGACCGAGTGTGTCCATCATTTTTCGAGGTTTCGGTTTGGAAAAGACACAGCCACACGAATACGGAGTCCGGTGGAGAGTATCGTAAAAATTATGTCACAATACAGTCAGTAGGTCGACTTATACACCGTCAATGTAAAATTCTGACTATCCTCTACCTTCCTCCCCCGTAGACAAAATACTTAAGAGCGCTAGGAAGGTCCCTGACACCATTCGTGCATCACCTCTTTGTTCCGACAGGTCACGGCCCTCCCCGTCCGACTAAAGTCGAGGACACCACTCGCGCCACCCTCGACTCCTCTTGGTCCGGAGTCCCGTCATCTAAGACCGAATCGAGGAGGAGCGACACTCTGGTACCTGTCCAGTGAAAGGCCGAGACCCGGGGTCAAAGGAGTGGACATTTTACGTCACTAGGGTTTCCAAAGAAAGCTGAACCCCAAGACACTCAAAAATTCTTTAATATCTGTAAAAGTTTGTATACGTTTCAATCTTTTATATATTATTCGGGAGTGTATGAATGAACCTCGGGTCGAAGTAGTTACTAGTTATACACTGGCTAAAATGAAGTAAATGTGGGAGTGGGTGACAGAGAAGGAGGTCACCTAATAAAATTTCGTTTAGTAGAGTAGACTCGATATCTAGAGAGACTTTCTACTGAATTTTTTGTCTTGTCGGTGTTACGGTAATAGTGTAAATTTTTAGTTGTTATTGAGGAATTATAGTGACTGATACCGTGACTTGCCGAATTTTCAAAACAAGTCACTACACCTTTTTCGGTTCGACTGCGGAGACCACAGTCAGTACCACAAAAGTCTTGAACACCATTCTCTTGTCAGAATCTTAACATGACAATCCGTGGTTCAATTTTTTTGGTGTTGTTGGATTTTGTGCGTGTGTGTACAAACTTCTTGTATTCGAAAATACGACTATCATTAATGACTACCTCTCCGACACACAACGTGTGATAGAAACATGGGAGACGAGAAAGTTGATGAAATATTTGGTACGGTCACGGTTCATGTCGTGGCATTTGTCTCTACCCCTCTCTGGTCCCTTTCTCTTCTACTTACCCTTTTACACACACGTCAAAAATTCAGTAGTTTAAGTTTCATTTAACTCTAATTTACCCTATTCGGACATTGTCTTTATCAAGTTCAGGGGACTGTCTCTTTTCATTTTACGTAAGGGAATTTTTTTACGTAAAAGAAAAACAATCGCCCAGAGGATGACACACGAGTTTTTATTTGACTCGGCTTATATCGGTAGAGAGGCATAGGTGACCCCTAATCAAGGTCCTGGGGGTACCTATGGTTTGAGGTACCTACGAGTTCAGGGAAGATATTTCACCACCTCATGTCAACCAGGAGGTATGGGTACCCAAGGAGTAGGAACGTATACCTCCTGACCGTCATGATAACGGGTACTTACGAGGTACTTCGGAAGGGAGACTCGGAAACATGACCGACAAGGGAAACGGACTTTACGAGAAGGAAAGGGAGAGAGACCGAATTGAGGAATCCGGAAGAAACTTGTAGAGTCAAGATTTGGTGAAGAACGGCGAGACTCGTAAGTCGTAAATAACGGACGTGACGAGTAGACAGTTAGAGTGGGACAGATCACTGTAGGGAACATAACGACGGAACTTGACGACAAATTTAAGGACTCACAAACAGAACAAAGGAATTACGACCCCGAGGAACGGGTCACGGACGGTTGTACCCTTACTACCTAATTAGGTAAACAGTTTTGAAGTGGTTCAAGTCCCAAGTCGAAAGTTTTCATGGGTTCAGAACCGGGGACTCTGAGACACGGGTCGCTTTAAAGTCCGCTAGTGGTCAAGGGTTCAAATAACGGACTGGTCATCTAACGGTACATAAGTCCAACACGTATTTTCTTCAGAAAGAAGAAGGTTTCCAAAAATTTTTGTCCGAAGTCCTCATCGATTAACTTCTTGTGAATCTCCAAGGACAAATACCTGTAACTAACACTGTTAAACGACCCGAACTTCATAGTACTTTAGTAACCTCCGGGGAAGCGTCCTTTGTTTCGAGTACCCTCCGATAGTTGGTAAATCGCAAGAGACTCGTGGTCCCCTACTTTTGAGGTGAATGACTTCTCGTCCTTCTCCGTCGGAAATAATGTCAATTTCGTCGCACGGACCCTCTAAATCTGTCAATGCCGACATGGGTCGCACTTTCCTTTCACATGTCGTTCCGTCACACCCGTGGACCTATGGTCGACCCAACGAGAACTTACACAACTGTTTGTTTTACTTTAGGTACTACTCCTGAAACCGTTTCAGAACTGTTCCGAAAAGACCTCGCCGTCGAGCCCAGTCACCGACGGTGAGTACGACCAGTGACGCCGACGGGGAGGTAAGGACGGCTGAACCGGTGCGCGGTCCTCCCTCCTCCCAAACAAAAACCACCACCCAACACCCCCACCCCACCTACACCTGCCCACCGAAATTACCTCACTGACGTGACAGGAGATCCCCCTCTACTAATTAGACCGGACCACTCGACCCTCCCCCGACCGTTCCCCCTCCCTCGTGCGCGTCCGGTCCGACGTCCTTTCCCCCCGTCCTTCTCTCGCGCCCCTCACTCCTCATCGTCTTACTCTCGTCGACGACTCTGTCCCGGGCCACGTCTCACACGGAGAAGTCCCTCCCCGCGGCCCAGTAGGACGGAGGGACGGGGAGTGAGCCGAACCGATAGACGCTCTTTGGTAAAACAAATGAAAACCCACCATCCGACGACGGTGGGAAAGACCTCCTAGATTTGTTGCACACAAATATCTGGAGACCACGAGTGACCCCGTCCGTATCCATCCACGGGACATCCTAGGGGACCTGCCGAAAGAGGTCTAGGGACACAGGTCTTGGGTGGAACTTGGAAGACCCAGACCTTGGACCCTCGTCCGAGACCCCGTGTTCTGAGTCTGTCCGAGAAGTCCCCCAAGTCACCTGACCGCGTCCGGGGGGTATCGGGTCAGAAGTCCCTCCGAGTAGAGGTCCCTCAATCAAGCAAGGTCCGTCAAGTAAGGTAGGAGCCGAAACTTTAACGTGGAAGGGGTCTTGTACGACTGAGGAAGTAGGTACACCTAGGGAGTCTATAACTTCAATTGGCAATTCCAAGGCGAGGTCAGAAAAATAAAAATAAAAAATTATAAACAGATAAATAAACCGACGCAACTCAACATTACCGTCGAACACCCTAGAAGTAACGTAGTACGCCCTAGAGAGCAACGTCTCGTGTCTAAGAGATCAGACGCGGCGTACCCGAAGCCTCGCACGTCCGAAACCATCAACGTCATACACCCGAGAGATCAACGTTGCGCGACCGAATCAACGAGACACCGTCGCCCTAGAATCAAGGCGGAGAGAACGTGACGTTCCGTTCTGGAATCGACGACCTGGTAGTCTCTTCAGGGAAGACGAGGTCAGAATTATGGACACAACAAAGAGCTAATTGTCGACAATTATAATTCGGTCAGAGACTTCTTGACTGAACCTCAAGGGTTCTACTGAACCCTTGACTGAACACGATTCTCTCTTCTTTCTCCACCCCTTTTTTTCGCTGAGATCACAATCCGATCTCTTTCTACACCATCCTATCTTGTGAAAGTTTATGTAAATATGACAACCCAAAAAAAAAAAAGACTAAGACTTTCTTCGCGAATAAGGGATACTTTTAAATTTTTACGATTTTTTTTTGAGTTTCCTCTTTTCTTTTGGGAAAGAATAGGGTGGATGGTCCATGTTGATAACAATTATAAAACCACCCGTAGAAAGAGTAATTAGATGCCTAAACATTTGAACGAAAAAAGAGCATTATCGTCCTAATATAAACGTAAAGTCATTACAAGTAGACATGACGGTAAGAACCCGAAAGAACCACCAAGTCAACCACTACCTAGACAGACGTTGCACCCTCTGGACCCAAACTAGGGACCCAACCCTTCTAAGGGACCTCCTCCCGTGCCGTTGGGTAAGGTTATAAAAACGGACCTCTTAGGGATTCCTGTCTCCTCGGACCGCCCGACGTCAGGTACCCTAGTCTTTCTCAGCCGGTACTGGCTCGTTGATTCGTGAATCGTGTATGACAGTAATAACTTTCGACGGTTCATAGTTAGGCAGGGGCCAACAGCCTGTAACCTTGCGTCGTTACTTGTAAAAAATCCTTGAAACTCAATGAGAATCAGTTCGTCCTAGGTTGACTTGAGTTCGGACAGCTGTGTCGTACTGTAAGGGTGCTCAGGACTGGAACCGAGTACAGATAAACGGGTCGACCGTCAGTTCAGTCCAACCATAACCCTTGAAGACACACAGTCCAACCAAACTTGGAACTAAATTTTGACAGATTCGGGATTGGTCGAGGACGGACCTGGGTTCTGTTTCGAAGAACTCGAAATCCAGAGTAGTGAAAAGAGGACTTAAGTCGTAGTGGTCGACTACACTCTCGACTTTAAGGGACACCCCTGGTCGAGAAATCTGGATGTATGTTGTGGTCTTGTTGAGTTTGGAGGTTCCATCGAGACTCGAAGAGATTACCCAAAGGGTACCCCGAGTTGATGACATTCAGGACACTGGAATCCTTCCCCTAGTTGAGTCGGAGTCAAAAAAGGAAACACTTTACCTCTCTTATCGAGGTGAGGTCGGATTGAGTGTCTCAACCTTTCTAGTTTACTTTACTACGTCCATTTTCACGAAACATTTGGCGTCAAGTGGTCCGTTTGGATGCAATGTGAACTGTCAACCGGAGAACTATATCACACTACTCTTCCACGACTACGTTCACAGAGAACAAGAGGGGTCTGTTTCACCTGAATAGCCGACGTACTCGAAGCCCCACTTCAGGGAGGACTGAGGCCTGTTCCATCCAGGTTCCCTTCGAAGACCGTCTTAGTCCGGCAGATCCGGCCCGGACCATGTCCACCTCCGAAAACAGACCTTCGGGACCCGACCCCGAAGACAGACACTCTACCATGGGGTGACTCTGGCGTGACAAACAGTGGACACACTGGTAGCGAGGGGATAGAATCGAGAAAGTGTAGTCTCTGGTCAATAATCCTTCGAGGTTCAGAAGGGTCCTCCGAGAGTCACAGAAGAGATTCCTGTGACTATCCAGGAAGTCTCGAGTCTCGTCGGGGACGAGACCTCCTACTTCCGACCCACGAAGAGCACCAGACAAGGTCCTCGGGGAACTACAACAGTCGGCCCAGAACACAAAGACCCGGATCGATCACGAGCCCCTACCTCACTCATAGGACCACCTCGAAAGGAAGTCCGTCCACTCCTGAGACCCTAGACCTCCCGGAACAGAGACCCACCGGTCTGGGAATGGGTGGAGACGAACCTAACGTGGGGGGCGTGACCTCCGAAAACTCGTCCCTTCCCTCACGAGGAGAATGTGTAGGGACCTCTACAGGACCACTGGACGAGGTAGGACGGTGGGTCGAGACACAGAATCTTCACTTCAGACCCCATCCACCGACTCTTGAGATAAGACGTACACCCAGGGTTTATAGAATTGACGTCGGAACCGAAAGGAAGAACCCACCTCTGCAGGGAGGTGGGGGTGGACCTCGGACAAGTCCTCAGAGTCCAACGGACAAAAGGAGGGAAGGGAGGGAAGACAAAACAGTTGGAAATAAAACGAGGAAGACACATGGTCCGAAAGGACCACCGATTCTACCATTTGTTAAAAGGACGTTACACCCTCTGGACCCAAACTAGGGACCTAACTCTTCTAGGGGACCTCTTCCTTTACCATTGGATGAGGTCATAAGAACGGACCTCTTAAGGTACTTGTCTCCTCGGACCGTCCGATGTCAGGCACCCCAGTGTGTCTCAATCTGTACTTACTCACTGATTGTGAAAGTGAAAGACACACGATCCTTGTCACGATCCGTGTAGTGTCTCGGAACATGTCACATCGACCCCTCCGACCGGACACTCAACTGGACAAGAAGTCCCTGTTCTCTGCTACCCTTAAGTCGTTTCCCCTCCTGGTCGAGACGGAAGTCCTTCCCGAAGGACCTCCACGTCCGTACCGTCGAGGGAAACACCTTCCCTCCGAACGCATAGACAGGAACGTCTCTAAAACGAGGACTCCTTCCGTGAGTCGCCTAGCCACCGACGGACGGGGCACGGGAGACGGAAGAGACTCTTACAGTGTGGAAGAGAGTGTTGTCCTCTAGTTACCGACCATGATGGACGACCCCCTCCGGGACCCGGCCTGGTTTGTGGACTTCCACCGGTCCGCCTCTGACGCCGGGGACTCTCCATGCACGTGTGGTGGAAATCAAGACGGGTCTACGACACGACCGGGCCCCGAGCGGAGGAGGGGAGGACGTAACATCGTAGCCAGTGACACAAAACACCGTAATCAGTGGAGTGGGGTCCGGCGGTAGTCTGAGACCCAGGTCCTTGAAGAGTACCCGTGGACGATCTTACATCGGAGGACAGGTACTGCGGAAATGAAAAGACCAACCCGAAAGGAACCTCTCCCAACACCGGACTGGGGTTCACCGAGTCGAGGGGACCGGAGATCTAGTGCCTCCCGACCCGAAGACCTGGAAGGACGTACCGGGGGAGGAGTCCCAGTCACCAGAATCCTGGGGGATGTCCGACGGACCGACTGGAACCCCGCGGGTGGAGACGTCTGTCCGACACACCCGGGACGACATCCCGGACTCCTAAAAACGGAACACGAGACGGGAAGGACGTGTGTCTGGACCGAGGACTGGAGACGGACCGGTCTCGACCCCGTGACGGTGTGGCACCTCCGGTCGTCACTGGACCCGTGGTGCACCCGGACCGTGGGACCGGACCCGGAGTCCCACCAGACACCCTGCCCGTGAATCTACGGTCATCTCTGAAAGACTGAGACGACACAGTGAAAGGTCTTGGCAACAACTCGTACGGCCCTCCACTCCTACGACTCTTGCCCCTCTTTGAGTTCCATCCACCCGGGTTCGGACCCGTCCTGACTGCCCGGGACTCGTGACGAGACCCGAGATTGGACGAAGACCAGTCAGGGAACCGGGTCCTCTAGGGACTTGTTCCGTCGTAAACCACGGACTCTGAGGTCCAGTGAACCACGAACCTCTGGGTCCTTCAACACGTAAAACTTCTCCAATGAAGACACGAAAGGAACCCAATAAGTGTGAACTACGCCCTCATCCCTCTCTCGGTCCGGGGCCAGGGACCTCTACCTCCACAGACTCAGCATGACTGAAGACCAGAGAACTTCAACTTAGGAGGAAAGGCTCCAGGAGAGTCTGGGAACGAAGGGGGGTCACGACACTGGGTCGAGGGGAAGTCTAAGCCGTGACCGGCGGCGGGAGAGGGGGCGGGGGCACAGTACCTCACCGACAGTGCCTCGGACTTTGATACTCTACCCAAGAGTGAAGAAATCCCGAAGTTTAGACCTCTCCTTGGAAGGGTGTCCCTAAGACCTTATAAATAGGTTTAGGCAGAGAAACGACCGGTACCCTCACTAAAGACCAAAAGGGATTGTTGAGTCTGTCCCTCTTTGTTCGAGGGTCGTGAACTCGTCCGGGCGACAAAAAGGGATTGTACTGGGAGTGACGGTGGAGACTCCACCAACAATTGATGGTTAGGGGGTCTACTCGCCCTACACATTCCAAGACTCTACAATCCAGTGAGAGGTGCCGGTGTTCGGTCGTTCATCGTCTCCACCGTAGACTTAATGCCGAAGTCCATACCGACGGAGGACGTTCACTGGATCAGTCCTTTTGTCCTGTCACTACAAAAGGCACTCTTGTACACTGTAAATCCACACAACAATAGAGATTCTGTNGCCCTACACATTCCAAGACTCTACAATCCAGTGAGAGGTGCCGGTGTTCGGTCGTTCATCGTCTCCACCGTAGACTTAATGCCGAAGTCCATACCGACGGAGGACGTTCACTGGATCAGTCCTTTTGTCCTGTCACTACAAAAGGTACTCTTGTACACTGTAAATCCACACAACAATAGAGATTCTGTAAAAGGCAAAGTAAATGAGTCTAGTAAGTGAGTAAGTAAGTAATCCCAAAAAATTTTTATATAAATAAATAAACCGACCCGACCCAGAATCCACGTCGTACACCCTAGAACTCAACGGTTCACCTTAGATCAAGGGACTGCCCCCTAACTTGGACCGGCGGGGGACGGGGGGTGAAACCCCCGCGTCTCAGAATCGGTGACCTGGTGGTCCCTTAACGGAGTAAGTAATCTATAAATAACTTGTAGATGTACCCGGTCCGGAACACGGTCCACGACTGGATATCGACAGGTGTCAAACCTCCAGGGACAGGAGTACCTTACATGTCAGATCTCGACACTACGAGTCCGGCCGTCGGTGATCGGTGGATACCGATGACTCGTGAACTTTATACCGATCATACTGGTTTCTGGACTTAAAATTTAAAATGAATTAAACTTAATTAAAATTAAAGTTGACGTTGAACACAGATGAGTGATGGTATATCCTATCATGTCACAATCTCATTGAACGGTCCGGACAAAAGACACCGAAACACGGCTCAAAGTGTCGAAAGGAGATCGAAGTCACCCCCTTGAATTTCCGGGGAGAGACATGTACGGCTCGTGTCTCTCCTACCACTGGACCCTTGGAGGGACCCCTAAGCACCCTTGACGTACTCGTAGTTGTGACGTCCAAAGATCCACCGGACCCTCTCAGGACGAAGTCCGACCCGAAACATGTGTCCGCGTAACAACGCTCCACACAAACTAAAAGGACCCGAACATATGAACCTGTACAGGCATCCTGAGTCGTGCGACCCGCACTAACAGTCTCCGAACCCCTCCCGTGTCCCTCTTGGGGCTCTCCACACGTACCCCACTACCTCCGACCCTTTGACCCCACTGGATGGGTGAGAGAGTCGGTGGTTTCGACCCGACCTAGCTCCCTGGGAGAGACCGTAGTTCCTACACTCACCGCCCCAGCAAAAGGAGTCCACCCACCTCCCCCGAGAGCCGAGGGGTCCGAGACGAGGTGTTCAGTCTCTAGTTCTGACCCCGAGACTAGGGTCGGGGTAGGGCGGGACGAACAGTAGCGTTACCGAGGTCCGGGAGTGAAGAAGTGGTCATTTCCCTCCTCCGACCTAATAGATCACTGACCTTTAGGGAAAGACTGAACTGAAATACCAGACAGTAGTTTACCGTTGGGTGAGGTCATAAGAACGGACCCTTTAGGATACTTGTCTCCTTGGACCACCCGATGTCAGATACCCCAGCGACTTCTCAACCTGTGCTGACTGGCTGACTACGAAAGAGTAGTCGAGGAATTTCGTCGGGTACATGTACCTACTCTTTCGACTGGAAATTCACGGAAGACCCACCGTCCGTCTGAGGTTTACAAAACATAAGGGACAGAACTGTACCTTTCAGACACCCACGTTGGGGGTGGGGTGGGGTGGGGTAGGGTTCGTAGGAATTCAGGAGTCCGACTCAATCAATGGACACAAACGATGACTCCTGGGACCCTAAACGTCCCCCTCCGTCGCAACCATGTCTCACCCGACACAAAAGACGGACCCAAGAGGAGGTCGGTCCCCACGAACACTCTTGTGACCTCAGTGCCTCACCGAGTACCGCCTCTTACGACGGTCTTTTTTCCGCGGGAGAGGGGTGGTCCCGGCCCCCCTATGATTGATCACTGTCCTTAAAATTATGTTTTGAGAGGGAGAAGGAACAGTAAGCCTCCAAAGTCCTTCGGAAGCCCGAATAGCACGTCTCCGTGTGTCGTGTCTGTCCCGGACCCCTCCACTCTCCACTAAAGGACGGTAAGAAGACGCCCCGCCCGAAGGGTCCCGCCAGTACGGTCCGACTGCCCCGCGTCACGCCCGAGGGTGACGGCACCCCTCTCGACCCAAAAGTACCCCGCCGCCGGCTCCGTCCTGGGCGTCAGTACTTGGCGAAGTTACCCGAGACGTTCCACACAAGCCTCGCGGCGATGGCGGTCCACCCACGAACCGGGGACCCGCCCCCCTCGCCGGGTGCCCCACAGAAATCCCCAGTCCCCACCCAGAGTGGTTCTTCCCGAAGAGAGGGGCATCCCGGAAGGAAGGGAGGAGGACGGGGAGTGTCCAAGTAACACTAGACTCCCCTCCTGTCTCCGTCCTTGACCTGGGGTCCATCGGACATGGACGGCGGGGAGGGATCCCCGTCGTCTCCGGTCGGGACACGGTAGGATTGGTGACCGTCCCACCACAGACTCGACTCTGACAGATCAACTAAAAGACAGTAAAAATGAACCCTCCTCACACGCAATGTTTCTCGTAGAGGTCGGGTTCTAACCTTCACCGATCCACCGACTCGTTGACCTAAACACAAAAAACCAAAAAGAAAACGATTGAAAAGAATGAAGACTACCGCACCGTCGTGGACAGAACACAACACATACACGTTAACGCAAAATCGTACACAACCACACGCGAACACACACTCTATCCGACACAGATACACAGACATACGTGTGTACAAATAGGAAGGGCCATGGACACTACGGAACTCCACCCAGGTCTCGAGTCGAAGTGACTCTCGCAAACGGAGACTCCGAGGTGACAATCCTACACCCCGTCGCACCTTCCTACTAAGGGAGTCGGGGATCCTGAAAAGACCTTTGCACTCCCTGTAAAAAAAGAATATTTTTTCAGTACCACATCCGTCCCACTTCCGTTCCCTACAGGTCTAAACCCCTTATAGGTTCGACTACCCTGACACCCTACTGAGAAATCATATGTTGTAGGGAGACACAAAATTACTTGCCTGACCTTAGACCTAGTACTTGAGAAAGTTTGTCCGTCCGAATCCAGACCCCTCTACGAGTCTCCCCCGGAGGACGTGGAGTACGTCCTGTACACACAATAGAGACGTCAGGGGTCGAGAGTCCCGGGAGAGTGGGAGGTCTCGGCCGTTTCGTCGGGACCGTTGTGACCGTTGACCCACCGCCCCACCACTCCGTCTCCCCCGCGACCGACCCTCCAACTCTTCAGGAGCCAGTACACCCTGGTGTCCAGACTCCTGGCCCCGAGCGACCGTCAGTCTCATCCCAGTCTGTACTCACGGGGGTCAGACACAGGTCCCGAGACTCTGACTTCAAGGTTTGCCTAGGAGACGTTCTTACACCATATCCCAAGTCCCGTGATCGAAACACGGTCTGGGTCCGAGAGTAGGTCAAGACGGGAAAAACTCGAGACCGAGAACACGTGCTACAAATGGAGGGACTCGGAGTCAGAAGGACAGTTACTTTATCCTACTACTACACTACTACGGACACTCTCATTCACCTTACACACACTTCACGGGTCACGTCCCACAAGTTATTTACACCGTAAACCCCTAAACCCAACTTTAGATACTGGGAGGTACTATCTTCCAGACTTTGGTCCGTCCTCTCATCTTGTCTCCACGACCGTACCCTCTCTAGACCCTCGTCATCGTTAAGGACGAGACCTGTCCTTTGTCGTCCTGGGTGGGGCCTTCCTACCGGAGACGATCCTCAAGGACTCTAGGGTCTCGATCCCGTCCCGACGAGGGGAACGGAGGACTGGGACTCTCGAAGTAAACGAAATCTGGAGCCAAAAGAAGAGACATTTTACCCGCGTGATTTTGGTCGGAACGTAGTCCCGACGTCACTACTAGTACAAGAGACCTCTGATAGTTGCTCCAACCACCAGTGCTGCCTGTCTCGTACTAGGACGAAGGAAGAGCGTTAGGGTGGGGAGCGTGGCTCGTGTGTGGGAGAGAAGAAGGGGAGAAGGGTCGACCGGACCTGACAATAGACCTAACCGAGACGAGTCCGACCACGGCTCTTTCCGTCTCCCCAGAGGACAGGTGTCAGGACGGATCTACACCCCTCGTCCGAAACAACCGTGTGGGAGGACAAGAGGTCTAAGTCGGGACCTCCGGACAGGGGTCTGACAGTCGTGACCCGTGACCCTCGACAAAAGGTCTCGGCACGGGGGTCGTCCTCCCCGGTACCGGGAGCGGTCCCACTACCCCTTTCACGACCGTAGGGTCGAAGCCGGACCAACTCCCAGCGGGATTCCGGGGATTTCAGGGGCGGCCAGTGGACATCACCTGACCAGAGGACGGTAGCAGGGAACCGAAGTCGGACCCGAAAGGCGTGAGTGAGGTCTCAAACAAAAAGAAAGAAAGAAAGGTAAAAAAAGAGAAGGACGGAATCGACACACAAAAGGGTCTTAAGAATACCCTTGCCCCATAAAAGGACGTGTGGGGGGGGGAAGGGGAACAGACAGTCTAAAGGACAAAATGTTTGAGCGAAACTTAGGTCCGGGTCCCGACCACCCTTCGTCTCGGAGTCCCCGGAGGACTGTCGTAGGTTCACGGAACCGGTGGGGTCCGAGGGACCGGGAGGGAAAAGGGTACGGACCGGAACTCCAGTTGACCGTCCACTTACGGTCCGCGGGTTGGACCTTCTCCGTCGGGAATTTCCTTCCTCTATCTTCAGAAGAGTGTTCCGGGACTGGGAACTCGAGGAGGTCCCAACGACTCGACCGAAGGAGGAGTCGGACGGACCCCACTCCCACCCCCACGGGAAAGGGACACGACACGGTCCCGGGTGGGGTGCAGGTTCTCGGTCTGGGGAAAAGACTGAAGTTGACGGAATCAGACACCAAGAGTATCGGGACGAGACTCGTCGGTCCTTAGCGAGAACCTTATTCGTCCCCAATCCGGAAGACGTAAGGGGTGTTTCGGATTGACCCCACACGTCTCTCCCGGGCGTCGTTCCGGTGTGATTTGATTTGGTCACCTGGCGACGACCACCCTGTGACGACACGGTAGGCGTGCTTGTCTCGCGACCGACCGAGGACGGTACCTGGTTCAGACAGAAGATTTCAGTTTCGTGTCTCAGAAGGATCGTGGGAGGAGTGGAAAACGAGATTGCAAATAGTACAGGGTGAAACGAAACCTCTCTAAACGTATTCTGGTCCTTAACGGACAACGAAACTTTCCTCGTACGTCTACAGTCCCGGGAGAGTCCCTTGAGGACTCTCCTCCCCGACACCTGGACGGTACGTGTGTCCGACGTCGTCCGTGTCCCTCCAGTGGCCGATCAAGTCCAAGTCGGCCCTGACACGGGAGTGAACGGGGGAGTGGACCCTCGGGAGTGCCCCATGGACCTTCGGGACTGCCGTCTACCGGGACTCTGGGAGGGTCCTACACAGGGGGCGGGGAACCGGACTGTCACTCACACACGCAGGGACAGAAGGGAGGGGACACGAGACCCTCCCCGGCCGTCGAGTCGAAACAGAGACCCGGAAGTCGCGCCCCGGTCGGGACCCGACTACGAGGTACTCCGCGACCTCCTCCCTCCTTTCCTAGCTCGTTCGTCACCCCGAGTCCACTCCACCTCGGTCCGTCACACCGTCCGGGAGTCCATTTCTCGATCCGGTGTACAGACGGTCCCGACTTCTACCACTCTACGTGGGAAAGCCTCGAGACAGCCAGGGGCCGGACCGAATGGAGGACTCGAGGGTCGGAAGGATGAACCGGGTGTTGGGTCACGAGCTCTGCGGACCCGTCTCTATCCCGGCCGCTCCCCGGCCGGTCGGAGGAAGAACCGAGGTCTTTGGAACCTCTCCTTCCACCGAGACCCCACCCCGGGCACCCGAAGGGCTGGAACCTCGTCTCCGTGTCGGAGGGCCGAAGACCCTAATTGGCCCGTCCCGACACAGGATCTATTGGTAGGGCGCCCCCTTCCTGCCGAAACCGAAGTGGTAGACGACGCTGAGAGGCCAGGCTCAGGTCCGGCACCTAAGGCCACTCACTCGTAGAACCCACTACCGTCGGGGTCCGAATCGTTTGTTCTACAACCTTGACTTTCCCCTTGGGGTTGGGCCTAACTTCTCAGGTCCGGAAAGTTTTACTTTTCTTATTATAAAAATTTACTGGTATCTACTTTCACTCCAGATACTTTTATGTGGATGAGAAAAAAACAAAACAAAAATTAGTTTCACTTCTATCCGAAAATATAAAACAAAGGGTCAGTAAAGTTTGTCCTTGATTTGGATATAAAAGTCGTTACCGACGTACCCTTTTATTCTTAGCAAATACTTGAACTAAACCTTAGTCATAAAATAGGATCAGGTCGGACTACTCGGGAAATTTTATCAGTAAGGGAGAGATGAAAAGTGTTTCTTTTCTGAAGAGGATCAGTGTCTCACTCGTAGGATTCTCCTCTTCGACCCTGCACCGCTAGACCCCCGGACCGTCTTTCCTTCCCAAGAACTTCCCACTCTCAAGGACCCCTCCCTCCCCCGGACCACCCCTCCAACCGTCGTCTCTCCAGTCGGTCATGACCCAGACGCCCGTCCCTCCTTTACTTCCGTTTCCCCTGGGAGGAAGTTCTAGGAAGGACTCGTGGAGGTTCCAGTCCGGGAGTAAGTGTCTACTTCTTTGTCTCCCCTCGCCAGGAACAGGTTCCAGTGACACCTCCGTTTCCTGGGGGTCCGGGAGACTCCCCCAACACCCGAGGTTCCTCAAAATAAACAGGGACGTCCCCCGGGCCGACTCGTCCGTCCCGACGTCGTCGACCTATGCCATGACGCCGACTTGCTCTCCGGGCACCTCGTGACCTTTACACACCTCGACCGAGTGCTCTAGGCCACTGGCTTCGCCGCCCGCCGGACCCCGAACCCCGACGGAGCGTGGAGGGGAGGGGAGGGGTCGGGACCCGTGTGCGGACCGGACAGGGAGGAAGTGTAGACGCTCGGTAAACGAAACGAGGAGTCCTTTAGTCAATGAACCGGACTTTGACCTTCCAAGTCCGAGGCTCGTTTAAACTTAGGGTCTCGTTTGTCACCCTCTTCTTCGAGAGTCTGTGTGGGACACCAAGTACCGCACCGAGGTCCCCCAGCGAAAGAGGAACTCGAGTAATCAAGACGATGGAGTCTCGATTCGGAAGACAAAAGATCCGACTCATCTACAACGTCTCAAAAAAGTCAACATATTGATTTGTCAATAAGAAATTTTACATAGGACCAAGTATCACCATGTATCACAATCACCCAGTCAGCACAGACTGAGACACGCTGGGGTACCTGACATCGGGCGGTCAGGTACCCTAAGAGGTACGTTCTTACGATCTTACCCAACGGTAAAGTCCGTTGGGTAACGTCCGTCTCAGAAATGGCAGACTGTGGTCCCTTCTGAATTTTACATACTTCACTTCACTTCACTTCAGCGAGTCAGCACAGGCTGAGAAACGCTGGGACATCTGACATCAGATGGTCCGAGGAGACAGGTACCCTAAAAGGTCCGTTATCATGACCTCACCCAACGGTAAAGGAAGAGGTCCCCTAGAAGGGTTGGGTCCCGAGCTTGGGCCCAGAGGGCGTAACATCTGTCTGCGAAATGGTAGACTCGGTGGTCCCTTCAGGGATTTACATACCCTGGGGAGTTAAAACTGGGAGACTCAATGTCGGGGTAAAATGCAAACGAAGATCTTACTGACCCATTCCCCAAATGTGTCCGCCGAACGAACGAACATGAAACACAGGTCCTCCTTGGAGTGATTAACTTAAACCAGAAGAAAGAAATAATGGTTACGGGAAGGGTCGGGAACGGTCAGTTGAGCTTAACTGGAGTCCCTGGGGAAACGACAGAGACGAAATCGACCGGAGACGTAGGAAAGGACAAGATCGTGACCCCCGACGGGGACAGGGGAAGGTGAGAGAAGGAAAGACGGGGGCGTCCGGGGATGGGACGGACTGAAACCAGAGGGGGTCTGGGTTGAAGGTCTCTTCCTTTACCGTTGGGTGAGGTCATAAAAACGGACCTCTTAGGACACCCGTCTCCTCGGACCACCCGACGACAGGTACCCCAGCGTGTCTCAACCAGTACTGACTTCGTTGAGTCGTACGTGCGTACGTAACCTCTTCCTTTACCGTCGGGTGAGGTCGCAAGAACGGACCTCTTAGGGTCCCTACCCCCTCGGACCACCCGACGGTAGATACCCCAGCGTGTCTCAACCTGTGCTGACTTCGTTGAATCGTCGTCCTCGTCGTCTGAGTTGCAGAGAAACACTAGGGGAGAGGGGCGGTGAAGGTCCTCGACGGGGTCGCTCTAGCAGGACGAACATACCGCGTACCAGGGGGTCCAGTTCGGTCCCGGTCTGCCTCCCCAGGACGCTGCCCGGAGGACGTTCAGCTGGGAGCTGGAGGACAGTGGGGGGTTATTCTCCCTCTTCTTGACGCGGGTGCCCCGGGTCCGGGCCGGCCTCGTCGCGGTGTCGACGGTGGACCACACACTGTCGAGCCTACCCGACGACGAGCCGCCGACCCTCGCGATGTGGCTCGACTGGTTCGCACCCTCGGTCGTGTGGGACGGGCGCGACAGGGCGCGGTGTCGGGGGTGACTGGGGTTGATGTAGTAGGACCGGGGTGACTTGGGACCCTCGGTCCATACCTGGTGGTAAGGCCCTTCACTTCCCGACCCCACGGACTCACTTCGGTCCTTCTCCGTTTCTGAGTCGACACAACCTTCCTCGGAGGGTCCCCGAGCCGTATCCCTCGTCCCTACACCCTACTCGTCAGTGAGGTTTCCCGGCAGGACAGTCCGACAGGACCCGTCTCCTTCGTCGACCTAGAAACACCAGAGTCCCATGTCTAGGTCCTGGTCCCCTACAGTACCCCACCTTCTAAAGTGGAGCTTTCTTTCTTCGCGGAAGACGGTCTGCCGCGAAAAGGTATCGTCTTACCTGGTGCACCACCCGCCACTCGCTCGCGGACAGCTTCCTTGAAGTTCTACCACTCCACCCCACTACCACACACACATAGGGTTCTGTGCCAAGGGGACTCTATGAGACCCATTTTACACAGGACTCCAGTTCATTCGAACTCTTTATGGAGGACGAGAGAAGGAGAACCTCGTCTAAGGGTCACGCACAAGTGGACGAACTCCGAGACTCCCGTGGACGTCGCTTCTTCCACCAAGTGGGAACAAGCGGGCTCACCAAGGGTTTGAGGGGACCACCACAGGGGGAAACATCGTCTCAATAATCCAGGGATCCCGGTCACAAGGTGTCGTGTACGAAACCTTGTTCAACGGTAGTTCCTTTACCCCTAGGTCGGTTCCTCAATTTGAACTACTGTCGATTTCGGAGTGATATGAGTTTGTAAGACCTCCTAAGATCTCGGACACAAGGGATGTTCGGGGGAGAACCGAGGAATCGTCCTACCGTCAGAACGGGAGTACGGGACTCCCCGAAGGGACGATAGGGGTCCGGTCCCGACTCGTCGGACGGACCAACAGACGGGGCACCGACCCGACTCCCCAAGAGACAGAAAGGCAACGTCGACGACGCCGGACACATGGTCCTCCTACGGTAGGGGCTTCCACTCAGACAGGAGACGACGGGACGGGAGGCTCGGGGTCTCTCTACCGCTCCAGTCGACGGAGGAGGAGACCGACCCTCCGGAAGGGTTGTCTCAGTCCTGGAGGGGGTCGTCTGACTGTGTCTGACAGAGGAGAACCCTGGAGAGGAGGGAGCGACTCGGTGACAGAAAGAAGGAGCCTAGGACTTGACTCTTCCTTCGCTCCCGTAGAAAAGTCTCGTCGGATCCTCTGCCACGAGTCTTGAGTCCGTGAGTCGACTCTAAGTGGGTTGTAACATACACGCACACACACCAGCGAAGTCAGGCTGAGAAACGCTGGGGTACCTGACGTCGAGTGGTCCGAGGAGACAGGCACCCTAAGACACCCGTTCTTATGACCTCACCCAACGGTACGGGAGGAGGTCCCCTAGAAGGGATGGGTCCCTAACTTGGACACAGAGGACGTAGAGGACGAAACGTCCGTCTAAGAAATGATGACTCGGTGGTCCCTTCGGGGAGTTGGTTACAATGATTCACATTCCAAGACATCCGTGGCACCAGTCCGACTGTGTCCTTTCTCCGTACCTTAAGTCTCGACCCTCCAGAGTCTAACCTCAACACACTCAAATTTATTGATTACTGGGAAGTGACTTGGAGTCAAAGAAATAGAGATTTTGTCCCGACTATTAAGGGTGAAATCTCCCAACAGTCTTCCCTACTCCCTCTATTACCAAAACTCATCGTCGGACAAATGACTCACTACGATGTGTCTTCTATCAACAGAAACTTCACGTGTTTACAGAGACGACAAACTTACCTAAAAAGAGATAACAAGTCTTTTACGACCGGAATCAAAAATTCCCGGTCACTCTCTTCGACAGAGTTTTGGTCGTGGAAGAGGATCCTCCGGACTCCACAGTCTCAACTACGACCTCACCCGACCCAAAAGAAAATGCAGGAAAGACGTGACCGACTTCCGGTCTACCCTAGACCTTCCGACTCTAGTCGGAACCGACCACCAGGTACCATGACTGGGACTAAAGGAACTCGGGAAGGAAGTCTCGGGTGTCTTACAGGAAACTGGAGGACGGAACTCTTACCGGAAAAGGGTCGGTGAACGGCTGGACGAGGGAGGGTCAGGGGAGACAGTCATCGTGCTTCTACGAACGACTCTCGTCCACAGAAAACACCCCTTTCCCGACGGTGGTCCGAGTCCCAACTCTTACCTTCCGTAGAAGTAAGAGAGGTCCACCCCGTAAACCCACAAACCCGAACTAACCAACCTTCACTTAGGCACAAGGAAGACCTCTCTTCAGACCATTACAAAGTTGTGACTCAAAATTTCTTTCGAAAATCAGCCACGTAATCCAATTTCTCCTCTGTAGTGACGATTTACCACTGGGGTAATTCCCGTCCCGGATCCGGACGAGGAGAGGTACACAGACTACGACCAGGGTCCCAGACTGTTTGTCGTCCATGAGTTGTCTTAAAATTAACTCACTGGTTGACTTCCCTTCACTGAAGCCAACGGTGACTCCCAAACGTCCGACGAGCCCCCCTTCCCTCAACCTGTCCACACAGGGGCCTCCGCCCGTCCACACTTAGGAAGAGCTCTCTACGGAGGACCACAGGAAGGTTGAGGATAGGTCCAAAGTCAAGGGGAGACTGTCATGTCACGAATCGTTTGGTTCTGCCCGTGTCAGTACATCCGTCACCCTCTCCCTGTTCACTCCTTTACTACTACGAAAATTATTGTTACCATTGAAAACTTACGTAATATAATTCTTGAACTGGACTAAAGTAAATAAGAAGTACTCTTATTAATAAACCCCTAAGTTCCTACAAAAAAAGAGGAATGGTCCCTAGCTCGCAAGGACCGAGGACCAGGAGTCCAAGGCTCCTTCCCCACCTTAAGTCCCGTATCTAGAAGGGAATTTGCGTGAATCCCGAGAGGTCTCCGGTTCCGACAGACAGTGGTCAACGACCGAAGACAGGGGAGGAGACCGGCCCGACGGACCGGAGGACCAGAGGAGAGTCCTCTCACCCAACTCGGTTGGACTCGACTTGCCCCAGACCACGGGAAGGTCCCGGACCCCACGGACGAACGAACAGTAACCGTAAAAGAGGGTTGGGTGACTACGGGGCCGTAACAGGGGACGGGACACTTCCACCGGGTCGGAGTATAAGAGACGACGACCCCACCCTACTGATGGTCCCGAGAGGAGTCTTCGACTCATTAATGACACGAACCAGTCACTTCATCCACAACTTCCCCACCTAGCCCCAAACCTGGTCTCCCACATTCACCGTCGTCCACCCTTTCAATTCCTCAAACGGAAGTGGCTCGAATCATCGACCCAATGTTGAACCTGACAAAGAAATTTTGTCTATGAAGTTTTTAGTCAAAACTTCTTAGTTCGGGTGAACGATATGTAATAGGTCCCACACACCTGTCCCCTGTGTTTCTGTATGGTGTATCCAATCCCACTAGGGTGGAACATGGTCAATGACTAGTCTACTGGAATCCGTTCAGGAGGTCAGTGAGGTCCGGAGTCAACGGAACAGATATTTTACCCTGACGAAGGGAGGGCTTCCGTCCCCATACACAGTCACCGAATGAGTACTGAAAGATCCGGGTTCCGTTTCTAAGATGTTACGGGACACGTCGACCCGAACCCTTCCTTTCTTCACCTACGGAAATTTCCAGTCTGGTCCCCTGTGTCCTGGGTCTAAAACCGTAATCGTTTGGGTTGGGTAGACGACGACGACGTCGACGACGAGGACGACGACGACGACGATTCAGCGAAGTCAGCACAGACTGAGACGCTGGGGTATCTGCCGTCGGGTGGTCCGAGGGGGTAGGGACCCTAAGAGGTCCGTTCTTGTGACCTCACCCAACGGTAAAGGAAGAGGTTATGTACTTTCACTTTTCACTTTCACTTCAGCGAGTCAACACAGGCTGAGAATCGCTGGGGTACCTGACATCGGATGATCCGAGGAGGCGGGTACCCTAAAAGGTCCGTTCTCATGACTTCACCCAACGGTAACGGAAGAGGGGTTGGGCAGATTCAACCCAGACAAAACGGAACAGTCATGACACATCAAAGTGGAACAGACCAGATCCGAACCAACGTAGTCTAATCTGATCAAGGTCTGACTGGGACCCTAGGGGGAAGTACCATGCCAAACACCGGGTCGTAGGAGCAGAATTACGGTCTACTCATCTAATAAGTAGCTGAACCCAAATATTAGAAGCACGGGAGTCTGAGACCATGGTAAGTGGTTTGGGAACGAGTAGTCCAGAGAACACCCTCGGGGGCGGACGGGACCCAGTCGTTCCATCGGTAGGCACAATAGAGATGAAGCACCTCCTCTTGTGAGACCGATTCTCCCGCTACCTCGGACAAGTCTCAACGTGTCGGACAGAGGCCCCTCCGGTCACGAGGTCAAGTCCACAGACCAGGTTGAGTTTGGGTCACGTCTCGAACTCCCGGCCCTACCCAAGAAAGTCGTCTCCGACGGTCGTGTCCCGGGAGACCCCGACTACAGGTCCCAGTCTCGTCTACTCCTCGACGTTTTCACAGACCGGCACGTAGACCGGGGGTGGGGATAGGACCGAGTACGAGAAAGAGGAGATTCACTGAGGAACTTCTCCGTCCTTCACCAAATCCAATAATATCAAACTCGCGACGGGGTTCTATGACGACGTTACCCACCAGTGAACACACACACCCGCCCCCCTCCCTACTGAACAAAAAGAGTGGAAAGAGACACTCTTCCCCGCCCCCCACCCACCTCCTTCGTTCCCACTTTGGAAGACTCAACCAAAAAGGAGACTCCGAGACCTGACGCGCAACCACCCCTCGAAGGGACTTATATCGACCCCAGTCCAGTGGACAAGTGAGGGACCGACGGTCCTAACTCCCACCGCCTTCCTCTGGATCACCCGATCCGTTCGTCTAGTCCTTCCCGACCAGTCAACGGGCGGACCGTCGTCCCTGAGAAACTTCCCCGAGTCCACACACACCTCGAACTTATGGGACCTCAAACAGAGGATGAACGAATACAGGTTCTTAAGGACTGAAAAATCTATGAGGCACACCACGGGTAACCTACTCTGTGCTATTTCTGGATACACGGTGAGGCACAGGTCACCGCCTGCAGACAGGACGTCACAAGGGAATATCTCCCTGAGGGACGTCGGGAGACGAGAGAAGGGACCCAAGCCAAGTAAGAGAAAGAGAGCAAAGAGGAAAGAAGAGAGAAAAGGCTACTCTTATTAAAGACTACCGGTTCGGTCCCTTATGAAGGACAGACACTACTTCGACTCCGAAGGGTCACAGGGACCTCGTGGACTAGTTGAAGGAAAAGACTCACCTCCTTAGTGTTGTTCTTGGTGTTACCCAATCGTCGAGTGAAAGTACCGCGGTAATGGTCCGGGGTCCGCAACAAGATCCCCGAAGTGAACCTCGTGGAGGAAATCAAGAGTACCGGCCGGGTACTTGAACCACGATAGTGACGTCACTCCTTTGGTTCTCAGACTCGTCCCTTTACTCAACGACCACCAATGGTTCACCCCTCGTCTCTTCACTCTAAACCCACGTCGGGAGACCGAGTCAGCACAGACTGAGAAACACTGCGATACCTGACATCGGGTGGTCCGAGGAGACAGGTGCTTTAAGAGGGTCGTTCTTATGACTTCACCCATCGGTAAGGGTAGAGGTCCCCTAGAAGGGGTGGGTCCCTAGTTTGGGTCCAGAAGACGTGACCTCCGTCTAAGAAATGACAGACTCGGTGGTCGCTTCGGGGAAGAAAAGAAAGAAAAGAAGAGACCGAGTCTCGACCACCCGAAGGGGCCATTGACCTCGAAGTCACGGTGGGGAATAGGGTCTGACTGAGTCTTCCGGTCCGACGAGGTCGAGGGAACCGATTAACTCCCGGTTGGGGGTGTACAGGATCCTTTCGGGTGACAGAGACGATAGTGACGCGTCTGTCCTGGAGGTGAGAGAAACAAACTCCCTGGACCCTCAGTCGCCACGACCCACACGGGTCCCGTCCTTACGTCCGGCCCCCCCTCGTGTGCACGAGGCGGTGGACCTCACGAGGTCGACTGACTACCGAACTACACCCAGACACCCGGACCACTCCAGTCTAGAAGACTAAAAAGTTTAGACTCTCTGGAAGACTAAACATTTTCATACTCCGGTTTGGGTATCCGGACTAAGTCCAGGACCCGGTGGAAATAGTATCGACCGTCAAGGGACGGGACAGGAGCGGGACCTCCACCTCCAAACGTACAGTCATAGGGAGGGTCTCACTCTCTCTGAACGAAGACTCCAGAGGGGTAGAAGAGTCGTGGAACGAGTCCCGACCCGAGTTCCATCTACGGCGACCTTTACCGTTGGCTACCGGACTCTGGCACACGGGACAAAGACGTCTCCGCTACGGAAACACCGCCCACCACCCCCTACCTTTACGGAGTGTCACGTCGGGGTAGAGACGAGGTGTCTTAGTCCCTCAGGGTCATTTCCCTTCAGAATGTGCCCGGACCCCTTCTTCACAGCCGACTACTTCTGCCACGTCCGGCACTTCCCGGCGCCCTTGATGGTCTTGACGGGGCAGTCCTCCGGCGTGTGGGGCGTGAGTTCGATACCGTGGATGCAGTGGGACCGGGGGTTCCAGGACCACAAGGGGCAGAAACAGGTCCACTCGACTACCGGCTGGGGGTCCCGAGGGAGACCCCCTCCACTCTCTTTCTCCCGGGAAGCGAGACCCTGAGTCTCTACCACAGAGCAAGATCTTGACCCCCTTTCGGTGTTTCGAAGCCCCGAGCCCTACGACCCCCACTATGCCTCCCTCGTCTCCGAACCCCCTCCTTATCCTCTCACCCCCGTCCCTCCGAGCTGTAGTTCCTCCGGGGGGAGGGGAGGGTGAGGGGAAAGAGACCCGTGTGACGTCCGCACGACGTCAACGGACAACATAGAGCGTCCCGGACACACGGTTCCGGAGACAAGGACCGAGGAGGTCGCGAAACAACAAACCTCTGCTGGTTCGCTCGCTCGGAGCTCCGGACCGTAGAACAGACCAGAGGAACCAGAATCGTTTGTGCAGACCGGTCATGATCGACCACCGGACTCTGACAAATCTAAAGGGAAGAGGATAAAAAGAGAACAAAAGGAAGAGAAGGAGAGGTAAAGGTTCGGAAATAAATAAGATAGTGGGTGTATATATTGGGTACACTCGTGAATCTATCGAAAGGACACGTACAGCATAATTTTTCGGGTCTGACATGACACGTAAAAGATAAGACAACGGAAAAAAATTTGTTCTTAACGTCGGACTTGCAAAGGATGTGGTAATTCATAAGAGACTCAGACACAAAACGGCACCAACCTGTGATAGTGTCCCTACAAAGTATAGATAAATTGGTCAGGAGAGAAGATAAGTCTTTGAACACAATACAGACGAGCGAACAATAACATTTATTGACACTACTTTTAGGAGTACGCACTTAACGGAGAGTCTAATAAAAGGAACCCTCTGTAAGGATCTTCACTTTGCTGACCCAGTAGCCAGTATTTGTAGAATTTCCAAGAATATGTATAAAACTGTTTAACGAAAGGTCTTTCTGAGAGCCAAATAGGAGAGTAGTCGTTGGATCTCTTCCGTACCGGGGTTCTCGAAGTAAAGACTGGTACGGACGGAAGAGACGAGAGGGACCGTAGGAAGACCCGGACAGTGACCGGTCACCTAGAAACTTCAGTATGAAAAATCCTACGCACGTCGTATAGAGACCGTCCACTACACGCAGAGGGGTCTGTCGAGGCATCCGTCCCAGACGGGAAACGGTAAGAAAGGTAGAGAGGAGAAAGAACCCTCCATTGGCGTTTCCAGAACCTTAGGTGTCCCGGGTAAAAAATAATTTTTTAAAAATGGTTTTTTAATTTTAATCAAAATTTTTCAGTATTTTTGAAAACTCAACATTTTATATATTCGGTTTTTACCGTATTGTGAATTTACCTGTCAAATTACCCATTAATATTTCATCTATAGGTGATTCTTTTTCCGGATCTGGTAACGGTGGTGGGGTCTCCGGCACACAGAGAGAAGGACTAATATTATGGTAGGAGCGGGTCTCTACATGGGTGATCAGACTGAAACACTATTAGTAAAGGAACGAAAAGAAATCAAAATGGCGGATACACACGAAAGGACACGCACGATTCAGTGAAATCAGCACAGACTGAGACACACTGAGATACCTGCCATCGGGTGGTCCGAGGAGACAGGTACCCTAAAAGGTCCGTTCTTATCACCTCACCCAACGGTACGGGAGGAGGTCCCTTAGACGGGTTAGGTTCCTAGCTTCGACGTAGAGAATACAAAGGACCTGACCGTCCTCCCAAGAAAGGGTGATTCTCACCCTCCACCCCGAGGCGTCACCCATACCCCGTCCCAGTACCTCATCCCACTGTGCAAACCCACTCTGAACCAGGGACCCTTGACTGTTGTCTCTTCCTCAGTCACTTGAGTTCACACAATTACTCACACCTCGTCCCTAACTGGACCGGAAGCTTCCGTGAGTTCACTGGTTTGGACCGGACTCCGAGAGTCCTATGACGGTCTCCACTGGACTCTCGGACCTGGACTGTCGCACTTATCCTCTCTCCTCTCTGCCACCCCCGACCCTCCCGGACCCTCGAGTTACGTCAGTCCCTCGACCACCCCCCGCCCCCCGCCCCTCCGGACCGGTACACCAGGCTGAAGGACGCCGTTCACACACTTCCGACCACCCCTTCCAGCGTCGTCGTCAAGGCGGGTCCTACTCGCGGAGACAGAAAGACAAAGACAGACACATACTCCCCCGCACACCCAAGAACCCCACACCCCCGTCCCGACCGTCAGAAGACGCCGACCGAAACCGTCCGACGGAGGGGGAGCGGGGGTGGGTGGAAGAGGTGGTCCGGAGAAACTTGCTAACGGAAACAAATGTCGGGAATCTAGAGACGTTGGGGCGGGCCTGGGAGGACAACAGCCTCCTCGACGACGACATACTCCCCGCTTTGTTCCGACGGCTCCATTCTATGAGAGGAAGGGTCCACTCCAAAGGCCACCCGAAGTGGTCGGTAGAAGGTCCGGGGATGTAAAGGGGAGAAGAACTATCAACGTCTTAACATGTCAGTCCCATCCTTTCTGGACTTTTTAGAAGGCACGAGAGGAGATGGTTTACCGATGGGTTGAAAAGGAATCTATGTAGGTCACTGCCCCGCAAGTGGTGGAGAGTTTCGATATATCAGTTAGAAACCGCCAGTCTTCCAAAAGGGTTGGGGATTACTGTAAGGTGACAAATCGGGTCGAAGGAGATTCCTTGTCTTCTCTACCGTCAAGTGGGGTCGACACTGCTTACTGAAATACCCACTCTTCTAATTTCGACAATCGGTTTCTCTTAAAAATCTTCTCGTAGGTAATGAGCCCAAGAGACCCACACATAATTGGGTTTGGTGTTTAGGAGAAAACTCCCTATTCAGATACTAGAGAGATACCGAGATCGAGCCGGGTGTCTCCGGACCCACACCTCCGGTGCGGCGAGAAGGACCCTCGACCGGGGCCGTATAGAGAATGACCCCCCTGAAGTGAGTGGAGGTGTCAGGGGTCTCAACCGGTCCAAGGCCGAGTCAGAAGCACTCAAATTCAGATGAACCCTTGTCTCCAACCTTGGGACCCTAGACTGACCAAAGGACTCTCGGAACTTCTCTCTTACCCCCGAACAACGGTTAGTCCGGGACTAAGTCTCGACCCTCACACCGAACCGACTCAACTCTCCGTCGAAACCCACCACCTTTCTAGTCCTTTGAACTTCCGTCTTTCTAATGTCGGTCGAGACAAAACGACGACCGAGTGAATTCTGAAGAAGGAAGAAGGAGTCAGAAGGGTAGACTTACCACACACACACACACACACAGACTCCGTCGGTACCGTCCCAGACTCCAGCCGACTAGAGCTTCCCACAAAGCCGGAGTCGTAGGACCCTGTAAAACACATCGACGTCGCTTTCGTCCGACGACAGCAAAACAAACAAGTTGTTCGTCTGGTCTTGAGTATAAAAGGTTCACTCGTAACAGAGAAAGTCCCCCCAAAGGGACCCCTCTGACGTCCGAATAAAGGTGGTGTGACCACAGCGAATGGTGTAAAGACCTGGAGGAAAAGGCCTTGAAAGAATTCTTGGAACCGTATCGAAGACTTAACGGAGGTACCCTCATTTTGAAGTAGACAACTCCCCCTAAAGTCAAGATTCTTGTCCTTCAGGAAACCTCGGCAAGAACCATTCATTCACACATCACCTCGAGTCAGTCCATCGTTTCCAGTCTTTGTCTCCACACCGGCGTTTAAGTGTTCTGAGTCCTCTTCTGTCACTCTTCGCCGTCGGTGGGGCCTCATGTGGACACACAGGTTTACACGAGAAAACAAGGGAGTGAGTGGTAATTCGGTGTTTGTAATTTGTAAAGAAGAAATCGGAATAACACATGCGTAAAAGGTACGACCCAGGGACCACCGAGTCTACCACTTCATAGATGGATGTCACGCCCTCTGGCCCCAAGTTAGGGACCCAACCCTTCTAGGGGACCTCTTCCTTTACCGTTGGGTGAGGTCATAAGAACGGACCTTTTGGGGTACCTGACATCGGATGGTCCGAGGAGTCAGGTACCCCAACGTTTCTCAGCCTGGGCTGACTCGCTGAAGTGAAAGTATAAGGTATGAACTAGGGTCAATTGAAAAAAAAAGACTTTATAAATTAACAATTAGACTGACACGACCCAGATGTAACACCGTAAGTCCCAGAAAATCAACGCCGAACAAGGGACTTGTCCCTAGATCAAGGGACTCGTCCCTAGTTTGGGACTCGGGGAATGTAACCCTCGTACCTCAGAATCTGTTACCTGGTGGTCCCTTTAGGACTAGGACTAATTAAGAACGTCGAAGGACTTCTCTCCTTGTAAACTGAGGTTAGTCATCTACTTTGATTCGGAGGTCACTCTAATTGACCGTGGTCACCCGAAGGTTACCACCGCGATCCCCATTTCTTGGGTGGACGGTCACGTCCTCTGTATTCTCTGCATCTAAGCTAGGGACCCAACCCTTCTAGGGGACCTCCTCCCGTGTCGTTGGGGGAGGTTATAAGAACGGACCTCTTAGGGTACCTGTCTCCTTGGATCACCCGACGTCAGGTACCCCAGTAATTCACAACCTGTGTTGACTTCGCTGAATCGTACGTACGTTCTCAGAGTTCCGAGGTTTTTCTACATCGGTGTCAATCGTGAACCCTAGAGAGACCGAGTCGTCACGAAGGGTCCTAAGGTACGACGGAGACCACACAAACAAATTTTTGTTTAATTGTTTGTCTTCGACTTGGGTCCCAGACTATTATCAATTGTCAGATAGGTTCTCAAGAAGTAGGTCACCCATAAACCTCGGATCTTGATTCTCTGGGGAAGACTTCTAACTTTCTTCTCTAAACTTCTGTTCATTTTTATTAGGTGAGGAAAAAGAACTTTATACTATCCTTCGTTTATAAACCTAGAACCATCGGACAGTACGATAAGTCCGGTTTTTATGTTTCGTTAAGTGTTCCTCAAACCTATTCAAACCTCTTAGTGTCACTTCCGACCCAGGTGTCCTCAACAGACAAAAATGACGAAGGGACCTTGAGAGGACGACTAACAGAAGGTCGGACAAGAACTCACACGTCTCCGTCAGGGAGACCTGCCACCAAAAGAATGATCTCTCACGATTAAACAGAGTTCAAGAGGGACCACGTACTGTCTTTAGAATGGAGGACCTTACAAGGGGGAACCAAGAAACAGGGGAGAGAAGAGACCCGTACGAGGTGCTCGACTAGGTTGTGGTGTAGGACTTGACGGGAGAAGTGTGGACGAGGGTCTTCAGTGTCTGAACTAATTACACGGGACTCTGGTTTGGTCACAAACCCGTGTCGGAACAAAGATGTAAGTTTAGGACCAATAGCTCGTAGACGTCACCTCGGTCCGGGACACAACCTCCAAGGTCCTCGAGGCACCCCGAGTCCCTGTGTGGGATTGAAATGTACGACTGAGTGACTCAAATGGTAATTGAGTCCGTGGTTCTAGAAAAGACGGTTGGACGGGAATCCATTCTAACGACCCTTCTTCGAACCAATCCTGGTGCACCCTAATCACTAGGAAATTCAACGTTCCTAAAGGATTGGTTTGTTCGGCAGTTGAGAACTGGGAAACCCTTTTGTCTTCACAGGAACCTCGTTCACACCCCTCGGTGGACCGTCGGGGGTGCCGGACGACACCCTCCACTCGGCCAGTGACCCGGCACCTCTACCGGTAGTGACGAGAACCCGACGGCACTGAAGAAGCCCGACGACCCCTCCATCCTCTCCCCGTGCGACCGGAGGGACGCGACGGAGGGTGACACGCGGTCGAGACAGGAAAGGGACTGGACTGAAAACCCCTTTAAGAAGTAAGTCCGGAATTAGTGAAGGACAGATCTGGTGTAAGAGTCGAGACCCTTAGACCCGGTCTCGTCGCCGAACCCAGAAAAGAGTGGAACGATCACCGAGAAGGTTCACGGGAGGTCGACCGAGAATATCCGACCCCGACCAAAAAAAAAAAATTTAAAAATCAGAGGAGTGTCTGACAGCGGAGACTGGGGAGGCGACGGTCGAGGGGACACCCAGGCCTCCGGCGAAGGTCTAAGGGTGACTCAGCAGTCCCCTCGGACTCCGAAGCGGAGCACACACGGAGTACGTCCCGGAAAGAGAAAAGACGAAAAACCTACGACTGCAGCAGAAGAGTCCTTGGTTGTGGATTTTAGGAAGACTTGAGACCGGGTACAAGTACGGGAGGGAATTGAAGTACCAGAACAGAGGTAGCGGGGAGAGAGACCCAAGGTCGAACCTAAGAAAGTGTAAGTCCCTACCCTGTCGACATCCATTCTAACGACCCTTCTTCGAACCAATCCTGGTACACCCTAATCACTAGGAAATTCAAAGTTCCCAAAGGATTGGTTTGTTCGGGAGTTGAGAACTGGGAAACTCTTTTGTCTTCACAGGAACCTCGTTCACACCCCTCGGGGGACCGTCGGGGGTACCGACGGAGGGGTGTGCTACTCTCGAGACCCCAGTCGGTCTGGACCCGTGACCAAACAGGGACGGACACACCGGAGGCTGTCCAGTGAATTGGAGAGTCTCTATGTCCCAGGAGGAGATAGGTTCTCCCGTTACTACAACAAATGTTCAGTCCTAGGTGGCTCGTCTTTCATTCACGAGTTATTTACCTCTGAAGACACCCGGCACAACACAGTCCCGACACTACCCTTCCTCCAACCTCTCCCAGGGGTGGTCCTAGGGAAGGTCGGGTCGCGAGTCCTCAGGAGTACAAACCAGGGCAGCCTCTTCGGTCTCGGGGGACCCCTCGGAGGGCAAGTTCCCACGGGAGACAACAGAGACACCGGGCCTAAGACAGTTTAGAGACACACGGTTCAGTAGGATTCTTTTTCTGCACAAAAATTTAATATTTTCATTATCCAAGAGTAACGGTTTATTACGTTTAGTTTGTTGACATATTTCATTTTAGGAGGGGTATCACTTCTGACACTACTCATGGAATCTGAACTTTCATACATCTTTATATCTGTCTAAATACCCCGAAGGGACCGCCAGTCACCAATTCTTAGATGGAAGGTCACGTCCGTTGCACCCAAGGTAGACACCAGTCCCTTGATTCTAGGGTACACGACGACTCGTCGATTTGGGTACCCGGTGTTCATGACTCGGGTCTACTACGCTGCTTCCAGGGAGTACAGTGTTGATTCTGAGTCAGGTCGGTTTCCTTATTTATGAAAAGTTTTTATATCTGTCTAACTGTCAAGACGAAATGTTTAAACCTAATATACGATCCATGAAAACGTGTAACGTCATAAGACTAAATACTGTTTGTCTAAAGGTAAAGACGGGTGTGTCGAGGTAAAATAAGAAAATTATCAACGTATTTTAAGATGGTATACTTCAATCAAATAAGTAGAAGAGAATTACCCGTAAATAAAATAAAATAAAAAAAGTAATGTTTTCACGATGACTCTTGTAGCGATGTACAAGTGTAAATATACAGGAACATTCTTAAAGATATCCAATCCCAGAATCTCCACCTCAACAATCCAGTAGAGGTTGTCAGACTGTCGATTTACCGTCGTACAACTGGCAGACTTAAACTCGTTGTTCGGTCGCGTGTGAGTGACACCGGGAAGACATCACGTACGGCTGGGAGACCGTCTGAGAAGGATGAGGTCTACTACACTTTACAGTCTAAAACTATGGAGTTTCCCTTCAGGTGTATTAATTATTATAAAACAAAAGAAGTCTCTTAGATTTTATCCTAAAAAATAACGAAAACTGATTTCCGGTGACGTCCTAAACGTTTTGTTTCGAGTCACATTAGAAATGACCGTAATCTCCTAGTTCACCTAAAAAAAAATCGTATTTTGATACACCTCGTACGGACCACCAAATGGATATTACAGATTTTTATAGAAAGAGGTAATAAAAGCCTCGTCGATTACGTAGTTTCTCTATTTTCAAGACACGCACAGACATAACCCCGCATTCATTGACTGAAAAAGTACTACACTAACACGTACCTACGTCAACTTTAATAGCCGTTCCTTGAACTATTCTTGTACGTATACCGTACCACGGAGTTAAATATCAGATGTGTCTCGAACACTTTCTTCGGACATCCCTCGGCCCGTCCCTGAAAGAGGGAAGAGTCTACTCTTTTGACTCCGACTTCCCTAAACCCCTGAAGTGGTTCAAAAGTACCGACGAATCACCCTGTCCTCGGAGCTCAAGACTGAGGTTCAGATCACGAGAAGTCGGTCTGTGAATCTCCTCCTGCGTACACTTACACCACAGAGAACATCGAGTTCCACCGAAGGTTCGGCTCCCGGACCCAGACCTCCAACGTCTCCGTAAACCAGTCCTACCACCCGGACACCCTACAGACCGACAACTCTCCGAACAATAATAAGTCAATGAGTCAGTACAGACTTGGAAACACTGCGACACCTGACGTCGTGTGGTCCGAGGGGACAGGAAGTGATAGAGGACCTCAAACACGTTTGAGTACAGGTAACTCAGTCACTACGGTAGGTTGGTAGAGTAGGAAAAAACAGGGGAAGAGGAGGACGGGAGTTAGAAAGGGTCGTAGCCCCAGAAAAGGTTACTCAACCGAGACACGTAGTTCACCGGTTTCATAACCTCGGAATCGAAGTTGTAATCAGGAAGGTTACTTATAAGTCTTAACTAAAGGAAATTCTAACCGACCAAACTAGTTTCCCTGACAGGTTCCTTGAGAGTTCTCAGAAGAGGTCGTGGTGTCAAACTTTCGTAGTTAAGAAGTCACGAGTCGGAAGAAATACCAGGTTGAGAATGTAGACATGTACTGGTTATCTTTTTGGTATCGAAACTGATCTGTCTGGAAACAGTCACTTCGTTACAGAGACGAAAAATTATACGACAGATCCAAACAGTATCGAAAGGAAGGGTCCTCGTTCACAGAAACTTAAAGTACCGACGTCAGTGGTAGGCTTCACTAAAACCTCGGGTCCTTTTAGACAGTGACAAAGGTGAAAAGGGGTAGGTAAACGATACAACTGTCCGTCCGTCTCCAGTAGTCCGGACCTCCGACTCCTACTTCCGACTAAAAATAAGACAATCAAAAAGGATGATACTCTTCGTCCGTGCGACTCGTAGACGAGGACCAAGACGGGTTCTACTGTCTCTGTACTTTACTACCGTTGAACAAGGGACCGGGAGGTCCCCTCGGACACCGAGACCGGAGACCCTGTCACCCCGTCGACCGAGACGAACGAGAGAGTGGTACGTCCACTGTGACAAACGGATGAGTCTGGACGACGAGAAGTGGTTCCTCCTACTCGGCCCGGCGACGTTGCAGAATTCCTTGGGGGAGATGGAGGTCTCGCACTTCGACGTCCTTCCACTCACGAACGGGCTCTGCGGGACCTGACGGAGGCGAGAGCGGGACTCAGGAGGAGGACCAGACTCGTCGTGTCTACCCTACACACCAGCCCGGGACGGGCACCCAAACTGAGAGTCAGTGACCACAAGGTCAGATCGTCAGGGGCGACATGTGGAACTTGAAACGTCCCTCTAAAGACGAGGTCGCTCCAAACCCTTTCCGCGCCCTCACCTCACCCTTCTCACGACCCAAGTCTATCTGGACACAAGGTTAGAACCGGGCCGGGGAGGGATGGACACAGTGGAGTCCGTTCAAGGACCTGGAGAGACTCGGACAAAGGAGGACACGTTCACTCCTACGGTCATCATAGAGTCTTCCAACACCACCTCCAATTTAATTTAAACCAACAAATACGTTTCACTGACCGAGTGTGGCGCATGGGTCCGTTACGAGCACCGAGGGTTGAGTGGTGTGTGTAGGTCCTGTCCTCTGGTGCCGACGAAAGGGGTCGGTGTGCGGGGTCCGGTCTCAGGCCCTACGACCAGGTTCCTCGACCGGCCCCGACCGTTCGTCCTCGTGCACCCTCACACCTCGTTCAGAGATGGGCTTGAACGGTACCACCGGGACGGGAGGTGAGCCCTTGCCCTTTGGTCACCCTCATAGACAACTCTCCAAACCAAACCGCGGGCTCCAGAGACGACGTTCCCCGAGCCAAAGGAGAGGGTCCAATACTTTTGTTGTGGTCTGGACAAACTCGGGCCCACCGTCCCCGTCCCTCCTTTTGTAATGGGTCGCTTTCTTAAGACAAAACTGCCGAACACGAGGTCCTTTTGAAGGACGAACAAACGTTTGGGCCGGACGCGTGAGCCACGGGGGTGGCGAGAAGGAGGAATCTTTGGGTCCGGCACACTCTTGGGGATGAGGGCGTCGGGGTGTCCTTCGGTGAATGTTGAAGAGGAAGAGACGGAGACCGAAGGAGGACGGGTGACTCGTCTCGCCGGTGGCTCCCCCTTTTTCGTTCAGTGGAGCGACCCCCGGCTCCGAGAAGACGACCCACCCGGCCCGGACTGGTTTCCGTACTACTCCTCGTCGGGAGACTCGTTCAAGTCGAGTCTAGGACTCCAAGGTCCCTCGGGGGGTCACGGACGTCCTCGGGGGGGTCACTGAGACGGGAACTGAAAAGACGACGGTGGTTGAGTGTAGGGAGTGTGGGTCGAAGGGGACGTGTGGGTAAGGGTACAGGGAGGGTGGGAAACCTGTGTGTACGTGAGTGTGCGGACAGGTGGGGACCGAGTGTGTTAGATCCTGGGACAGTCTAAACTCCCCACGACCACCCTCCGACACGAGTCATTATGTGTGACTAACCACTATTCTTGGTTTCACTTTTCACACAATCAACGAGTCAGCACAGGTTGAGGAACGTTGTGATATCTGACATCGGGTGATCCGAAGAGACAGGTATCCTAAGAGGTCCATTCTTATGACCTCACCCATCGGTAAGGGAAGTCCTCTGGAAGAACTGGGTCCCTGACTTGGGTCCAGAGGACGTAACGTCCGTCTAAGAAATGGTAGACTCGGTAGAGAACAAGATAACACGAGTGGTGTGTACAGACCCCGGACGTTCGGGTCCTGGGACCAGACGAGTCGGAGAACGATATTCCTCCCTCCCTTTTCTTCTCAATGTTTGTTCGACACGTAACCCACCCCCAACCCTCGGTATCCCGTCTCCTGCTCGTCTCCCAGTATCGACCTTCCCCCCTAGGACCCGAGGCGTAACGACGACTGGACCCCTTGTCGCAGTCGACCAGGAAAGAGGGAAAAGACCCGTCGTCAAAGAGAAAGTCATCGGTCCCAACCTCGTGTCAGGTGCAAGGAAGGGTCGGGACGGCACGGGTGTACCTGGACTCTAACGACACTCTTCTACCGACCGCGGGTAAGTAGACCGGAGGTGGAGACCGGACCCGGCCCCAAACCCCTCTACCCCACCCACCTCAGATGACTCTTGACCAACTTAGAAGGGAAGGACCTCCGGTGTTGGGGTCCGAACTTCCCTCTCCGTCCCACTTGCAATAGATGGTGACCCACCGACGACCGGTCCCACTCACCACACTCTGGAACCCCACAACACCTCTTTGGAGGGGATACGACTCAACGGACACGTCAGTACCGGAGGGCCCCGATCTCTGACCCCCACCGGCGCCGGTCGGGACGAGTCCTCTCTACGGGCGTTGGTGACCTCGAATAACCCAACAATACACTCCTGACACACACACACACGGACAGGAGCCAACGGTCGGTCTACAAGACCACGTTTCTCAGAGTGGAAAGAGGTCGTCACAGTCAGTCGTTCGTGTCGTTTGTACCGAGAGGTCCCTCGGGTCCTTGACGACCCTCGTTTCCTTCACCGGGTCTCTGACTCGAGAGTTCCACGTGCAAGGTCGTGAATCTACCGAAATCTAACGAAAGGTCCGTAAACACCTCGAGAGGGGACGAGGGGACGGGGACGAGGGACTCTGTCGGAACACCCAGGACCCCAACCTCTTCGGGTCGCTAGGGAAGAGGTCTGTAACCTCAACCTCGGTGGCCCGGGTCACAGGACTCAGAACCGTAGGTGTCAGGACGGGTGGAGGCGGTACGGGGGTCTCTGAGTGCCGTCGTTGTTCCGACCGAAAATCTACATAGACGCCGGAGTCGACCTCGGAGAGAACCGTCTCACCAGAGACTAATTGTAACGGCCACTAAGGATTCCAAAGAACAGAGAAAGTTTAACTGTACACACCCCTCAAGTCAAACCCCGTCTCTTCTGCCATTTGTGTCTTGTCTCGTGTGGGTCGGAAAGGACACCCGACCCCGACCGCTCCCGGAAAGGGACCGTCTCCTCTCAGACGGGGTGGGTCCCTTGTTCCTGAGAGGTACACTACACAGACTTCCCACGAACCGAGGTGACCGGTTCGGGTGAGGGTCCCGGTCCGGGCCCGTGCCTTGAAACACCACGGGTCACTTACAAACAACCCACTTACTTACCTCCAGGCCTCCCTCTGCCCTTCGCTCCGGACCCAAACCCCCGGTCCCACGTGCGGAGGGAGCGAAGGCTGACCACCGGTGAATTTGGAACGGGAGGGAGGAGGACGGGTCGAAGAGGGTCCGAAGTCGGCCTCGACTTTCCGTCACATTACCCTTGTCCGCCTCTCGACCGCGATTGTTAGCCCTGTAGAGGCCAGTCGGCCCCGGGTAACACCAGAGAAGGACGGAGACGGCGGGTGACCGAAACGACAAGAAACACAAAGACGGAGGGTCCGTCGGGCGTAGGGCGGGTGTCACACAGAAGGACTGGACGGGACCAGAGAGTCCTACCGGACCTTTACAGGTCGACCAAGAACCCAAGGGGTTGGAGGGACTCCTCGGGTCCGCGGGGCAGAATCTCTGAGTCGACGAACCCAGGACCGACGCCCTCGCGAACCTCAATTTAAATCGGCCAACTGTAAAAGACTCGTAGAGGAATCTCGGGGTGAGTCACGACCGGCGGTCCCATGATCGTCTCTGTCTCTGTACCAGGGTGAATTCCTCGGGTACCGGGCCACTCTACTGTCTACTCATTTGGCCCTCCCCCTGTCTCGTACTGGAGCACCAGTCTTTACCCGAAACCTCCGTCCACCAGGAACCAAGCAGAGTCGAGACGGTAGACGGGTGACGAACGGAAGACGTTCCGCAAAACGAAGGAGTCCGGAGTCAAAGATGTAGACCTTTTACCTCTGTTGTCGGGAGGACCGGACAGAGTACCCACCTCTCCTGAACCATTGACCAACTAAACCCTAGATTCCGGTCCGAACTCTCCCGAGACCCTTTCACGGTCTCCCCAGTCTGGACCCGGTCCTTCGGTTAAGACCCGAGGGGATCGAATACTAACTCCTAGCGGGAACGTATCGGGTAAGGGAACATCGAGTGAACCATTTCTTAGATGGACGTTACTTCCTCTATGTCTTCAGTACCCAAACTAGGGACCCAGCCCTTCCAGGGGACCTCTTCCTTTATCGTTGGGTGAGGTCATAAGAACGGACCTCTTAGGGTACCTGCCTTCTCGGACCGTTCGATGGAAGGTACACTAGTGTTCTCAACCTGTACAGAGTCGCTGATTTGGTGATGGGTTGGTCGGGTTCCAGGTGCCGGGTGCAAGGAACCAACCCAAGTGGGTCTTTGGTTCACCGAGGAACAATTTGAAGTTTTACCACGTTCACCAACCTCACAACCTACCTTTCGGGTTTGCACACGACGGAGTACAGGGGAAAGGAAATGTGAGCGGGGGTAAAGGTATGAGACCTTTCAGGTCTCGGGTGCGGACTCAAGACCTTCCCAAAGTCCACTCCGACGCCAAAGAGAGAACCGAGTCGGTGGGATGTCGGAGGAGAAAGACGGTGACGTCGAGGAATGTCCGTGGGGACCCAAGACTCAGAACGACAGGAATAAACTCCGAGACTCGGTACGACTCACGACGGGGAGAAGGCAGGAAGAGGGTCTCACGACGGTCGTGTTCCCGTACTGTACCTCGCCTACAGTCATTCCCAGACGTCATTACACCCCCACACCACGTCCCCCACCCCCGACAACTTCGTGTCTCTTCAAAGTTCCGTTAGGCAGTCACTAGGGAACGGTGACCCTTATACACAGGATCCAGTATAGGGGGACTGGAACCGGAGGACAGAGGGACTCCGAGGGTCGTACGACCGAAAGGGGAGGGAAGATCTTGGAAGAGAAGAGAGTGGTGGTCGAAGATTTTGGGTTTAAAGACAATAAAAGAATGTGTCTAGAAAAACAAAGAGGGAACCGTGATTTCAGACGAAGACCTTTCAGTTCCTTTGTAGGACCAACAAAAGAATTTGTTTTCTTTGGTGGAGGGGAACAGAGGTGGGAGTCGTTGCGTTCATTGACCGTCTTCGAAACTTTAATCTCCAAAGAAGTTGTACTGACTGAAGAATACGTCCCAAGGGGAGGGGGGTGGTCGGGTAGAGATCCAGCCCTCTTCGTCTTCCTAAATAAGATTCAGGTTTCGTATGGGGGTAAATGAATCCTCGATAAAAATAGACTGAGACCGACCGTAGGGATCGGAATCCCTATCTGAACGGGTCCTTTGACGGGTATATGAACAAGGTTCTCCCGGACCGGAGGTGGGTGTACTCCCGGAGTAAATGATGAAAAGAATCCTTATCTTTTCAAAAAAGAGAAAAAATCCTTTTTTTTAGACAAAAAAAGGAACGGTGAAAATGAAACGTTGTGTAAAACCAAAACCCAAAGAACCACAAATAATAAAAAAAAACTGTTAAAGACACTAAGTTCACAGACAACTCCCAAGACGAAACTCGGATCGTGACCAGGACGAAGGAGTTCCTCTGTTCCCCGACCCAGTCCGGATGCACCACTCGGGAACTCTCCATCCACACGTCACTAAGTCTCACACCCGAGACGCCGGTCCAAAGGACCCATATTTAGAACCAAGAAGGGGGAAGATGGACTCCGCCCAATGAGTAGGGGCGACGGAGCCAAAAGAGTGTACTTAGTACCCACTCGTATGAGGAACGGAGTATCCCCAACAGTACTTCCAGGTCGAATGCGTGCACTTTGAAAACCACGGCACCAACCGTGGGCCGTGACCCATGCGATTTCGAGCCACCGTCAAATTCACAAACGACAACATACACACCACACCAATAAAGGGAGTCTTTCCTGTTGGACGGGCCACTCCAACTTACGAACTTTATGTCCTTAAACGATTGGTGGGGACCGGACACGAATCTACTCACCGGGCACCCCTCCCGACGGTCCAAGACTCCTCGTTGGACGTCACCAGTCCCTTCCGCCGGACCTCCTCCTCCGTCCCGAAGGAATCGGATCGCTAGGGAACTCGTGTCGACCACTAAGAGGTAGGGGTACGGAAACGAGTACGACAAGGGTCGAAGGCCTCACGGGAAAGAAGGGTAGAACTAAAGTTCGAGTTTTTCCAGGAGAAGGTCCTTCGGAAGGGGTTGTCGACCCCGAATAGAGGACTGAGAACACAAAGGTTTCGTGCGTCTGGTTTAGTGGAAGACGGGATCCCACCCATAAGACAGAGTCGACGAGACGACCTCCTCCCCGTTCACCGGTTATCCGGAGGGTCGACGCCGGGTCCACCTCTCCCAAACCACTCACCCAACTCACAACCTAAGATCTGGTTCTCAGTCTTTTGAGATCCTCTTGTGTGACTCCCCAACCCGAACCCGACCCTTCGGTAGAGATCCGAGGTGGGTCGCACACTAACCCCAGAGGGGAGTGGGGTGGCGTATCAGGTGCCTCAGGTGCGTAAGGAGTCACCGAGGAACACCGTAAAGTTTTACTGTTTCCGTCACACGACGGAGGCACAGGGAGTAGCGGTCCCCGTACCACTCTTTCTGCGGGGGACCCTACCGACTGTCAGGGGACGTGGGACGCGCACCACGGGTCTCCGACGAGGACCGACGGAGCGCACCTCCCTCTCGAGTCGTGAGGAGCCCCACCTCACCTCAGTCGTCACCCGACTGGACGTCCGTCTCCGGAGTGTCGACATGGAGTTGGATAAATCACTAGTTCACCCGAAAGGAGGACTTTAAAGTGACGGGGCTCTCGGACGGGGAAGAAGGAGAAAAATGTCCTTCATGGTGTGTGTCAGGACACCCGCTCTCTGGGTCTCCACGAGTTCGTTCACCGACTCTGAGACATCGGTTAAGATTATATTCAGAAGGAAAAGCAAGGGAGTTTCCAAGAAGTCTTCTGGACTTTAAGACACACGACATAGAGCGTCTCCACTCACGAAGGGGACTTAAACTCCTCTCCCAGGACACAGGGCCCCGACCTTCCTTCTACAACCCGACCCACGATCACGGCCCAAGACTCCGAAGAGGTGTGGATGAGGAGGTCACCAAGACCCGTCCGGGTGCTACCGTCACGGGGCGAGACACCTCACCCTGTCTTACGAGGCGTGGTCCCAGAGAATGGAGACACATCTTCTCGTCACCCGCACTTTTACGAATTTCCCCTTTCTTCCTGGGACACCGGAGGACGAGTCCTGAAGGACTAGAGGTCAGGGACATTCCCAGTGTCACTTCGACACCGGACAGTCCAGTCCGTAGCGGGATAAGTACCACCGATTTCTTAGACGGACGTTACGTCCTCTGGACCCAAGATAGGAAACCAGTCTCTCTACGGGACCTCTTCCGTTACTGATGGGTGAGATCCTAAGAACGGACCCTTTAGGGTACCTATCTCCTCGGACCACCCGATGTCAGGGACCCCAGTGTTTCTCAACCTGTGCTGACTCGCTGATTGTTGTCAGGAGATCTCTCCCGGGACTAAGAGCACGGGTGGAGAAAGGAGGAGAGAAAGACCTTCTATGGTGGATGTAGGGGGAGGACGTCCCAGAATAGTTACAAAATTTTTCCGGACTTCCATTGACATGAAATGGACCCGGTCTTTTACGTATACCTTCTTTGGTAGGTCGCAGACTTAAAACCCGAGCTCACTGTGGGTGAGTCACCCAACCTATGAGAAGGGAAGAAGTTCGACGAATAGGGTCAGGGTAGTCTTCGAGTTGACCTGTGACGCGGAAACGACTCGATTGACCTCCGTTTGTCGAATTACGAGCTACACAAAACCCTCTACTTTATAGTAAATAACAACGTCAAGTCAGCGAGCCGACACAGACTGAGAAACGCTGGGGTACCTGGCGTCGTACGATCCGAAGGGACAGGAAGTGGTAGAGGGTCCCAAACGAGTTTGAGTGCAGGTAACTCGACTACTACGGTAGGTTGGTAGAGTAGGAGACAGCGGGAGAAAAGGAGGACGGAAGTCAGAAGGGGTCGTAGTCCCAGAACAAGTCACTCAATCGAGAAGCGTAGTCCACCGGTTTTTATAGTAATGGGTCCCCAAATTAGTTTCCTCCGGAACCACTACCTTTTTGTCTTGATGAATCGGTAAGTTTAAAAAAAGTCAAAGGTCGTCTAAAAGAATGAGGAACATGGAGACAAGTATACTCAGACGATGATCAACGTTCGTCCCTAAACAATCTGGGTAAGGAAGGGAGACGAAGACAAACAGACAGAATGGGTCATTGTCGGGACCCTTTGACAGGCAGAACACCCTCTCACGTGACCGGTGTGCAATACCCACTCCGGACCAGACACGACCGACCGGTTCTCCTCATGTGGGAAAACTCTTCCTTAAACGTACAACAAACACTAACCTTCTAGTAAGAAAGTCAAGGTCCGTGTAGGGGAAATCCACTGGTCTGGGGACTCCACTTCTGTCAACTACTCTACAATCGAAGTCCCCCGTCGTCCCTCAGGTTTTCCGTCACCTGTAACAACCTCGACTCGACCCCTGAGGCCGTCGGACCCTACCGGTAAACTCCAGACTTTTCCGTAGTCATAGGAGGACACAGTCGCATAGGGGCGGCTCGTGTCCTTCATCGACCACCTCTGCAAAGTCCCGACCGCACTCAAGCAAACCGGACCTCGGCTCGCTCCTCGAATCCTCTCCGACCCTCCGTCCGACCCTTCACAGCCTCGAAACCGGAAAGGTCGGAGTGGGTAGACCTAAGGTCAAGAGAGGTCGCCCCGGACTTTACTCCGAGGGTCAAGAAATTACGGTTCTCTCGATAAGGACGGTCCGACCCCAATAAAAAGGGTCTCTTTTCGTGAACACGAGGAACCAAAGGTCCCTCGACACTGGAGGATCGGGAGGTTTCTGACTACTTCCGTATAACTAGGCCCGGGAAAATAAAGTCATTTCACAGTCCACTAGGCTGGGGTTCCCCGACCTCCTAACTTCGAGTGTCCGTCGGTCTTCGGAGAGAAAAGAGAATTACCCGACGAGAAATGTTCTCCGTACAGACATTGTGTGCCTTCTGTTCTAGGGACGGACGGGACGCCGGGCCTTGTCCGGACGGTTGGCACCAAAACTTTGGGTACCTCTTGAGGTCTGAGCACAGAATCAACCGTAAAGGTCGTTCACCAAAAAGTGACAAAGGATTGTGCGTCCACCACAGGTCTCTTCTTTGGTCCCGGTCTCTCAGTCCTAAAATCCCTACCGAAAGGTCAGACGTAACTCTCTCGTGGTTGACGGACCCCGCCCGCCCCCGCCCCCCTCACCCTCCGCCGACGAGTCTAACAAGGGGTCGTCATCCAGGACCAATCAATAGTTCACCCAACCTAACTGGACTCGTCAAGAGCCGGGACCCCGGAATTAAAGGGACCTGTCCACAGGGAGTCGGGCACGTTTAGGAACTCTGTCTACGTCGGATACTGACCGACATGGTCCCCGTACCCTAGTTTCCCGTGTACCCAACCCCTGATAGACGTCTCTTCAACTAGGACCGAAATGATTAAATTCTCAGAAGTGAAACCCCAATCCTTCTGGATCTGACCTTAGAACTGGGACGGTAAAGCATTGACTCGCTAGACTCGTTCAGTGTGTGAGTAGAGACTTTGCTCCGACAACTCCGGATGGAATATCCCAACAACGTCACTAATTTACTCTAAGTTATTCTATGACACAGGTTCTGTGAATCGTGTCTTGGACGGTGTACTACTCATGAGTTATTTCCCATCGATAATAAGGACAACCGCAGTATTGTCCCCCTCTCGAAAAGCATAAGTAAATGAGAGGTAATCGTTGTAGTGGTTACTAAATAACTAGGAGATTTTATTTTTGATTCTCCTCATAGAGTGTAAGAAACATTACATGTAAGAAACATTATCATGTATATGACAATTTATTTCCTCCGTTCTAGCGTCCAAGACCTCCTCCGTCTTCTGTCTGAGACTTAGGGAGGAGAGGGCTGTGAAGAACCCCGACGGCTGAATTGGAGAAATTCGGACTCAAAAGAGTAGATTTTCTACCATTGCCGACACAAAGAGGAAGGAGGGATACAATATCCCAGTGACCCTCTTAACGTAATTCATTCTCTTGTAGACAGTGTCGTTCACTTGTTTGTATTTAACATCATCTTCTCCAAAAGCAAAAATATTCCTATTATAATTAAGTCCTTGTTCCTCCAACTCCGTTCTACCCCAAAATTTCTTCCCTCCGTTCTCCTCGACTCAAAGATCAACCGTAACCCTAACGAGTTTTCTTAGGTGGACGGTTACGTCCTCTGTGTTCTCTTCAGGTCAGGACCCAGTCCTTCTAGGGGACCTCTTCCTTTACCGATGGGTGAGGGTATAAAAACGGACCTCTTAAGGTACCTGTCTCCTCGGACCACCCAATGTCAGATATCCAACGTTTCTCAACCTGTACTGAGTTGTGTGTGTGTGTGTTTGTGTGTGTGTATGTGTGTGTGTGTGCACACAAACTTACGTCTCCAGACCCGGGTCACGGCAGTATAGACCTCTTTCGAATCGAGTGGTCGACCACCAGTTCCTCCGGGACGGAGGTTCACTCAAAGGACTCCTACCAAAGTCCCGTCGAATGTTGGAACTGGAACCTCGGACTATAAACTCCTGTGTCACGTATACTCACAAGTTTGACTACTCAGTCCAGTGTCTCACCTGGTTCTCTCTGGGTCCGTCCGTCACCCCCGGGGACTAAATCCGTCTACCCTTAAGTCGGAAGGACCTCCCCCGACCGAGGTCCGAGTGGGAGAGCAGGTCCGGTCGGAGGGTGTGAGGTCCGTCGTGAACCTCTCCTCCGAACCCTCGATCCCGTAGGGGCCTTACACACTCGTAGATTCTGTCGGTCGGGGGTTGGGAGTCGACCCGGATCCAAATCTAGGAACCCCGGAGTCTATGGAAGAATTCCAGTACCTACCCTTCCACGAAAAATTTTACCTATTAATCTATTTCCCTTAATAATAATTCCATCTTAGACGAAGTCTTGTCTTTCTCGTCCCCTTCGACCCCGAGTCCCTCAACTTTCCTAAACGACTTGGGGTTTATCGATCCAGCTCCGTCCGGACCCTCCGAACACGCACGTACGCACGTGCGACTCAACGAAGTCAGCACAGGGCTAAGACACGGTGGGGTACCTGACATCGGGCGGTCTAAGGGGACAGGTACCCTAAGAGGTCCGTTCTTATGACCTCAGCCAACGGTACGGAAGGAGGTCCCCAAGTCCGGTCCCGGTTTAAACACCGGAAAGGTGTGACTGTCGCAAAGATTCACTCTTCCCTGGGATCAGGGACGGGACGGGGAGGAGAGCGACCCACTTACACTGTTCTGTCCCTCGTCTACCGAGAGACTAGTCGAGGACGGGGTGGACCGAAGAGAGACCCCGTAGAACCCCACTCAGGAAGGAACGTCACCCGACCCCCAAGACCGTTCACCTTCAGACAATAATTCACCGTCTTAACGGATTGGTGTAGGTGAGTCAAGGGACTTTGGTTCTCCACCCCGAAAGAAAGGCGAGAGGAGACTACGAAGATCCTTCTTGTTGAGACTCGTGAAACCCCGACCGTGGGACCCTTATGAATCAAACCCTCCACCGGGAACGGACTTCCCACCAAAGGGACTCCCGGTCCAGTCTACCATCCCCTCTTTTTCACGAGTTTACGATGAGGTACTCCGACTATTGGTAGGGTCGAGTCTCGGAACCGTGAACGACAAGGAAGACGGACCTTGTCAAAGAGGGATCGCGAAAGGAACCGTCGAGAAACAGTAATTCGGAACCGACCCACGACGGGGAGGTCTTTCCGACCCAGACAGATAACCCGAGTCTATCCTGGAGAGGGAAAGCCGGAAAGGTGTCAAATATTAATGTAACAAATTAACAAAGAACAGAGACGGGGGTAGGATTCCCGTTCTTGAGTCGGAGAGAATAAAGGGAGAAGTGGGGGTCCCCGGATCGTGTCAGGAACTGTGTTTTGTCCACGAGTTATTTATAAAGAATTTGTTTACTTCATGGTTATTACTTCTATCGACGACAAACAACTTTCACAATCAGCGAGTCAGCACAGACTGAGAATCACTGGGGTACCTGACATAGGACGGTCCGAGGAGACAGGTACCTTAAGAGGTCCGTTCTTATGACCTCACCCATCGGTAAGGGAAGAGGTCCCCTAGGAGGTTTGGGTCCCTAGCTTGGGTCCAGAGGACGTAACGTCCGTCTAAGAAATGGTAGACTCGGTGGTCCCTTCGACAAACAACTCCGGACCCAATAACGAACGGGAGGACTATCGAGACTCTCCATCCACTGTAGTACCAGAAAGGGTAGAATGTCTAAAGAGACTCCGTCGTTGTTTCGACTCTAAGTCTGGTCAGGATAGGTTGACGTTTTGCTCCTTCCTGACGTATCTTAAGATGTGACAGGAAAAGATACAAGACTCGGTAGGTCGAGTGTGGGAATCGAGGGACCGACTCAAGTAGTTTAGAGTCGGGAGACGCCAATATTAGTTTAAGGTCGCCTCTGTCTTTCTCGAGCGGTGAGGGACGCGTCTCGCGTCTCGGAGGACCTCTCCTACTATTGCGCCCCGCACAACAAGGAGGGGAGGGGCGAGGGTCGTATAAGACCGAGGAAGCCCCGACTGAGGGACCCAGGGGCGTCGAGGGACCACGGACACGGTTCCGACCGGACCTAAACTGGAGTAAGGCTCTCAGAGGACCCTCGGTCTCGAGTGACTCTGGAACTGACCGGTTCGCGCTATGATCCGGACCTACTTTTTCCGGAAGGATCTTCACCAAAGTCCAGATCAACCCCTCTACTCTAACGTCGTGAATTGTTCCAATTTATCGTTTCGCTCTAAATTTACCGTCGTCACGGTCTTCGAACGTGAGTTGACTCGACTTGTCAGTAACTAGTCTGGGTCGAGTACACAGTCCGTCGTCGCCCCGACAACTTCCGGTACGGTGACGAGAGGTTTCTGAAAGGTCTCCTTGGGCCCAGGACACACCCATGGGTAGAGTGGGACCAGAACACTAATCTACTCACACGACTGCATTCCCTCCCGAGGAGCGAGGTGTCTTGTTTTCTCCCCGTCTCTGGAGCCGGGAGACCCAGGGGGTGCGCGAGGGGGTCGTCAGCGGAAGACGGAGGACAAGGGCCCCCACTGGAGTGGTACCGTCAGGCACCGAGAGGTGTCCTGAGGTGACACAACCCTTGGTGACGGAGGGAGGGGGATCGGGCACCCGTGTCCCGAACGGTCGACCGGGGGCTTGGTCGAGGGGACGACAGACCGACGGAGCTACAGTGGCCCCTAATCACACGCACAAACACCGAAAGTCGCCAGTGAGGGGCGGGACGACGTCGGAGTGGATGACCTACCAATCCCAACCCGAGCCCGGCCCTCGGGGGACTTGGTCCCTCGTCGGGACTGACGGGGAAAGAGACAAAGGAGACTGCAGTCTTCCGTCTCACGAATAAGTGAAACCTTCGCGTGAGCGTCCTCGTCTTCTTCTCTCACACGACCACGGACAGCCTCTTGTAACGCTTCGTCGTCGTCGACCGCTGAGGTAGGGGGTTGTCGTTCCATTCCCGGAGCGGCCCCCGGCGTCGGGACCAGGGGGTGGGACCGGTCGGGCCTGGGGGATCGGAGACTCGACTCGAACTCTGGTCGGACTCGAGTCGTGAACCTTGACCCGTCGTCCGAGAACCGTTCTTCGACTCTCGCAGAGAGAGGACCGCACAGGGACCTAGGTGACTCGCTCAAGCTCCCGTGAGCGAGTCCATCTCGCCGTCTCGGTTTGACTCGCACTGGGTAGTTAAGAGCCGGGACAAGAGATTAAGCGGACACCGTTCCAGATCGAGCCCGACCGGAAGGAAGACGACGGACCGTGCACCAGGGGGGAGATCCAGAACGGGTTCCTATCGTGTGACCACAAATTTTGACCGGGTTCCGTCTGTATTAACCCTTACCTACGAATACCGTCTTTCTTCGGTACGACAAAGTCACGTCCGGTGTCGGTTCACCTCCGTTCACCTCAAAAGACCCCTGACCCCGGGACGGTCGACCTCGTAGTCCCTCTAATCTCTAGAGGATTTCTCTAGTCGACTTCGACTAGACCCCTGCCCGTCGACCAGGACACGGACACCTCCCGCTACCCTGGTCTCGACCTGGGTGACAGGGGGCCTACGGGCGGGGTCCGTGTCAACATAGGGGACAAACACTCAGGGAAGAGAACGACTTGCACGACCGGTAAACCCCTAAACCAGACTAACCAACGGTTTCCTTGGTTCCTCCAACCGGCCGGCCTAAGTCCCTCTTCTTCCATTTCCTTTCGTTCGCCGTCGACCAGTCGAACGTCCGGAGCGCGACGAAGACCGACGTAAGTCCGGCGGGACGCGTATCGGGCCGTCCCGTCCGACGGTTCCTACCCTCACCCCTTTCCCCGGCGTATGGGGACCGCCCCGCCACCGTTGGCCGTCGAGGATTTTATCACAGACTCCTAATATATTAGAGTCTAAGCTGTCAATAGAACAAAATGGTGAGTGACTCGCAGGGATCCCCAGGTGACCCCTCTTGTCAAAGGAAAGGTTTTCACAGCAACATACTTCCTTTCCACTGCCACTCAGGTGTCAAGTATCGGACCACGGACCATAAGTCATCCACGAGTCAGTTGGTGTTGGGTCGACGAGGATGAGCCGACCGACCAAGGGTTGGAGTCGAAGACGATGCGGTGTCTCTGAACGGCTCCGACACCCGACGGACCGGGGGAACTAGACCCCACCCAGTGTTAGTCTTTTGTCCGGTGAAGGAGGAGTGGCCCCGCCGGCGACCCTACAACGTGAACACAAGGAGTCAAAAAAACACAAAATCCGAATCGAGGAGGACCAGACGCCTTTTTCAAGAAAAACGGAGTTGAAGACACAGACGACCGAGACCTCATCCAACCGTTGTCGGAAGAGTCGTGGAACCCCTCAGAGAGGTAGAAAGCAACCCCTCAGTCCCCTGTCAAACTCGTTGACTTCCGTCCGACCCAACTCTCACCCAGGAACGTCCCGACGTCCCAACCGACTAACTGGGACCTAAACCCCGGACCGAAATCCCGGCGTGGTCCTATATACCCGTAGAACCCGTCCGTTGTCGACCTGCACTGAACTCTAATTTCGAGAAAATTTACACAGGATTTACTCTTTGAGACACGACCCGACCTCCTCCCTCTTCTTTCCCCAGATTGGTGGCCCTACCGGAGTTTACCGGAGGAGTGGACTCTCGCCCGGGACGGGTCGACCGTGTGGGGTGAACCGGGTGGGAGGAACCCGTCGTCAATCATCGCTGAAAAACAATCCGTCGGGGGAATCCCTAGAGTGACGGGTGAAAGGAATGGGTGTAGTATGCGTGAACTTCTCAGAATCGTCAAGTAAGGAAGATCAACGAACGTCTTACGAGGGACTCTCTTCAAGGTCATTTATCCTAGAAGAGGTCGGGGCGCACCAAGGTCCTCACAAAGTCGCCTTTTTAGTGGAATTGGTGGCCTGGTCCACCGAACAGGTCGGCCGTGTCCGACACGTGGACGCGAGTCGAGATAGTCCAGGGCCGACGGAACGGCCACTGGCACTTGGAGGAACGGGCCCCGACCCGACGTCAGAAAAGTGATCCGAACGGCGGTGGTCCCCTCTTTCTTCTCCCTTCCGGTTCGACTCGGACCTGACCGAAGAACGTGTCACGTCTCGAGAAAACGAACTTTAGACAAAGCTCAGGACTGATCTCCTCGTACTGTAATAATAAAAAAAATTACGATAAAGAAACAAGAAAGACCTTGACAAGGAGGAACATACGTCTTGTCTTTAACGACGGATTCGGTGAGAGACAGGGGGGTCGAGGTCACGAAAAGACTCTTTTCTGTGAAACGTTCCGTCGAGGGGCTTGAGGGCACGACGGGGAAGAGTTGGGACGAGGAAAGTTATCACAAACGGTTGGGAACCTTGCACGACAACGAGTTTGTAGAGTTCCTTACGTTTTCAAGAGGGGGGTAAACGTTTGTATTATTTACACTATACGGGACTTGTACTTTACGAGGACCCCTCCCTGTCTCCCATGACCTCCTTCACCTAAATCTCTTGTCAACGCTCCACCCACATGGTGAGGGACGGCGCACTGGAACCCGTTGTCGAAGGGTGGTTCCGGAACCACCAGTGTAGACGTGCGACCAGTCCACCGAGTAGGGTCGAGGAGTTCGAAACACTGAGGGTACTTTCGACTCCTACGCCCCAGCAGGTCAGAGGAAATCTCTCGAAACGGGACCTCTAAAGACGCAGTGAGCTAGCGAATACTTTGCACGGAAATCACCGGTCCAGACGAGGGGAGAACCACCACCCCTCCCCGCTGGTATCCGAAAGACACGACACAGACTCCCAACGTCACTGGACCCCCAACGTCACACCCCCAGACCCCCAGGGTCGACCGTGGGCACCTGTATTCCTCTGTCCGTCGTAAGGCTGACCCAGGGAAGAGGTGCCGAGGTGACAGAAAGAGGCCGAGAGAGGACCGACGGGCGCCGTCCATCCTCCGACGAGGGTCACACGGAAACACGAGGGAGAAAGACATCTTTATTCACCGACCGAAGGAGAGGAGAGGATCGAGGGAAGAAGAGTCGTGGGGCAAGAAGGGGTAGGTGTGAGAAGTGGGAAAGAGTGGAGTAGTAGACAGGAACGCCCATTTGGTGGGCAGATGAGAGTGGACCCCACTGAAGAGGATTTGAGGAATGGTACCCCTTACGCCGGTCCGATTAGACCTTATTGAGTGTCTACTGACAAGTCCAAGATTCGATTATCCCTCTCTGTCTATGTATAACCCAACCAATAAGTCAGTTTATATCCTTATTTACCGGAAGGGACCATCGAGTCGACCACTTCTTAGACGGACGTTACATCCTCTGGGGTCAAACTAAGGATCCAGTCCTTCAGTGGGACCTCTATCCTATCCGATGGGTGAAGTCATAAGAACCCGAAGGGACCGCCGTGTCTGCCACTTCTTAGACGGACGTCACACCCTCTGGACCCAAGCTAGGGACCCAGTCCTTCTGGGGGACCTCTTCCCTTACCGATGGGTGAGGTCATAAGACCGGACCTCTTAGGGGCACCTGTCTCCTCGGACCGTCGTTGTCAGGTACCCTAACGTTTCTTAACCGGTACTGACTCGCTGATTCGTATCGTGTCGTCGTATCTTTATTTACGGACGAGACCCGGTCTGAACTCAAATCCAGGAAACCCCAGGAAACTCCCTTCGAGGACCGACGGGTAAGTACAGGTGACTCACTTGGACGTGACTCGGGAATGGTGCACGTATCGGGGTCGGTCCCGTTATCCTTCGGAGACTCCTTTCGTCCGAAAGCGGACTCGGCGGTCCCTCCCTCTCACACCCCACGTCGTGCACGACCGAGGCAGACAAGCCCCACGTGGGACTCGAGTCACGACCCCTACGTGCTTCTGAGACAGTGCAAGAAAGGAACCCTTTAACGCCAGGTCACCACTACTGTCTATACGGTCGCCTACCAAGATTTTATTGGGTCACTCACTATACCCTCTACACTCACGAATTGACGAGATACTGGAGTCCACTCCGTGGCTCGGAGAGACTCTGAGCCCAAAAAGTACTCATGTCGTTTACCTACTTGACCCAAGAGCACTCCCGATTTGAGTACATTGCACGAGTCGTTTCTCCGCGTGTTCTTCTTGAGAGACTTAATAATAATTTCAATACAGATATATCCTCTAAGTAGAGCACCGGAACAAATGACTCCGACTTCCGACGGTGACACTGGTGTACACTGCTGGCAAGGTACAGTGAAGGGCCATCGGTGGACGGTATAAGGACCCTGGTCCGTCCCTTTGACTCCGGAGGACCCAGACCAGACCGACATTCTGAAGAGGATCGACACTGTGGTTCCACGTACGGTGTACAGTAGAGGTGACGTCGTGGGTCTCCACCCCGGAACCTCTACGGTCCCAGGCGCACTCGTGACATCCTTCCTCGTCCCCGTCCAGAACCTCAGTCCGTCGGGACCGGACTCAGCTGTCGCTTCGATTGAGGTCAAGACAGACCAAGGTGTCTTTGAGGTGGGAATACCGAGAGAGGTCGTCCTCTACCCCGGCCGGTTGAGTTGGTTACGATGGGTCCTATCTTCGAAATGGAGTAGTCCTGTCTGAGACTAACCGACTCGTTTGGGTTCCCGCCCTGAGACGAAGACCGTTGAATTGGGAAAGAACCCGTAGGGGATGGTGTCTCATTGGAGTGGAGTTGACCTGGGTTTAGCCTCCTGGTTCTACAACCCGGATCCCAGTAGACTTCCCTCACCGGGGTGCCCAACACACCTGACCGCAGTCTTCCTGGTGTCACCACAGTCTCCGGGACACCCGTCTACGTCTGACGTAGGTTTTCAGGGTTCACCTCTTCTTGGTCTTCGAATAAGGGACGTCCCTTCTTCCTCCACTTTATCGTGCACCCGAAGGTCACCAAGGTCGTGGACGGAACTCCCGTCCCCCTCTCCAGCCCTCTCCAGTCGCGACTGCCTCTTGTTACGGTTCTACGGGGCGACGGTCTTCTATAGAGGTGGCGCAGTGAGTAAACAGTAGACATGAGTTCGTAAGAAGGGAAGTGAGAAGCCTATAAAACTCCCGTACGCGAAATACGGTCTGAGACACGATCCTCGGACTCTATTGATACCTCCCACTCTACCTGCACCAGAGACGAGAGTAGAATCATCTCCTCACTCGTAATGCATTTCCAATTGTGTGTGTGTGTGTGAGCGTGTGCACCAATACTTGACTCTATTAGATACTTCCCTTTCTTTCCTAAGAAAGTTCTCACTTACAACACATCTACCGATATCCCCACCCCCTCCCCGTCCCCTGTTCGGACTGAAACTTCGGTGCTGGACGTCCGGTCTTTCCTCAATCGGTCAGTCCCTGAGACCTTCCTTACAAGGGTCGTCTGGCCTTGTCGAACACTTCTCACGGACTCTATCCCATCCCCACGCCGCACGACCTTCCTACCTCCGGTCCGGTGACCTCGAACTCAAATCACTCCTCCTTTCTGGTGACCCATCCCTGGTTCACCAAGCCCTGACACCACCAAGCATAACAGGACTCTCAAGTCCAGACCCGTGTCACCCTTCGGTGACTTTCGAAAACTCTTTCCCTCAGTGTCCCAGAGCCCCTGGTAAAGACCATCTTGGGTTCAACCCCTCAAGGAATTCAGGAGGTCTACTCCCCGCTACCGCTGGACAGGACCTCCCCGCGACCCTTCCAGTAATACACGCACAGGTTTGGGACCCCCATCGCCTCCGAGTCTATTCTCAGAGGACACGAGGCGGACAGAGTGGGAGGTGGTACAGACTGAAAGTCACCTACGTTCGGTCCCGCTCCGGTAGGAGTGTCTCGAGGGAGGATCACTTCGGACCCACCCCTGGTCCCGGCTCATAACTCTTACAGGGGCCCTCGACCCTCATGACCCCGAAGAGGTCCGGAGTCGTCGCCACCGGACACGACAGACAGGTAGGCTACGACTTACCCGACTATCCTTTGACCTTAAGTCGGGGACCCTTCGACTGACCCGAACGAAAGGTGCCTCGAGGGCTCTGAGTCCCTGGTCCCGATTCACACCGAATCGTGGAGATCCCCTCTGGACAGGCCGACACTCCGAATAACCACTGGATGGTCCCCTGTCACCACTCTCCGGTCACACCCCGTCGAAAGTGCAGGAAGACAGGTCTGTTTTGAGTGTGTGTTTCCCGTACACATCCTCGTCCCGGAAAACGGATCTTTCCTCCAGTCTCTCCGCCCCGAAGTCAAATCCCTTCAAGGGAACTTGTGAGCCGCAACACAGGACATTCTAGGAGAGACACAAGATTCTCCTCGGAACACGGGACGACTTAAACGAGTCGACGAAACCGATGGACTTGGAGTTCTTCCCAGCAGGTTATCTCTTAAGAAGGGAATCGGAAGGTGTCTACCGGGAAGGAGGGTCGGATCCTTTCTAGTCTGTACACCATCGTCATTAGATTGTCCCCTAGTCGGGTCACGGGATGGGTCGTCCCCTTATCGGTCGGTCTCACCCTATTCGTCACAGATAGTCGACTCTGAGGCGGACGTCCCAATTAAGACTCTCCGATTTGTCGACCCAGACGTGTCTGTCGTTCGGCGTAGTACAAAAGTAAACTAAGGGAATGTTTTACTGTAATTCCCCTCTCACTCCGGGTCCTCTTAGCGGACAGACCTTTCCGTCGGTCGAAAAGAGAAGACCTGGACCCCTGGATGGAGACGGGTGGTGTGTCCACGTCTCCAACCCTCGAGACCACCGTCCCGTTGTCTCTGTGATTCACGCCACGGACCGGGACCCCTACCGCGAAAGGAAGCGAACAGGGGTGTTCGACGACGACCCCTACGTCGGCAGTCGAGGACCTCCCGGGACAGAAGGGCGACTGACACCACGCGGTGTCGCGGCAACGACGAGACGGAAAGTTTAGCTACTCTGTTAATTAAACCGAGCTGCCCGAGCTCTTCTACTTTATGCTGGCCCACCGGTAACGAAGAGTCGTCGGGCCAGGTAGGGGTCGGCAGGTCCTACTACTTACGTCGCTTTAACGGAAGCTCTCGGTATTAGTGCCCTTTGTTCCGGCTCGGGGAGGGAGGTGTGTTTAGTGAGATTCTTCGAGTGTGTTACCAGAGAAAGGACTACCGGGTTAACAGAACGACACACAGACCCCTGGAAGCTCGACCCTCGTGTCCTCGTGTTGGTAAATAACAACTTTTCCGGTAGACACGCTAAACTTATGTTTCACTGAGAAATTTAAGGGGTGGGGTGGGGGACGTGTAGGAAACTAGGGTAAAAGAACAAAAGAAATATCAGAGTACAAGACCCAGACAACTTTGAGGGTCAGAGACGACGGACCCAGGAAACCGTCAAACCCTTAACCCTGGACAACCTTTATTACTTCTGTAAATAAATACATACTGAAAAAAAAATAATAAGAAATAAAATTTAAGAAAAAGTATTTAAGACGGTGGTTTCGGACATAAAGAGTATGTGTCGTGGATCTCGTAAGACGTTTAACTTCCGCGTCCGTTAAAGTGTTACACCCACTCGGGGATGTCGTTCTTGTACCCGTAGTCTCTACAGTTGACCCTAAGGGTCCGTAATAGAGGGGATCCGGAGGGTCGTCGGGACAAAATACCTACGTTCCCTGATTCTGAGTCTCTTCAATTCACTAAATAGGTTCCAGTGTGTCGAAGGGTCGACACCGATCAGGACTCCGACTCGATCAGGAGGTCGGTTCCGTAAAGTTGGATTAGGTAACGAGAAAGGTCTATATTGACAAACGGAAAATTCCCCACCTTCATTCTCTTTAGTTAATAGCGGAAGTCCTTCTCGGTCCTCCCTTCTATCTTCGACACATCTTCGACACCGGGGAATTCGAGATCTACCTTAGGAACTCCTGATTATTTTACTCTACAGAATAAGATATGTGTGATCTCTTATTTGAAGCTCAAGTATACCGGGTCCCACCAGATCCGACTGTTCTACTTATCGCAATATGTTCTAAACTTTTTAGACAACACTTTCTGTTCCTCCTTGAGGTCTTCTGTCTGTCGTCGTGACCCTGCCAGCCCAATGGGGGAAAAAGTCAGACCGTAAGTTCTCCTGGTCGTTGTCTCAGAACCCCATGGACCAGAACTATCTTGTCACCGACTTCCGTCTTTCCCTATCCAAGTCGGTAAACTGGAGACGGACCAATTCCTACTCCACTCTCGGACGAGGTCCAAAACCCGGGTCTAAAACGATCAACTGACTAAGGTTTAGAGTTGTGATTCATGCACACACACGCGAGTCGGCGAAGTCAGTACAGACTGAGAAACGTTGGGACACCTGACATCAGGGTGGTCCGAGGAGACACGTACCCTAAGAGGGCCGTTCTTATGATCTCACCCAACGATATGGGAGGAGGATCCCCTAGAAGGGTTGGGTCCCTAGCTTGGGTGCAGAGGACGTAACGTCCTCCTAAGAAAGGACGGCTCGGTGGTCCCTTCGGGGTTATAATTCATTGACCCACAGTTTACCTGATCTAAAGTCTATAAGAGGTTCGGGGTGGGGGTGTCGAGGGTGAGGGGGTGGTTTTAACAAAAGGTCAGAGAGGTCGAAAGGACGGAAGGGAACAACGCCGGGTAGACCGATATCTTTCTAGTAGGAGAACGGGTGGAAGGAGAACCGGAGTCGGTAGAACGATAGAAAAAAACAACAATAAGAATTTCTACAAGCGTGTTGGAACGGGAGACAGAACTGGAATAGAAAGAAGTTCGGAAAAAGACTTATCCCGGTGGTAGGAGGTTTAACAAGGGTCTAGGAGTCAAATTCCCATCTTATTATTGTCATTCATGAAATATTCACTCGCGAATTCTGACACTCGGACCTCGTTACGGTTCGAGAAGTGGATGTATAAGACAGAATTAGGAGTGATGTCGGAGAACTCCAAGAAACAGTAGAAATGTGTAAATGAGAGTGATATGGGTCAACCATCTATTCCTACGACTCAGAAACTCCTCTTTAAACGGGTTCTAGTGTGTCGGTCACCCACCGATCCCAACGTTGGACCCCCCGGGTCGGGGTCAGTAACTGAGACCTACCGAGACAAGATGATGAAAGGTCGTTGGTGTCTGGTAGTTTCGACCCCTCCGACTCGTCAAGTTGAGGGACGAAGTTCTGGTAGGACGCTCCGGAACCAGGGTGGGGCCGAGAGAGGGACCAACGAGACGGGAGGACGAAACTCGGGTGTCGGGCCGGTAAAACTTAATAAGGGGAAGAGATTTAAGGGGTACGTACAAGGCGAACTCCGACAAAGAGGACGGACTACAAGGGACGGAAGGAGATGACAAGACCGGTGTATGTCAGGAGTCCGAAGTCCCGAGGGACCGAACGGAGTCTTCAGGGACGAAGGGGCAGACACGAGGTATCATAAAACAATTAGAAATCGTGTCACACAGTTTGTCGACACAGAGTGGACTTTCTGGTACCCGAAGAACCCTCGGTCTGTAGGTGTGGGTGGGAAGAGGGTCCGTCCCAGGGTCGGAGAGAATGCCGGAGAGGGAACAGTGGGAGTGACGCGAGGAGAGGGGAGGAAGATCTCCAGTCGTTAAGTACCCGAGACGTATAAAACTCTATAAAATTATTGTAGACTGACAGTATTCATAAGAGTATTTTAACTCTATAATTACAACGGAATTAGAAGGTTTCCGGACTACTACACACACGAAGACACACCACGAACGTAAACCAACTGTTTGATAGATAGAAATATGAATATTTAATCGAGAGACACGCCCCAATTCAATAAATTTATTTGAACGTATACCAGACATCACCCCCAGTACCAAATAAAGAAAGACTGAGACAATTCGGACTAGGAACCACCCATGAGTGATCTACAACATCTTAACCTAATACCAAGTTCGGACAGTATAAGATCTTAGATCTACTCCTTTGACTCCGAGTTTTTCCCCGTCACTGGACCGGTCCAAGCACCCTGTTCCATCACCGTCCGTCTCGATCCTGAACTGAGTCCAGACGACTGAAAGAACCGAGTTTCGCAAAAGGCAACGTGAAGTCAAAACATTCTGGTCTCGGACCTAGGGGTGAACCAGAGTTCGTTAGATCAGACCGGTCTAAGTGAAGTCCCAACACTTACGGAACATAGGGATGACTGAGTAGTCCCTTCCTCTGGACTACCCTTGACGAGGATACCAAAAAGAGGACCCAAACACCTCGGGGGGAGAGTGACTCGAACGGGAGTCTCTTTTGGTCTCATCCTAAGACTTCTAGAACCAAGTTTAGGACTAAAACGAACATTGAGCGACACACTGAAACCCGTTTAATGAAGTGGAGAGACTAGTAAACAAAGAAATGGTTCTCTTTACTCCCATAACTTAAATCCACTAGAGGTCCTTAGTAGAGGTTTCGGGGTCCCGAAAAATTTGTTCTCCAATTTTCTTTTTTCCTTAGTCTGTAAAACCAGAAGTATAACTTTGTTCACACACACTTATATACGTTCATCGCAACAACTCAACGATTCAGAACAGGTTGAGAAAACGTTCGGGTATCTGACATTGGACGGTCCGAGGAGACAGGTACCCTAAGAGGTACATTCTTATGACCTTACTACGGTAAAGGAAGAGGTCCCCTAGAAGGACTGGGTGAACCGTCCACCTAAGAAATGACGACTTGGTGGACTTACGGGTATACGTTCACAACATGTACCAATTATAAGTAGTACATGAACTCAGTTTATTTATATAGTCACCTAGAATATGTCCTTCTCCAGGAGTAGAGTCTTGAGTTTAATATTCGTGTTGGGACGAAGGAGGGTTGGTTTCCACGGAGGAAGGACCGAATGAGGGTCCTTCTGTCGTGTTATCGACAGTTCGGGTCTTAGAAGAGGGTAAGGAAGAAAAAAGGACGAGTGACCTGAGAACAAAATTAAAGTACATATATTCCTATGTATACAAGAGATTAGAGAGATTGAGGACCAGCTACCGCACGTCGATTGAAAGTCACTTTCAACATCCTCAGCCACACGTTACGGACGTCAAAGATCATACCAGTCTTCAGAGGAAATCTGAAGGGGTCTTCAACGGTGATTGAGTGACGGAAATTACACATGGAAGAAAACGAGGAAGAAAACCTCTTCCTTTACCGTTGGGTGAGGTCATAAGAACGACCTCTTAGGGTACCTGCCTCCTCGGACCACCCGATGTCAGGTGTCCCAGAGTTTCTCAGCCTGTGCTGACTCGCTGAAGTGAAAGTGAAAGAACACGAGTTTGTGATGAATCCCATTTAAGGGAGTCACAGAAAATTTACAATCACCAAAAGGTAAAACCAATTTAAGATAGTGTCACATCCAAAGACGGTAAAGAGGAACACCCTCTTGTAATTCCCAAGTCATCCGATCGTATCCTTCGACTGGTGGTAAATATTGTGTTAAAAGTTACCCTTTTACGAAAGACTCTGGGTGACAGTTGAGAATCTATTTGAAATACTATATGTCGAGGTGTGTGTGGGTTGTTATCTCTTACGTCATAAATAAAGTACTTACTGATCTTAAAACTATCTTCATGTCTTAGAAACTCACACCTTGGCTTTTCCGATGGATGGGAGAGGGGGGTACCCCAAGTAGCTAATCGTTCGACTAAACATCTTTGGTTCTGTTCTCTCCCCATTCTTGAGGACCGGTCGCAGTACGTCAACCACGATCTTGATCCTGGGAGGGGGGTCGTGAGGAGAGACCCCTGAAAGTCCTCGGACTGTCCAACCCCTGTCCCTCCCCGTGTCTAACAGAATCTCCACGAGAAGTAGAGTGAGTCGACACAGTAGAATCCTTTTCATTCAGTGGCGAAACCCGACATTACCTTTATCTGTACCGGACCGATTACCGAACCCCTCTCCAACAGATCAACTGACCGAACAGACATTTAAGGGGCGGCACAAGACCGACCTCACCTTACTTACCCCGTCGACACAAAATGGACCTCGAGACCCGTCCTGCCCCGACCGCCTCTACAAGGGACAAGATTTTTATCGTCACCCTTCCTCAACTCCCCTTCCCCTCCCCCGAGGAAGCCCTGGACCCACCCTGCGGAGTGGGGGAAGGAGAAGGACGACCCGGGGGACGCTCCTTCGCGTGGTGCCTAAGTTTCGTAAATCTGGACCCTCCCAGGACCCCGGTAGTCTAGAGTGTCGGGGAGGAGTGTGTCTTCTCCGGGTCTTCACCCCTTTCCTGACCGGACGACAGGCCCCAGGTCCCTCTGTCAGTGTTTACCGTTCGACAAAAGGACGACGCAAATGGTCCCACCGTCGTCCGGTCCGTTCCAAAAGAGAGGGACGGAAACCCTCGCGCGTCCCGGACCCTTGAGGACCCCGGCCTACACCAGTCCGAAGGACTAACAGCGGGTCGTCCGCTCCTCAGGGGTCAACCAGACGGGACTCGGGACTGGAGTCGGTTGACCGGGCGGTCACGGTGCGGGAGGGACACGACACCAGGGACGGGAACGACTGGACAGGAACACAGCGGGGGATCCGACAGACGTCCCTCCCTCCCGGACGTATCTCGGTAGACCGTCCTGTCTCCGGGACCAGTGAACCCTGGAAGGAGACGGGTGGGGTCCTTGACTGTCCTCGTCGATTCCACTTCCGTCCCAGACTGACTCCCCACCCGTCCGGTCCCAAGTCTAGGGTCGAGACGAAGAGTGGTCGATACCCTAACGACCGTCCAGTGGGTCGGAGACAGTTTACTCTCCTGTAGAGAGAGTGACCAAGATGACTCCTGATTCCCCTTACCAGACACGTTTCACGGACCTCACATTATCCATACAAGTCGGTAGGTATGGGCACCCAAGACGAAGGTATCTGAATTGGTTGGGGTCTATCTTTTTTATTTATTTAGGTCTTTTTTAAAGGTTTTTCGTTTTCAACTTAAACGACTCGACCGTTGATAAATGTATCATATACACATACGATTCAGTGAAGTCAACATAGACTGAAACATTGGGATACCTGACATCGGGTGGTCCGAGGAGACAGGTACCCTAAGAGGTCCGTTCTTATGAAAAAAGTCACCCAACGGTACGAGAAGAGGTCCCTTAGAAGGACTGGGTCCCTAGCTTGGACGTAGAGAATACAGAGGACGTAACCGTCCGTCCAAAAAAAAAAAAAAAATTTAGTGATCGTGGTGGACCCTTCAGGGTAAATGTGTTATAAAGGTAACGTAAAGTTTACTAAATGTACCGTAAATGTCCCCGATGTCATGTACCCCAGTGTTTTTCAGTATGTGTTGACTTACTCAAAGTGGATTAGTGAATCATAAAATTTATTAGATTTCTACTAAATTTCATACACCCTCCTATACACATTTCACTTTCACTTCAGCGAATCAGCACAGGTTGAGAAACACTGGGGTACCTGACATCGGATGGTCCGAGGAGACAGGCACCCCAAAAGGTCCGTTATCATGACCTCACCTAACGGTAAAGGAAGAGGTCGCCTAGAAGGGCTGGGTCCCTATCTTGGGTCCAGAGGGTGTAACATCTGTCTGTGAAATGGCAGACTCGGTGGTCCTATACACATCCAAGATACGTTTATAACTATGATACGGTAAAACATATTCCCTGAACGAAAGGACCTAAAACCATAGTCGACCCCAAGGTACCTATGACTCCCTGTTGACATGAATCATTGCCATCGACAACAACGATCTAGTTCACATTTACACACGAACTGAGACGTTGTGGGAAGGAACCCAGGAAGTAGGTACCCCCGTACCGTTCACACCCCTAAAAAACAATTTACGTCAACTGAAAACAACATAACAATGTGTTCATTAAGTACAAATGATACTTCTTTTATAAATCATGTCAACTTGTTCCTCTTCTTTTACTTCAAGTGGGAATTAGGGTTGTGGGTCTCTATTTGCGACAATTGTAAAATCTCACATACATAGGACAGCCCGTAAACAAATATGTGTGTACATAGAATAAACGTTTAATCGTATCGATCACGTGTGTTAAAAGACTGAACCAAAAAAAAAGGGGTAAATCGTCACATTGTAGTTATTTACAAGAAGATGTTGTAGTAAAAATCACGGATGTCTCATAAAGTAACACATCTACTTTGTCCAAAACAAAAATTTTTTAGAAGTAATCCAGATGTATCAAATCGAACAACGGTCATCCACTACCTACCCCTCCGGACCGCACGACGTTAAGTACCCCAGCGTTTCTGAACCTGTACTGACTTGCTGACTTGACTTGACTTATAAAGTAACAATCTTTTTGGACTCTATTTTTAGATATCTAAATCGAGTCATAAGTCACATGCAGAGACTGGGGGATGTCTATGAACAACTACTTACTTGCAAAACAATCTTATTTGAGGACCATCATCTTAAAGGTCCTCTGTCCTATATATAGACATTTCTTCCAAGAACTATGGATAACGGTTTACTGAGAGGTCTTACTTACATGACTAAATATTAGGGTGAAGTCTAATTCGTTACTTAGGACGAATTGGGATCTGACAAGAAAAAATTGTACCTATAAGATCGAAGGACCCTTTGGGTTCGTTTAACTCTATCAGACCCGTCCTCGGGTAAGAGGGGTATGTGAGTGGTTGTTACACGGAACAATGTAAAGAATCGTGCAAGGAAAGAAACTAATGAGCTCTACAACTTATAAATATACTGAAAAATCAATAAATGTGACGGAGAAAACACTCACCGAACAAGTTTAGAAAACGGGTAAAAAGACAACCCGACAAATATCAAATAATTGAGTGTTCTCGAGAAATATATTCCTCCTATGAACATACAATAGGAAAAAATAATAAAATTTTGATATCTACAAAGACGAAATATCCATCAGTACAGACATTTGACGAAACATGGTCGAAATAACTCCATAATAAGTGTATAGTATGTTAAGTAGGTAAACTTCACATGTCGAAACACCAGAAAAACCTATCAGTGTCTGACCTCGTTGGTGGTGGTGTCAGTTGAAATCCTGTAAAAGTAATAAAGGTTTTCTTTGGTATGGGAAACCAACAGTGGGTGGGTAAGGGGGTAGAGGGGGTAGGGATACGTTGGCGAGTAGACGAAAGACAGAGACTCCAACGTGTCTCAACCTGTGCTGCCTTCGCTGAATCGTCGTCGTCGTCTAAGTAAGACCTGTAAAGGATGTTTACCCTAGTACATTATAATCCAGAAAACACGGACCGAAAGAAGTACATCGTACTCCAAAAGTTCCGAATGGGTACAACATCGCACATAGTCCTGAAATGAGGAGAATTACTACCTTATTGTAAGACAATATACCGATATGGTGTAAAATAAATAAGTCAGTAGACAACTACTTGTCAACCTAATAAAGGTGGAAACCCGATAATACTTATTACGACGGTATTCACCAACACATCTTCAAAAACACACCTACACATAAAAGTAAATAAAGTGGACACATGGAACCTCACCTCAGGGACCTAGTCTACCACTGAGACACAAATTGAGACTCCTTGACGATCTGAAAAGACTTCACCGCAGTACTAAAACGGAAGGGTGGTAGTCGTATCTTCCTAAAGAGGTGTAGAAGAGATTGTAAAGAATAAAAGGACACAAAATTTAGTATCGGTAGGATCACCCACACTTTAACATAGAGTATCACCAAAACTTAACACAAAAAGACTACTGATTATAGTATATGTATTTAATTTTTTTAAAAAGACGGAAATCAAAACACCATAGGTAGAGTCCGAGTCCTAATATGTTGTAAGTGAAGGGGGGTGTAAACTTTAAATACCAAATAAAAAGTTGAAAATCGTGAATCAGACGAACCTTAAATGAAACAAATATCATACTCGTTCTTGTAAAAAGTAAAAAGGGTTCGTCACCAAACGACGTCACGAACATATAATACAATCCTATTCATAGGAGAGTAACGAGAAGAAATTTTTTAGGAAAACAGTGTATAAATAGGAAAGTTTACTTTAAGTCACATTAAAACAAGTCAGGGGTGGAGAAGGGACACAGAGGGGGTTTTCGAGGAACTCTAATATAATATAAAATTTTATGTGTAGTTTAAATCCTCATTTTATTTGTGTGTAATTTATGTGTATATGTATATAATTTTATATAAAATTTTATAATTTTATCTATTTTATCTATCGGTCGTTCCTGGATGATATATTACGGAATGAATTATAGAATATTATTGGATTTTACCTTTTTCAGATTTTTTCGTATATATATATATATATGTGTATATGTATGTGAGTGTATATATTTTGACTTAGTAAAACGACATGTGGAGTTTAATCGTGTGGTAAATTTAGTTAAGATAAAATTATTTTTTAAAATTTTTTAGTGTAGTCCTTTTTTTTGATAGTTTTTCCTCCCATAACTTCAGACATTTTATGATAAAAGGGTAGGTTCTTCGTCTAATGCCGAGAAACAAATATGTTTAGAAGAAAATTTCAAAGTTTTCTTTTCAAAACCCTTTTTTTTTAAAGGTACAACCAAAACATGTAAACAGTAATTTGAATAAACTACTTTAATTTTAGTACATAAATAAATATATAATGTTTACCCTTACAAATATATACAAGGGACTACTATATGAACATATTATGAATCATGTCTATTTAGGATTTGTAATGACTCGACTCATTTTATTTCTTTTAGAGGGTTAACTATCGATGACGATGTTCAAACGACACAAGGAGGTTTATAAAAAGTATGTGTATTCATCTGTATACGACAAAATAAAAATGATCTACCATAGTATGTTTTCAAAGACATTGAGTAAAAAATTTCGAATTACACACATGTACGATTTACCGAAGTCAGCACAGGCTGAGAAAACGCTGGGGTACCTGACATCGGACGGTCCGAGGAGGTAGGTACCCTAAGAGGTCCGTTCTTATGACCTCACCCAACGGTATAGAAGGAGGTCCCCTAGAAGAGGTGGGTCCCTAGTTTGGGTTCAGAGTAACACAGAGGACGTAATCGTCCGCCCAAGAAATGGTGATCGCGGTGGACCCTTCGTATTTAGAAAGTGTAGTCATAATCTTCAGAGGAAAGAAAAAACATCGGTTATCTCGTATTAAATAAATTAACGAGGGTATAACTACACACTAGTCGAACAAAGACTACAAAACTGTAATACTCGCAACGACGTCATTTATAAGACTCTTACAGGACAAGCAATGTAGAGTGACGTGAAAAGACATCCCATCTCTTTTCGTGTGAGGGTCTCACGAGATGTTTACGGAAAGAAGACAAATTTACACACTAGAGGGGTGGTAATAACAACAATAAGGGTGACTCGTTGATTGTGGAAGTGAAAGTATCTACTCTTTTGTTTCTTTGTCCCTCCAATTCATGTAGACATCATGTCAAATGGATTATCACTTACTGTCACTGACAACCTACAGTGACGAAAAATTAAGAAACAACCATACTCTTCCCTTTTAAATATAAAATAAAACATACGATTCAGTGAAGTCAGCATAGACTGAGAGACGTTGGGGAACCTGACATCGGGTGGTCCGAGGAGACAGGTACCCCTAAGAGGTCCACTCTTATGACCTCACACAACGGTATGGGAGGAGGTCCCCTAGAAGGGGTTGGGTGACTAGCTTGGGCGTGGAGAATACAGAGGATGTAACCGTCCGTCTAGGAAATGGTGATCGGTAAAATTAAACGTTAATAAACTAATAATCACTCCAACCCGAAGAGAAATATAAATAAACAGAAAGTATCAAGAAGAAACCGGGTAGTCAATTATACTAAACGGGTCAAAAGATGACCCCGTCAACAAAATAAATACTATAATCTTATAATTGGTACACGCATAATACATCCAATGTTTATAAAAAAGGTCAAATAGTAAACAGAAAATTGAAATAAATATGAGAAAAAACAGTAAGTCTTCAATTGTAAAAATTTATTAGTTCATAAAAACATCAGTCGAGACAAAAAACTAGTATCCCCCGACACGAACGACTCCGGAAAGGAGAGGTTTTATTATTGCTTATAAGAGGATATAGAAAAAGTTCATGAAAATTGGAAAATGCAAAGTGGAAGTATAAAATTAAGTAAACGTGAATTAGATCATGTACCACAGTCTACCTTGAGAATAATTAAAAAAGGGGGGTCTCAACTGGTCAAAAAAGTTTGGACCAAAATTCATTAAGAAGAAATGAGTGAATAGTATCTGGCTTACAGGTGTGTAATCACCCGACTAAAGATTTAAGAACAAAGGGAGTAATTAGGTAGATAAGGACGTTGTCTAACTTTGAAGTAGTGACATCGAAGTATTATACAAAATCATCACAATTTATAGGGTTCCGATTGTCGAGTGACCCGAAAGGACCACTGAGTCCACCATTTCTTAGACGGACGTTACGTCCTTCAGCAACACTTCAGTGAGTCAGTATAGACTGAGAAACACTGGGGTACCTGACATCGGGTGGTCCGAGGAGGTACGTACCTTAAAAGATCCGTTCTCATGGTCTCACCCAACGGTAAAGGTCCAAGTTAAGGATCCAGTCCTTCCAGGGGACCTCTTCCCTTACCGATGGGTGAGGTCATAAAAACGGACCTCTTAAGGTAACTGTCTTCTCGGACCTTCCGAAGTCAGGTACCCCGACGTTTCTCAACCTGTACGGACTCACTGATTGCGAAAGTGAAAAGTTGAAGAGTAATAAGAAGACATTTTAAAGGAACCTTCAATATACAACAACGTAATCAGTGAGTCCGTACTGACTGAGAAACACTGGGGAACCTGACTCGTACGGTCCGAGGAACCCATTAAAATGGGTTTAGAAAAAGTGTTTGTACAAAATGATAGCTCTTACTGTAGTCTAGACGGTCTCACACGGGAGTACAGGATGTCGGGTGCAGTCGACCGTGCAGTCGACTGAGTATGAAGAGAAACGAAAAGAAGAGGTACTGATGACTTTAGTGGACTTTAACATGAAAGACTAACAATGATAAGAATTTGTAAACAAGATAATGTAAAATCTTTAGTAAATGAATTCTAACGTAAATTGAAGAGTCAATGTAAGTCAAGTCAAGTCAGCGAGTCAGCACAGGTTGAGAAACGCTGGGGTACTTAGCGACGTACGGTCCGGAGGGACAGGTAGTGGTTGAGGGCCTCAAGTGAGTTTGAGTGCAGGTAGCTCAGTCACTACGATAGGTCGGTAGAGTAGGAGACAGCAGGGGAAGAGGAGGACGGGGGTTAGGGAGGGTCGTAGTCTCAGAAAAGGTTACTCAGTTGAGAAGCGTACTCCACCGGTTTCAATATGCATCAATTTACAGATTTACGAAGACCGAAGTAACGAACGACCAGAGAACATAGGCTGTCGTAGAATAAGAACTGAAGACCTAAAACTAAGTAAAACCAGACCTCTCGAAAGAACCTATTTAAGAAGTCTTTTCTAGACACCCACCGTATGGAAGAATCAGAAACAATTCAGACTTTTATAAACGGGAGGACAAACTCAGTAGAAAAGGACTCATCACTTAAGATACAATTGTCAGAAAGGGATCTTGGACTCTCTTCCCGAGATAACAGAGACTTAAACCACAACATTCTTCACGTCATGAGTGAACTTAGAGACTTCAGAGAAATACCTTCGTTCGTCCTAAAGAGAAAGACGAGAAACCTTAAATCTTTGAAGTGGTCTAATAAAGATCGACAAACAGGAGAAAATCCATTAAAAGGGACCATGAGTGATCCATTAAGGAAAGTCGGCTTTCCGGGTTCAGAAAAGAATCAAGTCCCTTTAAAAGATGATTAGAAACCTTATTAAATAAAAGATACAAAAAATTTTTATATAAATGAATAAAACAAATAATTATAAATAAACAGACGTAGACCAGAGTCAACACTGTACGTCCTAGAAAATCAACAACGAACTCTTGAGAATCAACTTCATACACCCTAGATCAAGGGGTTGGTCCCTAACTTGGGTCCGGGGGACGTAACCGTCGGTCCTTGTGGTCCCTTCAGACATAAAAGATACAAATTTTTAAAAGAGAAAGACCTAAAGAATAACGTTTATTATTATTATGGTGGAGTATCAATAGTCTACACGAAAGGAAGACGATATTGTAATTAGACGAATTGTGACAACAGTAATAAAGGTAAAATGTCTACTTCTTTGTTTCCTTGTCTCTCCAATTTACCTGACATATGTGTCAGAGTGTCGACCCTCCACATCTGGTACTAGGTTTGGATCCGTAGACCGAAGTCTTGGACACAAGAATCGATGATGCGACATAAGAGAGGGACAGTTTTGGTCGGAGACCTGAACGGGGACCGTGACTGGAGTTGTCGGAAGTCACTTTTAAACTCACAACTGTCTCTCCCTGAGGTAGCCGTCACCCTCTATCGTATCCCCACGATCTTACTACCTCAACTTTCTTTGGCCCCTTGACTCACGGTCTCTCCTCGGGTCTAGTGGTCTCCAAGAGGTCACTTAAGTCTCGACTCTGAGAAGGACAGGTGTGGTCTAGTGGTCTCCAAGAGGTCACTTAAGTCTCGACTCTGAGACGGACAGGGGTGGGAAGGGAGACAAGTCGGCGCGACAAATCCAGAGTAGAGACAGGGACCCTGATGGCGTACCATCATCCCCTAGAAGGTCAAGGATAAAGAGAGGGGAATCAGTGAAGAGATTTGCCGTCGGTTCTACTGGGAAGGATATCCCGTTTGATCCAGTGACAAAGTGACGACTTACAAACAACTTACTGACGTACTTACTTTTTATTAAAGTCTCATCGATAACATACAGTCTGTGACACCATTTATGACCACTGAGTCGTGTGCAATCAGTTCTTAGAAGGTCAACGGTCACTGTTCTTGGGTTGAGTTTAATCGAAGTCGGGCCTTTGCCTTAAATGACCCAAATCCTCCCATCGGAAGTCCGTATCGACCTAAGTCCTGGAACTCGTTATAGTGGTCTTGACCGTAAGAAGCGAGACAGAGACCCGAGATGGACAAATACACGACCGAGTGAGGGAATCACTTCCGTCTATCAACGGCCTTCATGGTCCCACTACCGGAATGTCACACTACGGGAGCTAGTAAAGTTGTCACAAGGACCCAGACTCAGAATCGCCAAGTTCGACCTAGTACACGGATAGGGTCAACGACTTCTGATATCCTACCCTATTTCACGAACTGGTTCTCGACTCAGTGTACCGGTAGGGACCTCACCCTCCACCCAGTCAAAGTACACTTAGTGAACAAAACTCTCACTCCCTTCCTGTCCATCAAAGAGTCTACCATTTCTTCCCGTCAACCTTCGACCAGTCCGTCTCAGGGTCTACAGGAAACGAAATATCAAGTAGTCTGTTGTCTCAGGAGTATAGGTGTCTCGATCAAGTATCAGACTACACCACCTCCTGTTGACCTCTTTTCTCTCCGTGGTTGGTTCATACTTTTTACATATTCTTTTTCTACTGTAAATATCGTTTTCCGGGTCACGCCCACCAGTCCTTGTACTCCGTTCCCCGTCCTCCCTCCACCTCCGTTCTAGTAGGACCCCTCCTGGCATTCCGTCTGGTCTCACGGACTTTCGCACTCCCTCCCCTTACCTCGACCTCCACGACTACTCCGACCTCCCCGGACTCTCCGACACATTCCCCAGACTCGAAATAGGATCCCGAGACCCTCGACACACAAGCTGCACACAGTACCTTTCGAACGTCGGAACAACGCCTCTTACCACACCTGCTGCCGTTCCACTCTCTGACCCTCGTCCCTCCTCAGACACCGGGAGTGGAACCCTTCTCCACGACCATCCGTCGTCCCCACTCCTCTGTACTCTCGAGACGTACCACACCTCCTCCGCCCTAGCAGCCCACGTCTCTCTCAAACCCTCTCCCTACTACGGGTACGTAGACCAAATCCGTTTATCCGCTAACCACCAAGGTAAGAGACTCGACCCTCGGGGTCTCTCCTTTGACGAGTCCACCGTCCTACCACTCAGGGGACGTCCACACTCACGACAATATCTCCGGATCAATCACTCAAGAGTATCTTTCTCGTAGTGAAGGTGGTCCCGAAGAATTTAGTGGACGCCACTTCTCGGAACATGAATCAATTTTGCACGTGACTCATCCTAGAGAGGACCCAAATTGTCGCGCCTTGGGCCGAAACATGGAGAAGTTAGACCGGTCAGGTGCCAAAACATGAACCTACAGTTCGGTACAGTTCAATGATGTCTTCAAAGGTTTGTGACAACTGAAACAACGAATAGAATAATATTTGGTCATTGTTCGTCGAGTACCTGGTCACGTAAGACGTCTGACGTACGACCCACCTAGACTAGAGTAAGTTGGGGACATGGGTAAAATCTCTGTCCCTTTAACTCCGGGTTTCTCCCCTGACCGGAACGGGGTCCAGAACGTAATTTGTCGTCGTTTCGGTCGTAAAGTCCGGTCAGAATGTTGACGACTGGGAGACAAAACCATTAAACCGAAATCCGGATTGTCAGGTTCGTTCGCGAATTGAACCCCCTCAGGTCCCTAATTGCTACAAATCGTCGGTTCCAGGTCTCTTCCGTTACCGTGAGGTGAGGTTATGAGAACGGACCTTTTAGGGTACCTGCCTCCTCGGACCACCCGACGTCAGGTACCCCAGCGATTCTCAGCCTGTGCTGATTCGCTGAAGAGAAAGTGAAAAGTGAAAGTACGTAACCTCTTCCTTTACCGTTGGGTGAGGTCCCACGAACGGACCTCTTAGTGTCCCTACGCCCTCGGACCACCCGACGGCAGATACCCCAACGTGTCTCAGCCTGTGGTCACTTCGCTGAATCGTCGTCGTCGTCGGTCCCAGTGTCTCAACCGGAGGTTCAGACACGGTTTGTGAAGGGTCCTTGAGGTCACCAGTTCTACCTGACTGGGACCTCGACCGTGTTCGGGTCACCTAGCTCCTAAGGAGGGGTTTCGGACTTTAGGGTCCGCCTGCTCACCGACCAACCTGACCTCGGTCCTTTCTTCAATCACCACCGAAAACCTCGACGACATCGGTGGGTTCCAGTCCGACTACGACGACTCCACTGACAGTGCGTACGGCACCCGACCTCCGACTTCGGCCGACCGGTGTCAAGATTCCTGGTCGAGACGACCCCCGGAAACCTGAGGACCGAAAACGACGTGCACCCGAAGGGGGAGCGACACCAACCCTCTACGTCAAGGGTACTTGTTTGACCTCTAACTGGAACGACGGACTGCGAAGACTCCTTCTCGGGCTGTCGTTCTCGTCTTTGTAAACCCCTTGTGCTCAGTCCCGTCCTGTGTGTCGAATTCTCGCATGTGGGACCGCGGTACGACGGTAAAAACGGTACGAAAACGGTACATTGGAAAGACGGAAATCAAAAGGGTAGACATCCAACCCTTATTACTATCGAACAACGAGTTATTTGCAATCACTAATAGTCGACAATCAGCTTGGTTCGGGGTACAATCCGGAAGTGGATAGACTGGCAGTTGTCGATAAAAGCGTAAAATGTAATGACAGAAGTGGTTGGGTGAGGTTTAGTCAAGACAGGAAACTATCTACTACTTTCACTTTCACTTTTTCAGTGAGTCAGCACAGACTGAGAAACGCTGGGGCATCTGACATCGGGTGGTTTGAGGAGGCAGGTACCCTAAGAGGTCCGCTATCGTCATTGCTACTATTATTCTGTCATCGCTATCGAGAATAAATAACTCACGGTCCGTAAGTGCACGTGATGGAGTGAGCAAGAGGGTGTCCCGGGTGACTCCGACCGTCATTATCGGGGTAAAATGTCTAATCCTTAGACTCCGAGTGTCTGTAATTTCACTGAACGGGTTCTACTGAGTGTGAGTTTAAAACCCTCAAACGTTTCAGACACGAGAAATATTTATGGTGACGACCTTGGATTAGGAAATCCCTCCTTGAACACCTCGGACCCTGACTGAAACTTCCCCTCCTCATCTGGGTCCCCGGATGACCTGGGGGTAGAGGTCGGAGAAAAATCCCTACCTTCTGACTCTGGGTATTGTCCCTTCCCTGGACGGGACCCAAGACGTCTGATGTCAGGTCTTGAGGGAAACCTAAACTTGGACTCCTACCTACGAACGAGACAGGACGGGGTCGGGGGATGAACGTCGCACACGGGGGTTCTTATTCCGTTCACGGGGGTCTTTCTCGGTCCTCGTACGGGAATCGTTCGCCATCTTCGCACACAGGAGACGGGACCACAATCCCGGTCTCTCCGGTCTTGTGCCGTCTTGTCAAGGACAAACTTCAGAGTCGTGGATCCAGTGGCGGGTGGGAGGCTCAGTCTCGGGTCCTCGTCCGACGAAGAGACAGACACGGATATCAAGGTTCGTGTACTGTTCCTAAGTCATCAATGACTTTATTAGTCATTCACACAGAGCCGGGTGAGGAGACACCCCTACCGGAAACACGTACCTCTGAACATCTACGGGTTTCGTTCCGAGACTCTGGGTCACTCAATTTCCGGGTCTTGAGGGATTCACCCACTTGTTTAAGTCTCGAACCTGACCTCCCCGCAAATGTCTATAAGGTGTCAACGGGTCCCGTCGGGTCCCGGTAGTCAGAGAAGACAGGGTCCGACCTCCTCCGGTCCCAAGACATCTTTCGCCCCGGAGACACACCCCCGGGACCGAGGGTGATGGGGGCAGTGGGTAGTGTGTCCGGACCGGGGAAGTAACAGGCTCCTTACTTTTCGGACTCGGAGACGGCCACCCTTGACCCCCACCAGAAACAGACAGTGGGCGAGACTTTAAGGACCCCGGGGCGGAGGGAACCGAACCACGGGACAAAGACGGCTCACTGTAGTGAGAGGAGGGGTGGGACCTTATTTTAGGGTCACCTGAAACGTAGTCTTCGGTCCTGCCCTTTCGAGTAATTTATCGGAAGCCGTCCATGGGAGAATAAAAAACACAAAAAAACTCCTTCCATAACGGTTCCGGGGTAAAGGGGGTCCACCTCCGACACACCCCTTCCTTCCACCCACCCAAAGGTAGACGGACTTCGAGTCCTGTCCCAGAACGTTTGTGTCAAGGTCTACAGGGTCCGAATTGTATCGCTTCCGTCACTCCCTTTTGTCTCCCTCCCTCGGTACGACACCAGGCTGACGTCCCGGCGCCGAACCGGTCCCGTATACCCGGTATAGGGCGACGACGACGTGGAGGGTCCCCCGGAGGGACCTCGGATACCCACGGCGGGGAGAATTTTACCCTCCACGTGTAAGTGATCGAGGGACGATTGGGAGGGACCAGGATCGGGACCTTCGACGACGGTCGAACAGACTTGTCACTCTACAAACGGAAATACCAACCCGACACATCGGTCGTCCGAAGAGCCATGTATCGGCCTCCCGAGACAAGGCCTAACCCAAGCTAGACACCGAGACATGGATGACTACTGGAATTTGTCCAAATTAGTAGAGAAACCGAGACAAATGGAGAGACATTTTACCCCTACTCGAAGGACCCATCGAATCACCATTTCTTAGACGGGCGGTTAAGTCCTCTGTGTCCAAGGTAAGGACCAAGCCCTTCTAGGGGACCTCCTCCCGTACCGTTGGGTGAGATCATAAGAACGGACCTCTTAGGGGTACCTGTCTCCTCGGACCGCCCGATGTCAGGTACTCCAGCGTTGTCTCAACTTGCACTGATTTGTGGATTTGTTGATTTACCCCTGTGATCTGTAGTATCGATTATCCCAATACCTCCAAAGCACTCAGTCATTAGCCCTTCACGAAACGCGTCACGACTGTGTTGGATTCACAGTTTATCCACAAACAATTTATTTTATACCTCCAGTCACTTACCCCGGGTCCGAGACTCCCGGGTCCACGACTGGGACACCCGGTGGACCTAGAGTTACAAGGGATCTAGGAGGACAGGACTTGTCGTGGTAGTAAATACATCTAGACTCCCAAGGTCATCAGTACATACCTACACTCTCAACCTGATATTTCTTTCGATTCGTGTCTTCTTAACTACGAAAACTTGACACCACAACCTCTTCTGAAAACTCTCAGGGAACCTGACGTTTCTCTAGGTTGGTCAGACCTCTAGTCAGGACCCACAAGTAACCTTCCTGACTACAACTTCGACTTTGAGGTTATGAAACCGGTGGACCACGCTTCTTGACTGAGTAAACGTTTCTGGGACTACGACCCTTTCTAACTTCCGTCCTCCTCTTCCCCTGCTGTCTCCTACTCTACCAATCTACCGTAGTGACTGAGTTACCTGTACCCAAATCCATCTGAGGCCCTCAACCACTACCTGTCCCTCCGGACCGCACGACACCAAGCACCCCAGTGTTTCTCAGCCTGTGCTGACTCGCCGACTTGACTTGACTCTCCGCGATCCTACGCTGTCCTCTTCGCGACCCGACCCTCAACCGTTCGAGACCAGGACCGGGACAGTGAGTGAGCGAGACAAAGGAACCCTTTCAGTGAATGGGAGAGACTCGGAGTCGAAGTGACCGACATTTTTCCCTTATCCTTACTTTCTAGAGGTCCCCAGGAAGACCAAATCCACCGGACCGACTGTCACTGACACAGTAAGACGGGTCCGACGTGTGTCACTCCCCGGCACACGAGACACCCAGACCTGGACACCCCTCCGTCTCCCGTCACCAGGGGACCCGAGGAGTCCGTGATCCACGAGAGGGTCCGGCCGGACCGGAGGAGGACCCGGAGTCCCGTGAAAGAACGACACGGGAAAGCAGTAGTAGGATCACCAGGTCTCGTGACTACCTACGTAGGACCTAGACAAGGGTTGAGTCTCGGGACCCAACCGTCCCGACGAGACTGTGTCATAGACTACTACACGAGCGATCAGACTGACACTCGGCCTACAGGAGACCGAACCACTCCTGTCCCAGGACCAGACGGTCAAGAGGTGGGGTCGGAGTACCGGGTCGTGTCTCGGGCCGGACATCGACCACGAACTTTGAAATACAACTAACTCTTCACTTCCGAGTCGACTTGAGTCCCTGAGGAGAGTAGAGTTCCTTCTGGGATATAAGTCCGAGAGGTGCGACTCTTTAGGATAGGGTTCACGGTCTTTAAGGGAGGACCCTTGACAGTCAGTGGGTAATCTTGACCGGTAGAGGATTCTGAGTGGAGGAACCAAAAGGTCCTGTCCTCACCCGGGACGAAGGGTCCTTGGACCGTTTACTATCAGAAAGTTAGATCTTCCAAGGACCCCGGACGTTCCTGACGGAACCGAGTCGGGGGTCCCTGTTCTGCTTCACAAGTACCCCCTCAGATTCACGGGTCGAGTCCACTCCCGACAAACCTCAACTGGGATTATTTCCTACAAAAGAATACAGTCGTACGTACTCATACGACCATTTTACACTCTCTCTGTCCTGATCTCTCACCCTCTGTCCCCGGCGCTCCGTCCGTCTCCGTCTGTAAGTACCCACGACTCTAAGTAAATCCCCCTCGTCCTCCGTCTCCCTCTCGCGAAGCCGGGTCCCACCGGCTCCACCTTTTCTCCTGCCCCGAGGACGAGACACAAAAGACCCGACTGTAGGTCCCTCGACCGGTACTCCGACCAATCGCACGAGTCCAACCTTGACCGACACCTTGTCTGTAGGGACTGACCTCGGAGTCCGTGTCAGGTACCACACAAACTCCTGTAGTCTGTTCGCAGACGTCGTCGACATCGGAGTGGTAGTTTATCGAAACGCGACCGTTCCGTCGAAGGACGTCACCAAGGCTCACCCGTAGGACCTCAACCTAGACACGACACGAATTCGTGAGTCAGGACAGGCTGAGAAACACTTGGGGTGTCTGGTATCGGCCAGTCTTAGGAGACAGGTACCTTAAGAGGTCCGTTCTTATGACCACACCCATCGGTAAGGGAAGCGGTCCCCTAGAAGGATTGGGTCCCTAACTTGGGTACAGAGAATACATAGGACGTGACCGTCTACCCAAGAAATGGTGATCGCGGTGGACCCTTCGAGGACGTTTAGAATGACCAGAAGTTTGTTCGACACCCGTCGAAGGGGATGGTAAGGGGTGGAGCCCAAGAAACATTTATCCCATTATGATCGTGGACGGAGTACTCCACAGCTACTCCTAATTTACTTAATTACTTCCGGTCTGAGAGTCTTCTCAGGGACGGGGTGTTAGTAACTTAGGAGATTATTGGGGTGTTCACCCGTCCAGTTTCCAACAGTCAGGGTAAAGTGTCTACTCCTCTGGGTCCGAGTCTCTACCCATACCTGAACGAGTCAGTACAGGCCTGTCGGTCCCGACCTCGACCTAGGACTTGTCCCCTTGGAGTGGACGACGGGGGGTAGGAGGGTGAGGGCACCAGGGAGACTGTCCCTGTAGAAGAAGTGAACACTAGGAATGAGAACCCGATAACATTGTACGGGGAAAGTCGGGGACATGACCCCGTCCCTCCTTCGGGGTTCCAGAGACAGGTGGAGACTAACAGGTCTGTACCGTGTGTCTTCACGATTTATTTTTGTATACACAACCCGACGCGACTACCAAGCCAGCCCTCCACTGACTTCGTCGGTGAGGGGGCGTTGCCCCCGGCACCGCAAGAACCTCAGTCACGCACAACCGACGACCTGGGACCCAATTTGACGTCGGCGGGTGACCCTACTCTCCGCCCAACCCCATCCTCACCCCCACACGGACCTTTCGGAGCCACTAACCGAGGTAGGACGGGGACGACCCCCTCGGGTCTCGACGCCGGTCACCCAACCCTACGGGGTCGACCCCCTCGGAAGTCCTACACACACCCCCACGTCAGCCGAACCCTAGGAGTCACGGGCCCTAACGGTGGCACTCGTCACCTGTGGAGAGAGAGGTCTCGTCGTGAGGTCCCCAAACCGCCGCCCCTCACCCCACACGTCGGGGTCAGGACCCCTGCCCGCGCCGACCCCTCAGTCCCGACCATGAACACTCGGACAGTAGGTTCCTCGGAGACCCGGGGAACGGTCGACTTCCTGCCCCACCGCCTGAGAAGGAGTTCTATAGGGCCTGAGGACGAACCTACTTTCACACAACCCTTTAATGTCTCAAAAGACAAACTACCTCCTTTCTTTAAGTCGAAGAGAGATCTCACCGCCGTCGCCCGACCTGGCCCACACACAAACCCTTCTCGCGACCTCCTCCTCCCCCTCCTTCTCCTCCTCCCGTCTCTCCTCCTCCTTCTCCTCCTCCCTGCTCACTACGTTCCCAAAACTTTTGCCGATGGATCTACACGCTTCACCTTGGACCAGTAAACCAAGACGAAAAGGGTCGTCCATAGCGAGGGGACCCCTTGAACCCATTCAGGTATTTATCGAGACGACTGTGTTTCCTCGAGACAGACCCCTTCCGTCGACGAACTGTGCCGGCCCGGCGGCCCTCGACGGTGTCAGTGCCGGCGGGCGGGCGGACGGGCGGACGCCCTCCTCGGTCCGCCTCTCGGCCCGCCCGCCCGACCGTCCTCGCCGTCGGTCCTCAGGGGCCCAGGGACGACCTCACACGACCCATCCACGGACCCACGGTCCCACGCACACACCACCCGACCTCCGAGAACAGGTCCGGTGGGGCACGGGGACAAAGATAACAAAGAAGGGGTCCCGTCGGTAACTATCCGTACAACGTTGGGTTGGCACAATACAAGACGAGACTCCGTCGAGACACACACACACAGACAGACAGACAGACAGAGTCGCCCACCCCTGGGACGTCCCGACCCCGCACGAACGTGAGACACGACGATGGCGAAGATCTGACCAGTCGGCCGAAAAGAACGACTCTCTTTCCTTACAAACCACTGGTCTTCAGCCCTGAGACTCACCCCTCCCTCGAGAGTCGGGCGCCACGACTGGTGGTTGGTCCGTGGTCCTACCGACAAGAACGGCTCAAGGTACTCCCCTTCCTCCACCACCAGAGTCCCCGACCAGACCCATCTCCCCACGCCACCGACTAGGGGCTCCGCAGACGACTTTACAGGTGACTTTCAGGTCCGTCTCTATCTCTACGAGACGGAGGGCTCGGGGAACCCCTTCCAGAGCGCGGACGAGGAAAACGAAGAGTGACTCTGGACACTCCTTCCCACAATCCCTGGCCGAGTGGGGCGTCTCAATCCACGACAATCGTCCGTCTCCGACTAAGACAACAGTTGTACCTCTCTCGGGCGTAGAGACGAGAACAGGACTCCACAGGCTCTTCTTAGGAGGACGGGACTCTCGAGTCCCGGCTCCTCTCGGTCCACGTCTCTCACCTCCCCGAGTCAAGTGTGCCGTCCGGAGGCCGGCCTGGTCCAACCTCCTACAGACGGAGGACCTTGTCGTTCCTGGTCCATACACCCACAGTAGTGGGGCTGGGGTCGCTACTGAGAGTCAGACCTCAGACGGTGAGGACCGAACTCTACGGATCGATACATACCTCGGTGATCCAGGGAGTGGTTTTCGAGCGGTGTAGCACGACGGTTGGGAGTCCGGAGTGTCGACCCCGGTAGTCTGAGGGGACAGGAGTGCCGACCTGACCCAGACAGAGGACCTTCCTCCCTCGGCGTCACGGACGGGGCGGTCACGGGCACCCTAGGGTCGGTCCCGTGACGCCGGTGTCAGTTTCAAAGGTGGCCCCGGGGAACTCAGGAGGTGTGGGTCGCTTCCCCGTGGAGGGGAGAAGGGGTCGGGATCGTGCAACGTTCCGAATCGGGTCCCGCCCGGGAAACCCCTCGGTTCAAGGTGTCGTCCCGGGCGAGGACCGGGTCGGACCGTAGACGACGTGGGCCCCCACCCCCCGACCACTTCTACCTCCGTCGACTCCACTCACCGGGGGGACACCCCTTACAGTCGTCCCGAAACTTGGTCTCAACCAGTTCCCCCGAAAAGTAGTAGTCACAATCACTTTGGTGGGGTGAACGAACGAAAGAACGGAAACGCGAACGACAGGGACGACGGGCCTTTCGGGTAGAGAGGAGAAGGGAAGAGAGGTCCAGAATTAGGATGGGTCGGACGGGATCGATCTCGTTTGTGACGTCAACCGTATACAGGTCACGACCACCATGGGTGACACGAACGAAGTACAGAATACTTGCACCCCAAACTTGGACTAAGTAGGAAACCAGGATTCCCAGGTCGGACCCCGAGACTCACACTATCTTTTCCCGAGTCCACCCAAAGGAACTCCTGTCCGAGACTACAGGTTCAGTCGACAAGAAGAAGTAGAGGGTCGAGACGGACCGTCTGTCACCCGCGATGGTTACGCCCGAGGTCACTCCTCGGGGAAACCTCCCCGGGAGCAAAGAAGTGTAGCCCTACCGGTTCCCAACCCCCTACCCTAAACTATCCGCTACTCCGTCCCTTTTGTAACCGAAGTCGGACCAACTCGGGTGTCCCTCTCGGGCGAGTCCCTAGTACGACCCGACCCGACCCGACCCGACCCGACCCACCACACCACAGGTGTGATACCGGACCCGGTACCTCCCACCTTCCCTGTTCGGGGTCGACCAAACTTACGTCACGAAGACCAGAAAGGGTATCTGATGTCGTCGAATCTCGAGTCTAACCCGGGGCGGCCCTGCCACGGTTGGTCCCTCCACCTAGCCTCCCAACTCGCCACCATACACCAAGAGTTGGTCACCAGACGGACCAAGGGGTTTTCTCTATGTCGACTCCCTCACGGGTGCGAGGCGATCCAAGGACCCCTGGGACTCTCGGTGAAGGGCAAAACAGAGGGTTCCGGGGTCTTATCGACTCACACAAATGAAAGACCGGTCTACGCCCGGACTCCGTCCGGTTCTTCCCGAACGGACTCCAAGGTACGTTGAGTCACCGTGTCGCCCCTGTTCTTGGGTCCAGACGTCCAGGGGGTGGGTCCAAAGAGAGGTAGTGTGGTCGACGTACTGAGTCTCGTGGATCGAAAGTAGAACCACGAGTGAAAACCCCCTGGGGGAATCACTGTGTAAGGAAAGGTCCTGGGGGTGTATTGACCGACAAAGGAGACCTTTTCGTCGTACATACCATTTCTTTCGGGACCGGGCCGGTTGTCCGACCTCTGGTTCCGCGTCAGACCAGGGACGTCGACCTAGTAGAGTCCGGTTAGAGGAAAAAAGAGACCGAGTTAAAGGGGAAACCTCGTTGGTCCCTGACGTGGTCCATAACGGTCCGGGGAAGGACGATAGGTCTCTGAGAAGGTAGGGGACGTGTGGGAGAGGAGAAGGACCCAGGACTCTCAGTAGTCAGTTCCGGTCCGAACCCGAAGAACCCCTTCACCGGGGGTTGGACAAGGAGTCCGGGAAGATTAGTCTTCGGGAGACGAAGTTCGACCTAGGGCCCGACTCCGACCCTCCAAACAACAACAAACACCTCGGTCCGGCATAGGTTCTACAGTGACGAGTCCCTTTTGGCAGTAAGGAGGGTCCCTATTTGTCCGACGAATACCGAATCGGGTGATTCGGACCTCTCCAACCTCGACGAGTGTCGTCCGGTCGGTCCGAGTCGGGGTCCGTCGGTGGTGGAAACGGACATGTTGATCGACCCACTCCCGTCCTGACCCCCTCTTCACCCGACCCCGGTACTCGACGAACTCTCTAACCTCGAAGGTCCGTACCTCCTCTCCCCTTCCCCAGGGTCCTCTGACAAGGAGACCACTCCCCGGATCCAGTGTCGAGGTCTACACACCTCTCGACGGTCCACACGGGAGACGAGGTCTCCCGGGTCCGAAGAGGGGAGGGGGAGATGGCACCCGACCGGAGGGTCGTGGACCATGACCCCGAGTCCGACGACGGCCTTTTGACAGTCGCCGAGGGTTGAATCCTTCCACTCCCCCCACCACCACTCAATAAACCTTGGTCCGCGTGGGAGGGGGTGTATCGGGGTCGAGAGACACCATAGGAACCAATGGAGAACCACCCCAACTACAACGATTCAGCACAGGCTGAGAAACACTGGGATATCTGACATCGATCGGGTAGTCCGAGGACGGAGGTACCCTAAAAGGTCCGTTCTTATACCCTCACCCAACGGAGAACCACTGAGTCTATTGAGACCCGTCCCACCGTCTCCCATCCCCTGTCCACTTTCCGTCTCCTTCTCGACCCGTCTCGGAGACCCTTGGTCCACCGACCGGTGTTGGAACTTATTTTCCGACCTCTGGTGGTGTGTCCCCTTGTACCTTACCTTCCACCACACAGATAGGACGAGGAGTCCAATTACCAAAATTGACACAGGTGCGTCTCGAGACTTTGGAGGTGATGAGTCTGGAGTTAAGTACTTCAAGGGACAACTAAGTTTATCGCCGAGACATTAATGTAAGAGACGGGGGTGGGAGGCAGGGAAGGGAGGCGCACATAGTCTACGGATACTACATGGTACGTGACCGGTTCCCGACCTCCATGTCAAGGTCAGAAGTCAGATCACGGCACCTACCCATACATTACCTACCATTGCTCTGTCGAAGTCACCCCTCCGGACCCCTCCCCTTTGGGGCCCCTTTGAAGGTTGGGTCGGGTCCTCGGGGTCGCTTCGAAGGACGTCCTCCACTCTGACTTAGACCTCCGTGTAGACCTACAGGTAGCTTCCTCGTCCAGAGGTAGGGTCACACGGGTGGGGAGGTCCCACCTCGCTACTAAAAATTGAGTCGGTATCCTTAGCGGAGATACAGACGTCGGTGTACGAGGTCGAATAGAGCCCCTCCGACACATTACAACACACGTCCACGGACCCGGACCCTGAGGGGTGAGACGTCACCCCGTTCTGGGTCTCGGAGAGCCACGGACGCAAAGGAATCCGTTCCCGAGTCGGAGCGCCCCCATACTCTACTACACACACCTCCCTCCCGAGGACGTGCGACCGTGACTCAGTACCCCCAGCACCCCCACGGGGACCGTGGAAGGAAATGACCACCGACAACAACCTACTCTACGACACCTCACTCCGCGACCCGTGCCCTGGGTTGTGTCTCACCCGTCAACGACTTGCCTTCCACCATATCGTCGAAAACCTCCCTCCTGTCCCTCCGTAGTCAACCTTCCACGGTAGTCTGGGACCCTACTCCCGAAAATAAACGAAAGATTTATTTCAAATTCAACGTTGCAATTTAATGCAGAAAACAAAGTTCCTACCTTCGTACATCGACTACTTAATAGTGTTTCACTTGTTTGAGGGGTCCAGTTCTTTGTCTTGTAAGATCATGGGACCTTTGGAGGGGGTGGGAGATCGACGGTGGGTGGAGTCAGTGATGGTGGAGTTTCTCACGAGGACAGGACTGAGGAGAGTAACTCACCGCAACGGGCAAAACTTAAAACATAGGCACCTTAGGAACTCACACACAAGAAAGTACGGCTGAAGAAACCTCGTCGTAAAACTACCACTCTAAACAGTCACAATAACCTGCACCAGAATAAAACGAGTCGGGGTAACGACACACCTTAAGGCAACACACTGACATAGGTAAGATAGTGACTGTCTGTAAACCCAACAACGGTCAACTGCCAGCAGTACTTGCCATGACAATTCCTATAAGAGCACGTACAGAAAACCACGTGATATTATATGAAAAGACAACCCGTTTATGGATTCCAAACGTTAACGACTCAGTATTTCAATATACATTAATCGAAATCATCTAAGGTAACATATTAGAAGACTTCACACTGTGGTCATGTGGGAGAAGTTTGTTTGAATCTTGTGGACAACGATGGGCAGGAATGGTTGTCTAAACTGTTATCGATAACACTGTAGATTAACACCGAAAATAAACGTAAAGGAACCACTGATCACTCCAAATCGTGGGAAAGTATACAACTAACAGGTAAACCTATTAGAAAAACCTTTCAAGGACAAGTTCAGAAAGGAGGTCAAAAGACAACCTAGGAGGCAGAAAAAGGAATAATTAAATTTCCTCGAATTTTTTATAAGACCTATACACAAGTGACAACCTGCACGTGTAATGTTTATAGAGGAGGGTGAGTCACCGAACGGAAAAGTGAGAAAAGTCCCACAGAAGGCTTCTTATCTTCAAAAAGTAAAATCACCAGGTTGGACAGTTAGAAACAGAGATACCTTTTATAAATAGTTTAGAACAAAGAAACGGACAATGTTCCAAAACCTATATAAAAGGTCACAATAGAAGACCTACAAAATACAAAGTATAAATCGAAATTTTAGACGAGCTTTATCTAAGAATCTATCCCACCTCTGGCTCCAGTTCTGAGTAAAAGAGACCCACTTATAGGTCAAATAAGTTTTCTAGTAGGAAAGAGTGACAGCCAGTGGTAGTGGAAACAGTCTTTAGTTCCCGTTACGTACACACCCATTCGACAAAATTTTCTATTCATCCTCAAGAGTCCACCTGTCTCCTCCCCTCTTTCACGTCACTCGTGTCCAAATCTCTACGGACTCTCCTCGGCCACAAACCCCTTGATGGTTATCAAGTCGGGCCGACCTCCCCTCTCCCCTCCACCCAACCGTCCCTGTCTTGTGCGTCCTCTCCCTCGACCCTGACAGGGTCTCCCTTCCCCTGCCAATTCGTTGTCCGCCTCACATGAGTCCTCGGGGTCCTTTCCTCCCACTCAAACCTCGTCGGTCAGTTGGGTCTGTTTGGGTCGGAACTGTAGTCGGGGTCGTCTCTGTGTCCCACAGACGAAACCCCTCCGTCACCACCTCCATCGTCCGCCTCCACGGGCCCCGGAACCTCTCACTGAAAACTGACGTCCAAACGTCGACTCAGGGTGTCGGTCTTTTTGGAAGTTCACAAGAGGGGGTAGGGATGGGGTCAGGGGGTCGGACTACGGGGGCCGTGACGTCCGTGACTTACTCCTCATAAAATCCCTGACCTTGTCTGTCTGTTCCCACCCCTACCCAGAGACCTTTCCCCCGCAAAAGATGAGAAGGCCGGGATCGACATGGGTGGTCCTAGGACCGGAGCGGAACCCGGGACTCTTGTCTGGGAGGGTCCGACCGACTCTAAGTCTCGACCTGTCTAGGGGAGACCCTCTCCCACCGAACCTCTCCTCTCAGTGAACTGGACCCCGGTACGTCACTCGGCCTGACTGGATCGGTTTCCCTTCGACTCGTGTCCGAACCGATGGGGGTCGGAGGTTCCGGAAAGTCTATCCGGAGTTAGAAGACGGGACTTTACATGTCTATTATCGCGGGGGTGGCATTCCGATACAGTCTTATACAGTTCACGGACGAGGACCCCACCTTACGTCCCCTCCCCTGTCCACTACTACTACTACTTTCTTCCTCTATACTAATGGAGGAACGTTAACGTTCACATATAACTCGTACATGACCCGAAGGGTCCGTCGCGATCACCATTTCCTGGGCGGACGGTCACGTCCTCTGCATTCTCTACACCCAAACTAGGGACCCGGTCCTTTTAGGGCACCTCCTTCCGTACCGTTTGGTGAGATCATAAGAATGGACCTCTTACGACACCTGTCTCCTCAGTCCATCTGGTGTCAGGTATCCCAGAGTTTCTCAACCTACGTTGACTTCACTGAATCGTGCGTGTGTAACTCGCGGATGGTGCATGGTCCCCGGGAAGACAGACCCACCAGAGGGTTGTCATGGCACCACATCCATGAACGATGGAGACAGTGGTAAAGTGTCTACTCTTTTAACTCGGAACTTCGCCAATTCGTCGGATGGGGTCCCGTGACTCGATCCTCCACCGACCCGACCCTACCCTCGGACCTAAACGGACAGAGGTCTGGGGACCAGAAGTGGTCGCCATCCGAAAAGAGGAGGTGGGGACCGAGACTTTCACGAGGGGCTAAGAGGTTCGACAACGAACCTCAATTCGGACTCTAAACCCCCAACCAGAGGCCACGGACGGCACTCCCTCTTAACTCGTCGTTCTCCTTCCACTACCGGTACCCGACTCGTCCCGATACGGGGTCCAGGACGGAGGACGGGTGATCGTAGGGACCCTCCCTCCGTAGTGACTGAGTCGGTGTGCTAATTCTTCGCCCTAAGTTGGACGGGACGGACTCAGGTCTAGGAACAGAGGACTGGTGCCACGGTAAACACAGGAAGAGACCCCAGGGGGGCCGAACCGTCTCGAAGGAGCAAACGAGTTGGATCACATCTTATAGTGTCTCCTTGGTGCGCGAAGACTGAGAAGGGTGTGTAGTTCCCCAGGGACCCTCCCTCCACCAAACCGCTAAGACATGGTCGGGAGACGGGTGGGCCACTCAGTCTGTGGGAGGGGAGTTAGAGGTGATTGAACCCCCATTCTTGACCCTAGTCGGCAGACCTTAACGAGTCGTGACGGACCGACCCGGGTCCAGCCCTCGAACCATTCCAGAAGACTTCTGTCTCTCCGCGCATCTCTCCTTCTTCCTCACTTCCCCCGTCCTTTCCTCCAGTCCCCCGGTGTCTTTCTCGTCGAATCTCGGTCCGTCCGGTAAGACTGAGGAGATGAATGAGTCAAAAACTTGAACGTATTCAAAATGTTCAATAGACTCAGGGCCTAGGGAATAAACGTCTTACCCCGGTCACTATGACTGGAGTATTACGCCGACCTGTACTCCGCCACATATCGTCGACAGTGTCACGGCCGCCAGATCATCTCCGAGTGACTTACCAGAGTGGGAAGGGTAGAGGTCAGGAGAAAAAGGTAACGAAAGACGAAAGTGGTAGAGATCGAGGTGGAAGGGATAGAAATGTTGTGGCTCATTTGTAACGAAAGTCCTATTTCAGGCTTAAGAAATTGTATTGGCACGAAGACGAGGTGTCGGTGGACACGAAGGAGTTTATAAGGTACAGCAGAGACCGAAACCGGACCCATGGGAGAGGATAGGAGAAGGGGTGGAGGAGGTTCTGGGTGGGGTCAGAAAGGACGACGGAGACACGCAGGTATTGGGGGACTCTACTACCATCCACCTACCCTCTAACTGTACCCGGAAATGGACCACGAGAGTGGGTATCTGGGGTCGCGGAAGTCCCTCTCTGTGCACCGAATGGTGGCAACCTGAGGTCGCGGGGCGTGTCCGGGACCGTGCACCGACCGCGACCCATCCATAAACGACTCATTGAGACCCCCACTCCCACCCCAACTCCACCCACTCGGACCCTGTGTCAGGACTACTCGGCTTCGTCTCGGACGGGTCCCGGTGCGCTTGTCACGTCCGAACCGTCCTCTCGTCTCTCGGGAGATCGCTCCCGTAGGGTCCCTCGGAAATTGACCCGACGTGCCCTACCCGTCCTTCACCTGAACTCCTCCTGTCCTATTATTCCTTTACTCTTTCGCGTCCACGTGTGTGGGCCTAGTCCCTCTCTTCCTTCCACGGGCCCCCATTCCCTCACCACCACCTCGGGTGTCCTCTTGGCCAAAGACTCGTCTCTCTGGGTCCCACCCCGGTCTCTCCGGGTGTCCCGGCGCGAGTGCAAGACCGCCTCCGTAGTCAATGGTGCCCCAGTCCTTCTGCGACCCCTTGAAACGACAGCTGCGTGTACCGAAAGTCAACTCTTCTCCCGACCTTGATCTTCCCCAGAAACCCCGACGTCCCGACCCCCCTTCTGACGGGTCACTCTTTGACCCGTAGGTCTCCCCTCGCTCGTAGAGACGTAGAGACCGAGGCGTCCCGTCCGGACTCCCGTACAAGAAGACTGAGTCGGTCCACCGTCGCGGTTCTCCTCCCTGCCAAAGATTTTCCCCAGGGGAGAGAAGAGTCAGGAGTCCCGAAGAAGAAGGGACACACAACCGAAACAGAATTCTCCAAGACTTCCTCCACTCGATGACGAGGCGGCACGGAGTCATAACGAAAGTCATTTTACCCATACAAGGGGCGATAACACACAACGGACGGAAGGACTCGGGGACTGTCTAGGTACTGAACACCATACTAAGAAGTCCCCGTCTCTTAAAAGTCACACAACAGTTTAAGGAAGAAGGTGAGAGAGGAGGACGTAAACCAGGAGACAAGTATCCCTCGTACTTGCCCGATCGACTGAGGTCACCCGAACTACCGATGGGTGACACCCGGTCCCCGACGACGAAGAAATACCCGAAGGAATGTCTCCCTTGTGGTACATAAACTTAACCATGGTATGGTCCAAGACTAGACCTAAGGTCAGGACTAAGACAACACACTGGAACCCGCATAACGGAGGGAAGGGACTCGAAGTCAGTGGAACAGACAATTACCTCCGTTGAGGGGTCTTAAGACCCTCCCTCAACTTTCAACTTTTTTCAGTTCTACGGACCCGGGAGAACAACCCCGGAGGATAGGTCATCCAGACCCTAACCTGGGTCAATGTCTATAAGAATTTTACGTGGGGTCTACTAAGAGTTCATACAGAGAAATAACTCTTGACTATCCGACCTAGACATGAAACGTCTGAAATTGTACGTTTACTTAGTGGACCCTAGAAATTTACACCTAAGATTAGAGCAATTCCGGATTCTAAGACATAAAGCATTATCGAGGGCCCATGACGACGACGACCGAGTACTCAATAATGAAACTCATTATTGTTAAATCTACCAAATACTTCAAAGAACCCAACGGTTAAGTAAGTATGTAAGTAAATAGTAATTATTTCTACCCCCCACCCCTCTCCATTCGGATCTCCCTCTCTGTTTCGGGTGTTTTGGGTCTGAGAAGATCCCGATGTCTTAAACGCGAAACAGACCTCCCTGGACCCCTTGGTCCCAAAAATTCGGTTCCTCACTGTCCCAGTCTAAGCGTAAATCTTCTGAGGAGCCCGTCCTACGTCTCTCACTCGTCTCCCCACACCTGGTGACGACCCTTCAGTCGCAGTCAGGGTCCCGGTCTACTACACCATGACTCCGTCCACCACCAGCCACCTCCATCGCTCTCACCGAAGAAGAAGAAGAAGAAAAAAAAAATTAGTTGAAATAAAAAGTCTCACCAAAATCCTTAACTCTCCTTTCATGTCTCGCAAGGGTTACGAAGGACAGGGACGCGTGTGTATTGGAGGGGGTCACCTTTCTAAGAATTCTAAAATGCTCTCTATTAGTCCTGCTAAACAACTAACCGGTACCCCCATCACCTCTTCTCTCTTACTATGGGTCCGGAGACCAAGCCCGTGGACCACCCCCACACTAAACTGAGTCTCTGAGGTCCTCCTCCTTACCTGAGCCCCCTTCCAGTACTCAAGCCTTACCCCGTGCAGCTCGACCCCTGTGACCACCCGGTAAGTCTTCCTTACCGGGGGAGAGACACGGACCCGAGGTTGGTGGGTCCACAGGAGAGACGGGAGTTCCCGCGAGTGGGAGGTCCGAGCCCCGGAAACACGACAAACGAGGAAACACTCGGGTCGGGACGGGGGAGTCGTCTAAAGGCGGAGTCCCAGGAAAGTGTCCCACCGGAGAAGGTGTGCGGGGACAAAAGAACGTCAAAAGGAAGTGCAATACCTAGTATCGCAAGAAGTCTAACAAAGACACCCACTACTGGACCAAGTGCGGTCCCGAAGGAGAGGTCGAACACTCGAGGGGGTCCTGTCCCTAGTACAGAAAGAACAAGACTACAGGTGTCTCGGATCTTGTAAGACTCTCTCCTGTCCAGACCCGACCGTCGCCCATGACCCACAGCAGGCCACCAACAACGGATCCCTCACTTCCCCACGTGCTCCCTCTCCCGGCCTCGTCCCACACTACTCGTCCTCCCCACTACTCGTCCTGTGTCCGGCTCTCCGGGGACGACCTCGCCTCCTTCCCCAGTAGTCGTTCCAACCTCCTCTAGGTCTCCTCCTTTACAGTCTTGGTCCGGGACGACACCACCAGGACCGACGGCAACTGCCTCACGAAACACATGGTCCGGTCCCGACTCGAGACCCACCTACAGGCGAGTCAGTGGGGAGGGTCGTACGATACAATGAAGATTCCTTTGACCCCGGTCTCTTCATTGAAGCTCCAGTGGGTCGGTCATTCACACTTCCCCCCTAGACAGAGACCTCGAGAGGGGTAAAATTCCATGGACGACGGAGGGAGGAGGACCTGAAATGGCTTGGGTAGTGTCCCTCCCGGTCCCTCCCTTTGTCGGACCTCCGGGGACTCGATCACCGTCTCCGTCCCGTCACCAAGGCCGTAGACCCACAGTTCTTCGGTCCGGACGGACTCCTCGACCTGACTCCGACTCGTCCCCAAGGACCTTCGGCCGTAACTCGGTTGAACGGTTTGAGCCTCCTCGTGGGAGTAGAGTTTTCCGTTCGGACCTTGAGTTTACCGGCCCACCCTTAGAGCACCGAAGAGGGAAACAGGTCGACGAAAGGGAAAGTGTCTCGAGAAAGGACAGGAAAGAGTCTGAACCAGGGGTTGTCACTAGTGGACCCTAGAGTGTCGATCGCTTACTACCCGACCCCCAAGGTCGGCCCTAGAAGACCGGAAGACAGATCCGAGAAAGACTTTTAGGACACCTTTCCGGTAGGATTCTATCTCCGTTTGGGACCGTTGTGGTGGGGGGTGGGGTTTGGGGTTGGAGGCGGTGGGGTCGACTCGGGACGGAACGGGTTACCTCCTTCACCAAAAGTTCCCGTCTACGCTCGGGTCGTAGACACCACCTCCACTACTCAGTATAATCTCGACGTCCAACTGAAACCCCAGTCGGTTGGACCGAGGTGTAAATCATCGATACACTGTAACCCGTTCAGTGAAGGTCGGTGGTGTCCCGGGTCCCCTGCATCCACCACACTCGGTCCGGAGACCCACAGTGTGGACGGTGGGAAGGGGTCGGACAAGGCTCGGGACCTAACCTGACCCCTCTCCTAAACTAATATAGGATTTGTCGTCGAGGTAAATCTTCCGGACCAAGTAAAGGACACACGAAGATCGTCCGCTCTGTACGTGTCTTAATTGGGACCAAGTCGACTCGGTTTCTTTACTACCTACCCTCTCTATGTGCGAGAGGCGTCGTCTTCCCGTCGAAGAGCCGCGCGAGCCTGGGTCTCGGGACCCGCTCAGTCGACCAGAGACCCGGCGGAACCGACCTAAGAACCGTGGGGTTGGACAACATTGTCGGCGGATCGCCCCACAGGGGTCGACGGACACGCAGGAAGTCTCGTGGGTGGTGTAAGGAATTCTGGTCAACAGGTCGGAGACGAAAAGACGGGTCCCTCCCGTCGCTAACGTAGACTGAACCGGAGACGACAGGGGTGGGGGTGGGGTCCTGGATTGAGTCACGGGCCTCTTACTTACTGACGCACCCGCGCACGAGGGGTCAGGAGGGCGGTGGGGGCGCAGGACAGTGGGGCGGGTCTCGTCAAAGTGTATCGAGTCGAGACGAACACAACAAAGCAACGAGGGTCCTGGTCGAGTACGGACCGTAGGTAAGACATTGTACCGAGAGTAGAAAGAGAGGAAAGGGTAGGATTAAGAGAAATGAACGATGGAGAGGGGATTCCAAAGACTCCAAAAGACAAGGTCTCCGGGAGATGGGCGAGTCCATGGGGTATGAGGTCGAAAGGGTCCTTGTGTCTAGACTGGTTCGGATGAGTCCACGAGTGTGTTTTGTCTTGGACCAGACAAGACTCGACCAAGAAGAAACGGTCACAGACGGGACACCCCCTACCCGGACCCACTTCCCGGTAACGAGTGTCGGACGAGGGGGAGGCAGATCTGGGGACCCCGAGGGGACGGGAAGACACATTTCTAGGTCCCTTCACCCCTCTCTACGAATTGACCCTCTGTCCTCAAGATCATGACTCAGTCGGAGGGTATAGAATCCATTAAGGGGATCGGAGACCCTGGAGTCAAAGGACTAGAGATTCCCTTACTGTTGTGTGAGGTCATTCTTAAGGACCTCTTAGGGTACCCGGCTCCTCGGACCGCCCGATGTCACGTACCCCCGAGTTTCTCGCTGAGTTGTTGTTACTGGTTCTATTCGGATCTGATTCTTATCGAGGGCGAAATAGTTTACGAAGAGATCCCGGTCCGGGGCACTTCTCGTACTTGAATCAGGACACTCAAACCACACTATAGTGCCGAGACAAGGTCCATTCCTTAGTCCCGAGTCTCTTAAGCCCCTCCGAACCGGTACAAGAGCGTGTCGATCCTTTACTGCGACGACCTTCGTTTTGGTTTCAGACTGAGTCCGGCAGACTCGTCCTTGGCGCCCCACGACACTCTCGGGACCCAGGACTCACCAAAGAGTCGCAGGGACCCCGCCCCCGGGGGACTCCTGTCTCCGTGAAGGGGAGGGCCGAAACAAACGAAACCGGACCGACTCGTGCTAACCGTCTCCGTCCGACTGAACGTAAAGACCAAAACCCAGACCACGACGTGAAAGAACTCCCGTCCGCCAAGCCGACGTCAGTGATGACCACGTCCGGGACCGGGGTGAGGTGGGGGTCCTTCCCCTTCCACCGGACGAAGAGAGAGTCCCGGGTCTCGGTCAAGGGCTCCCGTGGTCAACGACGAAGGCTGACAGGCACGAAGATCTACCTTCCGAGACCGTCTCCCCCTCCACTCTCTTACACCCTGTGGTCCCTCGACCGCAACGGGTGTCAAACGGAAAAAACTACCTCTTACGAGTAACCACCCTCCCCCGTCCGTCCTCGACCCGACGGGACCCTTGACTCTAGGCTTCCCCCGAACCCTTCTTTCTCGGTCCTCAGTCCGAGATTGGGGTCGAATCGGGACACAAATGCCCACGGAAACCCGTTCAGGGATCCAGTGACAGGTCCGACCCGGGAGACAGAAGGACAGTCAAGTCACCTCTCAGAGAGACTGGGGGGACCCTTGTTTGATTCCAAGGGTCTACTCTAAGGACCTAACCCCACGGACCTTAGTGTTAACGGTTGAAGCTAAGACCCTCGGACTGTCAAACGCAGATCCCCAGGTACTCTTTCTACACGGTGACAAATTCAAAGCACTTGATACAAAAGGAGTGGTGTGGTGGTGGTGGTAGGGTAAAGTCTCGAAACCTGAAAATCTCACATGAGAGGAACACACAGTGAACCCATGGAACCAATAGGGTAAAGTATCCACCGCTCGGTCTCCAGGTCTCCCGAATCCTTGACCGAGAAGGACTGGGATGACACACTAAGATCCAACCGGGGAAGAAAGACCCGGAGTCAGAGGGGTAGACACGTCACCCCTATACCCGAGCGGCTCCAAGGGTCTAGACTCCGTCACACCAGACTCCCAAAGGACCCACCTATTCAGAAGTGGCACCTCGACGTCCGTCCTAAACGTCCCGTCCGTCAGGAGCCCCATTCACCCGGGGACAGAAACGGACATGGACCCTTGGTTTGAGACCGGTCTAGTAGGACGTCAGGAGACTCCGAGGGGCAGGACCGAGTCGTTGAAAGTGGGAGGGTGTTGGGTCCTCCACCTCCACCCTCCCCGAAAGTGAAAGTAGGAGGATCCACCACCAAAAATGGGGTGACCGGAAAGTGAAGGTGAGACCACGAGGGTCTGCGGTGAGACTGGGGACTGTGCACCCACACCGTCGACGGGACCCGACGCCGACCCGGGGAATAAGGGTCTACGCTGCGGACCGGCCGGGTCCCGAATTTTCTCAAGGGTCGACGTCCGTACCGGAAGGTCAGAGACCGTCGACACGGTATCGCCCATTCAGGAACGAGAAACCCGGGTCGAAGAAGTAGGTAGTTTGTCTGTAATCACCAGAAATGTCATTCTTGAGAATTGGATACAAGACTCCGTAAATGGGACTTTAAGAGGCGGACACACACACACACGCACGCGCGAATAGACATGTCAAGAGTATTCACACACCGTAGAAGGAGAAAGTAATCAGGAGACAGGAACACCGGAGAAGTACCTGCCTTGGACCCGAGACTCGTCAAGGGCCAGGTCGCGAGGTCCAGGAAATGGCACTACCCCCCTCCCCGGTCGGATCGGGTTCGGACTGGGTAAAAGGGTACACCGGCACTGTGACCCTGTGGGGACTGAAAGAGACTCGGGGTCAGAAGGACACTCTGTCGACGAAAAGTCTGAGCCTCATTCCCGTCACAAAAAGGGAAACGTTTACTTTAGACGTTCTTGGGTCGCTTTTGAGGTTCCTAAGACTCCCACCACACACTCCGTCCTTGCGCAGGAGAAAACAAACATGTACACTGAGGACTCCAAGGAGGTTAGTGTCAAATTTTTCGTGCCCCACTCACTAGGGAGTCACTCCAAGGTGCACAGACACTGTGGACAGCTCGTGTCCATACACGTTATAAAACTTCAAGACCAAAAGAGGGTCAAATGATCAAAGTTTTTCTCGACTTGTAAGTCTCGTTCAAGAAGAAGTTTACTGAGTGATTCCGAAAGCTTTCTGAAACCAAGTCCACCTTCTATAGGAAACCGACCCAGACCCTAAGAGAGTGAACCATCGACGAGACCGAACCCCGAACCAAACTAAGACCAGGCACTTCCGGTTCCGACAGACGAGGAGTAAATAAGTGTCTCGCTGAATGAGTGTCTCCCTGGCACTGTGAGTGGAAACTCCCGGTGACCCTCGTAATGTACAATGATAATCACTGAGTCAACACAGACTGAGAGTCCTGGGGTCCCTGACATCGGTTGGTGCGAGGAGACAGGTACCCCAAGAGGTCCGTTCCTATGACCTCACCCAACGGTAAGGGAAGAGGTTCCCTAGAAGGGCTGGGTCCCGAGTTTAGGCCCAGAGGATGTCACGTCTACCTAAAAAAAAAAAATTTGGAAGACTTGGTGGTTCTTTCGGGGGCCCCTTGTAATGTATTCTCCCCAAATTAGACGGTACCCAGGACCGTATACTCTCTTCTGTATATGACCATTGATTGGAGAGGGAGCGGAGGAAATTTACTGGTTGGTACAAAACTACCTCGCGTTCAAAGGTCGTTCCGTCATTCCCACCCTTCGGGCATAAGTCGAATCGGTTTCCTTGACAGCCCAGAGGTGCCCCGCGAAGCCGAAAGTGTGGCACCCCACGTCCGACACCCGACACCTAGCGGCGGAGTAAAAATCACTGTGACTGAGCACGGGCCATCGGAGGAGAACATTCGGAAAGAGTAAAAGAGAAACAAAGTGTCTACAAACTCCCTAGTCTCCGCCTACTCTTCTTCCTTTACGGGCCCCTCCTTCCCTTCCCCGGCCTACGGTTCCTGGGGAGTGGGTCGTTCCTGGAGAGAGGACCGGTCCTCGGAGAAGGGCCTGTTCTCGAAGGTGGGTTTCTCCTGAGGAGAAGACCGGTCTTTGTAAGACGACCGGGTCTTAGTTGCGGGTCGTTTCTGAGTAGAAGAACGTTTCTTGGAGGACACGTGGTCCTTACGAGCGGGTCGTTCCTGAGGGGCGGTCCGGTCCTTGTGGGACGTCGGCGTCAGAAGAGAGGCACGGTCCTGGAAGGACGACCCGTTCTTGGGAGAGGGCCGGTTCTGGGAGATTAGTCGTTTCTGGAGGGACGGAAGGTCCTTGGGGGACGGGTCCTGGAAGGCGGGACAGTTCTGGAAGGGGGGTCGGTCTGGGGGGACCGTCGAGTCGGGGAACGACTCCTCTGGTGCTCGAGACCCCTGGGTGGTCGTCGGTGTCCCTTGGGCGGGTACCGGAGGTTCGGCTTGAAGCACTAGGGGCTCCAGGCCGACCTATCGTGGATGTCGGTCTTCCGTCCCCGCCTCCCCCCGTCGAGCCCGCTGCTCCTCCTGCGTCTCCTCCGGCTCCTCCCCCTCCTCCTACTCCTGCTCCTGTGTTCGCTACTGTTGATGCCTCTCGCACCCCTCCGGTTCGCGTCGTCGTACTAGCTCTGCCCGGTCCCACGGCTCCCGCCGGAGAGCGACGCGCACGTCTTGAGTGACGCCGCGGCCTGCGTGTCGCTCCCGTCGGACGACGTCCTCTTGGCACCCGGGACGAAGAGGAGGCTGTGGTGGGACGTGACGAGCCTACCGCTCCCGCGGCGTAGGTGGACCCGGTACGGAAGGGGGGCGTGGGAGTTCTTCCTTGACCCGGCGTTACCTCCGAGGTACGTGGTGGAAAGGGAGAAGAAGTGTCCTGTGTCCTTCCATTCCTCGGGTTCCCACCTCCGCTTGTCCCATGTACCGTCCCAACCTACCCAGGTTCTCGACGTCCCTTACTTAGAACCGAAACAGGGCGGAGACGAAAACAGGGTTGGAAGGTTATTCGGAAGATGGGTAAATTTTCTACTATTTTGACTCCGGGTCTCCCTGGTTCTTCCGTCTTGAACCTGAATTTGCGTTCTGAAAGACTGAGGTCTATAAGAATGTCGAGGTAAAATGACCCCCTTAGGTGGTTTTCATCCCGTCCATATAAACCTAGATATTCTAGGTTGTACGATTGACCTCTTTATCAGTATTGAATGTGAACCAGGTTCGGATCGGTCTGATCTTTAGACAGTCGGGTGTTCGTACTGTTGTGCTCAAAGGAGGTACGACCGTAATAAGATTCGTTAAATTTACTTGAGTAATTCAGAGTGTCGACGGAATCCTCCATCTGTGACAACAACGGACGTTGCCTACTCCTTTGACTCCATGACCCTCCAATACAGTGAGTGTAATCCAACGTGTCAAATATTTACAGACTTGGTCTTAATCTTACTCCGAGGTCCCGACCTCGAGAGTTGGTGGCACGAGAAACAGAGAACGTTTATAAATATTTATTTACTTATTCACAAATAACTAAAGGACGACACACGGTCCGGGACACGAGGCACGGTGTCGTCCCCGGTGTCTCTACGCACTCCGACTAGAGTCGGACACTCCTTACACAAAAGACACACCCGGTCACCCCACCGGTCGTCACCTTTCCGACGTCGTACCGAAACTTCGGACAGGCACAAGTACGAGTGACAGAGTCAGTTCGGGTTGAGACGCTGGGGTACCGGACATCGGACGGTCCGAGGAGACAGGTACCGTAAAAGGTCCATTCTTATGTCCTCACACAACGGTAAAGAAGGAGGTCCCTTAGAAGGACTGGGTCACTAGCTTGGACGTAGAGAACGAAACCGTCCGCCTAAGAAATGGTGATCGGTGGACCCTTCGGGAACTCCGAATGATCGGTCAAACTTAGACCAGAGACAGGGAGTGAATGATACACCAGAACCCACTCGGTGAGTCGGAAGGACTCGGAATCACAGAAGAGACTTTTCGTCTCTAATTATCGTGAATGTTGGGTACCGTTAACTCCCACTCGGGTTTCTCGGACGCCGAAGGGACCATCGAGTCTGTCACTTTTCTTAGACGAACGTTACGTCCTCTGGGTCTAAGGTAGAGACCCAACCCTTCAAGTGGACCTCTTCCCTTACCGTTGGGTGAGGTTATAAGAGTGGACCTCTTAAGGTACCTGTCTCCTATGTCAAGTACCCCAGTGTTTCTCAGTCTGTGCCGACTCGATGATTGTGAGAGTGAAGTGAAAGATTTCTTGAACCACGGATTACAGTAATCAGATCCGCGGTCCGTTTACGACACCTCCACGATTGTCAGTCACACCACGTTCCACAACAATACTGTTGATAACACTCCGACTCCCCCCACGCCCCTCCTCTCTGGGGTCCTGTCTCCCGGTGGTCCGTTCCGAAGATCGTTTTCTACGAGGAGGCGAACCGAAACTTTCAACTTGTCCAAATCTTATTTGTCTCTCCTACTCCATCCGTATGACACTTTCTTGTACTGGACCTGATTTGAGACGTCTTCAATTAAATCGATCTTGTTCTCTAAAGATTTCAAGTACCTACCGACTACGTACTGTACGTACGACGGTAAGGACGGAGGTTTGGACACCGTCTGTACTGATTACCTAAAGTCGTGTGAAGGGGTGGTTTAACTCTGCACCGGAGTCTTCGGAGACGTCGAAGAGTCGGTGATCGTTATTCCGACGAGTCGTGCTCCCTATTGTGGAAGACGACTTTCCACGGATACGACCTTCCCTTCCAACCCCGGGAGGTCTTTTCCCGGAATTTGAAACACAGGTCCTTAATCTTGATTTAAGGTTTCCGTTCCCCTGTCCTAGATAAAGGAGTAGACATTCACGACAACTACACGAGACTTTAGTAGTCCCCTATCCAGTAATTATATATCTAAAGATTAAGGGGAGGGATCTTTGACCTTAGTCTTAAAGGTCCCCCGTCACGGGTCTGGGACGCAAAATTAGGTCAGGGAGTCCCTAACCCTGTAAAGGGAATCAAACTCATAGTGGTAGATTCCGGTAAAAAAGCCTCCGTCAAAGATATCCCTCCTCAGGTCTAGAGACAGGATGACTTCACTCCGAAGTCCGGTTGAGTCCGGTCCGGACCTGTAAGAGAAGACGCCGACTCCAGGTTCCTGGGTGTGGGTGGAACCCGGAGGGTTAGAGTGACAGAGGTGGTCTGGGAAGGTTCAAGACAGGGTAGACGAGAACGAGGTCATGTCTACAAATATATGTCTATGTAAGTATGTGTAAGAGTGTATGTAAAGATCAAGGGGTTTGGTCAACTAGAGTCGAGGTTAAACCCCCGTCTATAAAGGCGGACCATCAGGTCGTACGAATCCGGTCGAGAGAGAGGACAGGGTCGAAGGAGGAAACCCTCGACTTCCAAGGGTGACCGTAGGAGGGTGGGGGGGTGGGAGAAAACCGGACAACGGAGGAAAGAACCAGAACTCACTGATCGACCGTCCCTGGAGTCTCCGACGGTGGGATGGTGAACCGAAGACGAACGGTCCGGAACTCAGGAAGTCGTAACAAGTATAGGAAGAGGAAGGTCTGTCGGTCGAAGTCATTCTTTGATTGGGAACAGTTCCCCTTCACGCCAGATCCGACCTCTCTCTTGGACCACAGGAGAAGGTAGGGAGTGTCCGCCCCCCTGAACCTGTTTAGGGACGGGAAGAGACTCGGAGTCAAAGGAATAGTCATTTTACCCATAATACTCATGTATCATGGAGATAGTATCCCAATGACCCTTCTAATTTCTCGGACTGAACCCAATTCGCAAGTCTTCTCACGGACCGTGAGTCGAGGACGACCCAGGAGGTATTTCCCCTAGTACGACTACTGTTACCAACACTACTCTTTTTCCTCCTGTCGTTCTCGTCATCGTCAGGAGGGTCGGGGGGTGGTGGGGGCGGAAAGATCGGAAGTGTCGTGACGACGTTCGACCCTGGTCAACATGAGTAGAGTGTCACCCCTCAGACTTCGGATCCCTCTTCCCAAACAGGGTCCGGTGTACTGCTACCTCGACCTGTCACCGGAGTGGAACAGGTCAGGAGAGACTCGGGCAGGATTTGGGACGTGTGGGGATCGTCCACTCCCCGTCGCCCAACCCCTGACCGTCGACCCCCTCCGCCGTCCAAAAGGACACTGAAGGTAAAAGGGCCAAACCCGGACCGAAAAGTCCCTCCCAGGTACCTACGGTTGATTGGTGTCAAAGGTCCGTCTCGGTCCGTCCTCCACTTCTCCTCTCCCCACTCCAGAAGTCCGACACCTCAGTCTGTCTGACCCAAGTCAGAGTCGAGACGGAGGAGGGAGGACCAGAACTCTGGAACCGGTTCAATGACTCGAAGAAAAAAAAAAAAGGACTCGAAACTAAAAGAGAATATTTTGTTCTCACCGATTCAGAAGTCCCTCAACGGGGTCCCTAAGTTCTGTTGACGTCATATAACTGTCGAGACACGGGTGTCATCACTAGGACACTATGTTACTCTGGGTCCTCCCGGTCTGTCTCGAGGACACCGGAAGCCGGTCAGTAACACGACGGCACACCGATTTGGCTCCGACCGGTATCACGTTAGACAGTGTCTCCGTTGTCAATGGGGAGGGGCGACGACACAAATCCTCATAGACTTGGTCTGTCTGGACTCTCTACCTCGTGAGCCGGTCCTAGTAGAATGCCCACCCGACGGACTCCAGATCTCTTCTCTTCTAGGGGACCCCAATAGGGTACCCCATAGGACTCCGACCGACCGAGAACGCGACCCAACTCAACAGGGTGTCACGGGAGACGACGGTCTGGGCGTGGAACGGTCGACGAGGGTTTTCCCAGGTCGTCCTGTCTAAAAGACCCGGACACAGACAGGAAAAGGACCCCCGGTCCCTGTGAGGTTCTCGTAGACACTTAAAGTGGGGTCGGACCGGACCGAGTCGGGTCTTAGTACCCAGGAAGGAACTGTCGCCCCTCTTCTCCGACACCGGGGAGGGACCGCCACGAAGGAAGAGGGGAGGACGTCCTTCGGTCGAACCCGTCTCCGACAGTCCCCTCCCACGGACGGGACGACGTGATTCAAAGGGTAGATCCAACACCAAGTCTGTTCCCTCGGGGATTCTGCGGAAGGTCGAGGTTCCGTACTATCGTAGAAGGTCGGAGGATGGACATTTTTCGGATTTCCTAAGCAAGGAGACAGATTTGTTTATTCACATCTCAAATCAGGGTCACAAAGACGTTTCAAGGTACACCAGACGGTTCTACCAGACCCAGTCTCTCTCCTCGGTCCATACCGGTGCACCGGGGTCTTCAGTCCAGTCCTGGTCGTCCCCCTTAGTCCACTCCGGGACGAATATCCTCTGGGGAGCCAGTACCCACCCCAGACGTCGGTCTGGACTTTAAAAAAAACGATGACCGGTCGAGGCTCTCGGGTCCGTTTATCTTTATCGTTGGATGAAGTTATGAGAACGGACCTTTTAGGGTACCTGTCTCCTCGGACCGTCGGACGTCAGGTACCCCAGTGTTTCTCAGTCTGTACTGACTTCACTGAATCGTGTGGAGACCCGGAGTCAAAGGAGTCGACATTTGACCCCCCTTTTATTGTCGTTTTTCGAGAATCTTAACAACTCTTCCAATTTAATTTCATACTGTGTCGTGACATCGTGTAACGGACCGTGCATCACTCATTGTCGAGATTGGTGATTTTTTTATATCAGTGTTGGACTTTCGTCTCTGAATAAATCAAGTCACCCTTACTGAGGTTCGGACCCTCTATCGTAGAGTCATATAGACTCTTTTGACGAGGTTCCTCTGTCCTCCCCTTCAGTTCGATATATGTTCAAACGTCTGTCAGACTTGTAGTTTCTAGTTCAATTCTTTAAATCGTAAGATACATACCCTTCTACGTTTGGAGACCCGAGTGACTTAAGTAAGGAACGCACACGTGGAGTCGACCGACCCCGGCTAGGACAAAGTAATCCTCAACTGTCTACCGACGAAGAACGCAAGGGGTCGAGGAGTCTCAGTGACAACCACCACCACACACACACACGACCCCCCCACCCGTCGTAGGGGACCGGACGTCAAAACCCTCGGGAGCAAGTGTAAACCTCCGGTCTCTAGTGACTACCGACACTGTAAAGAACAAATAACTATACCGTCCTCTGTCAGAGTCAAGTATGGTGGTATCGATGTTCAGTAGTTCGTGAAGACGTCCACAAGTAATTAGGTACATTGTGGGGAAACTCTTCAGGTCAATGATAGGAGTAAAATGTTTATTTTGTTGGCTCCGTGTCTTTTCCCTATATTAAACCGAGTTCAACTAATCGATTACTCACTGACTCGATCCTAAGTTTAGGTCCGTCAAATCGCAAATTGAGAATTGGCACTGATAACATTATCAGTATTATTGTTATATTTGTCATTAATAAGGAGGTAAGGGGCCTCCACCGGGTCACCCTTGACCCGCCCGGAGTCCCTGACAGACCTCACTTCCCGCCCGACTCACCAAGACCCAAGCAGAGGTCAGTGGAAAGTCGTGCCTCCTCGGTTCCTCGTCGCGTCCCCTCATCTACCCTTCCTCTCTGCGAAACACACGACTCGGAGTCCGTCCGGAGTGACGTCGAGGGCCTCTGTCCTTCGAACCCCCGGTGCGACTCGGACCTTTAGGTTCGGGACTGAAAGGTAGAGTAGAGAAAGACCGTGTGTCGTGGGGACACCCCGCACCCAAAGCGACCGATAAAACCCCCGGCTGGGGGTCCCGGACTCGAGGGGCCGGGGAGAGAGTCCGACTAACTACTCTCGGCCGGGACCTCTTCTACTGAGGGAGGGTCGTCACCTTCCTTCTCGGACCAAGGGTCGTCACGTCTCGGAACCCCACCGCCCGCCCCGCCCTCACCAGGGGTCCGGGTAACACACCCCGGCTATTTCACGCCTTCGACTCCAATTTACCCTCCTTCGGGTCGCGAGACCCGGGAAAGGGTGCCCACCCCCGAAGTCCGGAACGGACCGGTCCGGTCTGTTGACACTGGACACACGTTCCCGAACCGTGACTGTCGTTTTAGTGACCCGCGACTTACGACCGTCGGGGGTCACAGACTCCCGCGGGACACATGGTCAGCCCGGAACCCCCGGGTCTGAAATAGGACCACTCGGAGGGTTGTCGTCCCACTACGGAGACGACCTCGATTTCATCGACTTTGACTCTTTCGGACCCTTCCAGAGGTTTCAATCACCTCCGTCGTAGGTATGGGTCCGACGTTTGACATCTAGGTCTCAGGGCACGGTACCGACCCGCACACGGACACACACGTGCATGTGTACACAAATGTTGGAACCACCCCGTCGTAAGAGTCCTTTCTCCACCTTAAAGGGGACTCAACAAGTAACTTTTGGAAGTTTTACACAGGGCAGGAACGTAGGCTCATCGTCGTAGGAGACCACCTCTTTGTATCCGGAATTTAAGTCTGTCTGGATCTAAGATCGACAGTACATTTGTGACCCACAGGAACCCGTCTACTGAATTGAAGAGACTCCAAGACAAATGAAAATACCTGAATGAGACTCTAATTACTCTGTCACAGACCTATTACAGGTAAGACTCCAGACCGGATATCGTACTTGAGGTACTTACTTCGATATTGAGTAGGTAGGTAGGTAGGTAGGTAGAGACCCAGCAACGGGGTGACTTCGACCATCGAGGCCGATATAGACCTAATTCGGACGAAAAGAAGGGTCCTAACTCTTGTGCCATAAAATTTCAAGTCGGGTAAAAGAAATAAAATGTTTACTTTGACTCTAGGTTCCACACTGAGCGTTCCTCAGTCTCACTCTCAGTGTGGACCACCGGAAGGCAGAACAGAATCCTACAGAGTCGGCGTCGATAAGGTTGTAGAGTTACGTAAAGGACACGAAGACGAGACCCCACCGTGACATCCCCAGACTAAAGAAGTCCCCCTCCTACCTGTGTGTCTCCGTCCCCTTGTCTTCCGCCGGGGTCCTCTCTGCCACCCTCAGACCTCACCACACCTCCTCTCCTCCCCACTGTCCGACCCTCCCACAGTTCTAACCCGTGTTCTCCTCTTCCGGAAGGTCCTTCCCCCGTGTCGCATTCGTTTCCCTTCGCCCCACCTCCATCCCGTCCCGTCTCAGACCCCCGAGTCACCTTATCGTCCTTTATTTTAACGTCCGGTAATTAGTTCGTCACTTCGGAAGTTCTATGTAGGAAGGGTTGGACGAAAGGGAGAAAACTAAGTAAGTAAGTAAGTTCATAAAGAACTCGAGGATTGTATGTGGTCCGGGTTAGTTCCACTAGATCTGTCTCCACTTCCGTCTGTTTCCGGGACGAGAACCCTTGAGTGTGAGGTCATCTCCTCTATCTAGCCTATCTTCGGTACAACCTACGTCGCCCCTGGAGTTTCCCCATTTCTCCCGTGTTGGAACCAGATCCTCAGTTCCTCCCGAAGGACCCACTCCTCCGTAAATTCGTCGAATGGACTCCAGATCCAGAAACGACTCCGACCCAGAACCTTCCTTACCCTCCACTCTCTCAGTGGTTTTGTAGAGGGTCCCTTCCTTCTCACACATGTCTCGGGCCGACCCTTCCAAAAACCAACCTTACCAAAAGCCAACCTCCCGTCAAACTTCTCCAACGACCTCGTCCCCAGTCCGGTCTCTCTCTTGGCTTCCTCAACATCGACTACCACTATGCCTCGAAAGACGGGTCTAGGCTTCTACCATTTGGGACATGTGGTACAGGACCTCAAACCTGTAACAGAGTTCCCATGAACCCTCGGTACCTTTCGAAATTCTCTGTCCGTTCTCTTTCACTTTAACTTCAGCGAGTCAGCACAGGGTGAGAAACGCTGGGGTACCTGACATCGGAGGGTCCGAGGAGGTAGGTACCTTAAAAGGTCCGTTCTCATGACCTCACCCAACGGTAAAGGAAGAGGTCCCGTAGAAGGGGTGGGTCTCTAATTTGGACCCAGAGGACGTAACGTTCGTCTGCGGAAATGGTAGACTCGGTGGTCCCTTCGAGAATTCCGTTCTCTCCATGAGAACATACATTATTACATGAAGTGTGCGACGACTGGGTGGGGTCCAGAGAAATTTTTGGAGTCCTAGGACTCAACCAATCAGTAACACTAGAGGTACAACTTCAATTCGTGATCTCCGAGTCTCTCCCTGTCGTCAACCGATTCAGTGTGTCATCTTGGAACTGACTTCGAAACAGAGACAGGACGGGACGAAGGCACTCACGACACAAAGACCGACGAGGACGTGTTCGACGCAAGGATCCACGAGCTCCTCCTGTGAGACACTTGTCCGACGAGGATCATCGCCCCAGAGGGAGGGAGGCGACAAGAAGTTCCCCACCCTCGTACCTCCACCCCCACCCGACCAACCACCCTGGACGATCTAGGGACTCGGAGAGAAACGAGTCTGTTGTCGGGTCCAACGTTGCACAGACACAAAAGAGACGTCTACTCGCCCGGACTGTGTCATCCCCTGCTACTACTGTGGAGGGCCTTCTCTTTCTCGTTTTTGGACATGCAACCTTTCTAGATACCAGGAGTGGGATCACTACCCCCGTCCCCTCGCCAGGGACGTGGGGAAAGGAAGGGGACAGGAGGCCGAATAAGAGGTACGGGTCACCCGGTCCCCGTCTCCGTCCCTCTTCCCCGACGTAGGTCAGGATGGGATCTGTCTGTGAGTACTTTTTACCCTAGAACCCTGGATCGACACCGGGGTTCCACTCCAGTCGGTCCCAGGACTCGTGGGTCGTGGCGGGAGTCGTAGGTAGGTGTGTCTCACTCCGTTCCATGACTAAATCATAGACCTTCGGTGTCCCTTGGTTCGTTTTCGTTCGTCGACCCAACGGGACCGAGACAGGTCGACGGTTCGGTTCACCACCGGTTCACTGGTGCTGCTCAAGAAGTGAGGGAGACTCTTTCCCGACTGACCGGACCAGTGCTCTCAGGGGAAAGAGGTGACTCGAGAACTTACGACCGTCAGGACCCGTAACGGTCCTCCCCCACGACGTCCGAGTCTCTCGTCTAGGACATGCGGGGTACGGAAAGACGGGGGTGGGGGAGGTGTATTAAATATGAAAGCTAAGCCTCCAAACAATCTCCACGAGTCAATAATTGTCTCTCACTCCCCAAAAGAGGTACCAGAGGAACATAGGGCCCGGTACCTCTGACACCCGTCCCTGTCTCCTCTTCCGTCACTCCCTGGACCACCGGGAGTCTCCCTTGGGGGAGGGGAGGTCCAGGACATCTCGGGTGGCAGCGTGTGGTTAATCCGGCCGGAACCCCAGCCCCGGGACTGACGCTGGAACCGAGTCCAGGTGAGGGATCTTTGAGAGAGGGGTCGAAGGGACGGGAGAGGTCAAAGGGCGTCGTTGTAATCCGAAGAGAGTAAGACGTCGGTCTTGGCAACGTGAAAGATCCCTTCCACTTTACGTGTTTCTACTGAGAAACATGGTTGGTAGGCCACTTCCGCCGTGGTCTTACCGACTCCCACCGTGAGGGTCCTCACGCCGTCACCTCCCGTCGTCTCCCGTCCGTAGGTCCCACGACCTCGAGAGGACGGAGTGGGTGAGACCGGAAGAAAAGTTCATCCCGTGACGGAGAACTGCTGGGTACCGAGTGTAAGAATTTACGAATCCGCTCCTAAGAATCTTAGACGTTACTATTTATCGAGTATAAATAACACGATCCGTGACAAGACACACGTAAATGTATATAAGAGATTAAACTGGAAACGTAAGTGCTTACGCACGAATCAAGACAGACTGAGACGCTGGGGTACCTGACGTCGGACGGTCCTAGGAGACAGGTACCTTCAAAGGTCCGTGCTTATGACCTCACCCAACGGTAAAGGATGAGGTTTCCTAGAAGGACTGAGTCCCTAGTTTGGACGCAGAAAACGTCACCATCCGCCTAAGAAATGGTGACGCGGCGGACGGAAATGTTATGAAGTTTCTTTTCTCTTTAATAACCTCATATCAACGAAACAAATAATCTAAACGAAGGGTAAATCCAGTGGTGTCTCGTGACTCATCTCAAGGGACACGACTTGTCATCCAAGAGCAATCAGTAAACAAAATATGTGTCGACGCACATACAGTTTGGGTTAGAGGGTCAAGCATGGGGGAGGAACCATTGGAATCCAAGCAAGATACGTAGACACAGAGAGAAAGATGAAACGGCTATTCAAGTAGACATGATAAAAAGATCTAAGGCGTAAATTCACTGGAAATGGTATTAAAAATAAAATGAGAGGAAAAAAGAATAAATTGGACAAAATGTTTACTCATTTGACTCCGTCTTTCTCCAATTCAACCAAAAGGTTCCAATTCAATGAAAAGACTCTCAACTCTAGACTTTGGACCGCACTACCGAGATTTTTTCATTTATACGTATGTGTATATAAATTTAAAAAATTAAATAAAAAAGGGAAGTCATGGGTAATAAATAAATGAATAAAAAAACCGGAGTACTGCGTCGAACGTCCTAGAATCGAGGGACTGGTCCCTATACTAGATTGGGTCCGTGGGACGTCACCTTCGTGTCTTAGGAGTGGTGATCTGGGGGTCCCTTAAGGGTGTCTCGGACAATAAAGATTCGTCTCGTGGGACTTACTCCAGACGTCGTGGGGACAATTAATCGGAAAATCGAGGATCACTACCCTCGGGTAAGAAGTCTCCGATGAACGAGGTAGAAAAGTACCGAGACTAACCTCCTTTTACAGGGAAATCGAAGAAGAACACCCAGGGTCAAGATGAGAGACCCGGGTACACCCCGTAGAGACTGGAGATGGTAGGAAAGAACTCAATGGACCCACCGTTAGTCCCTAAAAGCTCCGGGAGAGGTCGACTCGGCATACCGACACTCAGACGGGTCGACATATAAATCCCTGCTTTCCGAACCGACCCGTCCGCGAAGTCTGAGGAGGTCGGTGTCCCTTTGTGTCACCAAAGACTCGGTAACTCTCGGGTTCACCTTCCGTCGTCGGACGTCCAACCTGGAGTCCGTTCGAGAGGAGGAGTGGGGGAAGGGAAGGGGGGTCGAAGATACAGGAGTGGAGCTATCGCCCGGTCCTCGTCCCCAGGCTTTGTCTCGTGTCACAGGGTTCTTCGACCCGACAGAGTGTGGTTCCGAGAGTCTCCCGGAACTAGGAGTGGCCTCCCGACGGGCAGGGACCTGAGGAACCGGAATAGAGTAACCGAACCTTAGACGATCTCGTCCCAGGAGTGGAGATTAGTCGACGGGATCCTGGAGTCCCAGGCATATCTATTCGGACTCGTGAAAACGGGTCGGTGACACGATTTCGAAAAACACGTAAAAAGGGAACGGAGCTTTGTTCGGGTCGTCTACCATCCATGACAGTAGTAGACACAAGTTGTCTACTCTTTCGAACTGTAGGTCTCTCCAATCCATTGACCTATTTCTCGTGTGTCGACCATTGTCGACCCCGACCCTCGACTTGGACTCTGCCAGAGCGACGTCGTGAAGACGGGGATTGAAGGTGGACGTGGCGAGCGGAAGTAATTTGTCCCGTCGGACAACCAGAATCATTGGAGACTTCGAGCCTATTGAAGTCTTCATACGACGGGTTGCATATTTTGTGTAAACTTTCAGGTAACAAATTTAAAGAAAATGTGAATGAATCGAAATGCTAAAACTATTGCGTAAAATTTAAAATGCGTAAATTAAAAAGCCAAGTCAGTCGTAAACAGCAGAAATTAGTCTTCCTGTCTCTAGTTTTTGATTTTGTTTTTTTACCCAATAAGTTTTCAGTATTCTGATTCATCCGTATTTTTTCAATTAAACAAAGTTTACTGTAAAAACTCTCAAATACCCGAAACATGAAAACTTCACTAAACTCGAATTTTGAACTTTGAAGTACCCTGTAAGACGTATAAGTACCCACCTATATAGGTTTCGGCTACTGCCTCTGACTCGTCAGACGACCGTCTTTGATAAGAGACCCTCCACGGGTCCATCCCCAGATCCCTGGCCCCTCCGTTAGTACTCGTCCTCTGTGAATTGGGGAAAGAACGGTCGTCGAACGGGTGTCCGACTTTAGAAGGGACCCCCTCACCGTCCCGATTTTTACCGAGAACCGATTTTTATCGGACAGGACGGTGGGACCACCCGTCTCGGAGGGAAGGGAGGCGGAAGGGAGGGTCGTTAAACGACTGAACAAAAGAGGAGGAAGGGTCCCGCGACGGTACCATTGCCCCTCCGGTCAGTGTTTATTGCCCAAACCGAAGGACGGACCCGCCCGGGGTCTCCGGCGGGGAATGTCTGTGTACGGGGAAAGTGCCCGAGGGAGAGTCCCAACCGGTCCTCCCTATAAAAAAAAAAAGGGACGAGGGCAGGACCAGGGAGGGTAAAGGACCGAGGAGGACAGACTCAGGGTCGGACCGGACACGGACCCTCAGGTCAGCAGGCCCCCGACCCTAAGGTCACTCACGAGTCGACGTCGGGCTTGGCAACGGCGGACCATGGTCCAACCCTTGTCCTCGGACCCCCACGAACGTCGTCTGGCAGGGTCCGTCGTTCCACCCCCCGGGATGTCGCTACGAGGCTCCGTACATGGAGTGAGCCTTACCCTTGGAGGTCTCCGCCGTGTGGTACTTCCTCATCCACGGGGAGCGGGGTTGGGACCGGGAGGGGTGGGACTTGACCGTCGTCCGCTCACCTGGCCCGAGTGGCTGGGGAAGAGACGAAGACAGGGGTCTCGGTTCCTGTACTTCTTGTTCGACCCGTAGAAATCCGCCGCCTTGCTCAGGGGACCCCGGGTCGGTTGCCCGTTCTGTCTGTTTCACTACTTCAGTAAGTTCATCCAGGAGAGGCCGTGGGGACCCAGGGGAGTTTGTGAGTGCCCAGGGCACCCTCGTCCCACCGACCACCCGCACATTCCCTCTTACGTCAACCGACTAGGTCGAGCCCCCACTACCTCCGAGGACACCTTCCTCGGAGTATGGACCGTACTCGTCGTACCTACCCCTCGGTGACAGGGTCCTTCCTGCCGGCCCCTCCCTGTCTCCACCCCCATCTTCACTACGGCGGCCGGGGTTCTTTCCCCCACCCGGGGGAGGACACGAGGAGTACCCCGAGTCGATGAAAGACCCCGGTTCCTGTCGACTGTCCCCAGTCGAGTGAAGGGACTCGGAGGACCGGGGAGTGACACGGGGAACGGAGGGGGAGTCCGGGTGAAGTCTCCTTCGCGAGTTCACCCCGCTTAGGAACCTCTTCGACGACCAGGTGTTCACATTCACCCCCGGCGGGCCGGACAGGGGAGAGACACAGGACAGGGGAGAGACACAGGGCAGGGCGCAGGGGGAGAGGAGGAGAGGGTCCGAGTCTCCCACGTAGACCGGGGCCTCTCCGACGGAAAGAGACAAAGGGCCCGGGTCAGTCCCCAGGGGTGACAACCCTTTCCGACTCCGGGAACCAGACCGGAACCTCGGACGACGACGGTCGGGGAGGGACAAGTGCTCTCGACCGTGACGGACGGCGTCCGGAGACCCTGGACACAACAGTCTGGGTATAAGGGTCTTATTGTTATTTGCGAAGGTACACGACTCCCGTATGCGCCCCGGTTTATACGGACAGTAGAGCACCTACCCTTGGGGAAGACTAGGAGTGATCCTAGGTCCTCCACCAAGGGTAAACTGTCTACTCCTTTGACTCCGTGGCTACCCCTCTCTGGACCGGTTCCGGGTACTTCTCCGTTATGTTCCCACGCCTGGTATAGGACCCAAGGACCGAGAGTCCTCGCCCACTGGAAGGATTCGGGGGTCGTAGACGTGGGTCTTACTCGGTTCTCCCAGGCGACCCCCACGGACTCCCGTCCTCCCCGACCAAACCGGAGAGTGGAGTCCCAGACCCGAAGAGGAGTGTCTACCAGATCGCCACAAGGTCCGGAAGGAGGCGTGACTCAAATCACTCCTCTTGGACCTTAAGACCGACCGTACGCTCCTGAAGTTCTTCCAGTTCAGTGTCAGGTTCTACCGCCGGTTCCGGTTCTTCTAGAAACGACTCATGTAGCGGTAAGTCCGCACGTTCCTCCATCCCGAAACCCGACCCGGGAGTCCGGGGGCAGGGGTACGGGTCACCGGAGAGCCACTCCCCCGACCGACCTTCGGAGTTCCTCCCCGAGTCGGTCCCCTCTCCGGTCTCACTGAGAATCTCCGGTTCACGGATCCCACTTCTCCTTCGTCCGACCCCAAGGGCCCTTCTTCTCTTAGGACTGACTATTACGTTTACCGGTGACAGTCCCCGACGATCCACGGTCCGGGTACGTTTCGGGAAGTGTCTACTCGCGAGTATAAATTGGGAATGCTGTTGGACATTATATCCAAAATTATAATAAAAGTAAAAATTTTACTCCTCTGTTTCAGAGTCTCTCGGACTACAGATGAGTCACGAAGGTCACACAGTCCGCGATAGAAAAATTTTATTTACCAACCACTACGATTACAAGTGTCGAGAAACTCCTGTCATGACAATAAGGTCGGATATTAATTCTGTCGGTCCCGAGTCTGGTGAATTCACTAAACGAATTCCAGTGTGTAGATTGTACACCGTGACGACCCTAAACTTGGGTCCATCGGACTGGGATCTCCACTATAAAAGTCCGGGATTTTTGAGATGGCGGGGAGGTCAGTCACTGGCTTGGTCCTGAACTGAGACGATTGGATACCCCAAGGGGAGACTTGGAATCCTACACCTGATCTTCCCGAACCTCCACTCTCTGACCCGTCCAGGGCGGGGCCGGGGGCCGGGAGTCCTCGTCGAAGAACGTCCGCCGGGACTGGAGTGACGGGAGGCGGGGTGTCCATTTGGACCTGAGCATGTGTGCCCTCGTGTGGTTCCTGTTGGACGTCTCGCAGTGAGCCCCGACGAAGCTGGACCGCGTCTTCGCGTAGAAACCCGAGTACCTTTTCCTGAGTATGGGTGCGAAGGAGGCGAGCCTGGAGATGGACCTGGAGTAATTGGTCTTCTTCTACTCAGGGGGCGAAATCCCCGGTACGCCCATCTCGAGTCACAAGTGTGGTCCGCCCGACCCGGGGAAGGGTGGACGGAGGGAGGGGGGACACTGTCTGCCCCGTTCGTTCGGGGGCCTCCGACGCAGGCCTATCTGTCTGCCTGTAAACCTACTCTCCGGACCTGGTTCTCTCCGGGTCCGGTGACCTCCTCATCTCCCTGACCGGGGTGACCCAGGGGCGACGGGACCATGCTCCCCCGGGTTCCCGGACCCGTCCAGTCCCCGGGCCCGATTCTGTCTAGGCCTCGACGACGAGGGACGACGTCTCTGAAGCGTTGCTGGTTCAAGGAATTTCTTGACCGACCACCCCGTCCCCGGCTCCGGACCCGAGGCCCCGAGAAGCCCCCTCGACGACCCCGAGTGTCGAGTCTGGGGACGGAACTCAAAATAAATAAATTTGTCATCAACCTACGAACCGTGCAGCAGGACATTATCCTTTGGAAACGGAGCAGTCAAAAGGATGAAATGTTCACGTTATAAAATTGGTTGCGGAACACTTTTTCGGCGGAACGACTCTTCCACCCGTGGTATAAGGTCAAAGTCCCCTAAGTGACCAGGGCTCGGGGACACCGCCCGTCGACCCGGACGACCTGGCTATTCCGGGTCTCCCCGCCCCCGACATCAGACTGGAGTGTGGCTTTAGGTCGGGGGGGACTCACTCCCCCCAGGGGGCCCCCCGAGGCCCTTTCGTACCGTGGGAGTCTGGTGTGTTGCCGGCTCAAGACCTCGTTTATTTTCCGGACACAATAAAAACAAGAACTGGGAAAGACACGCAAGGACCAAGGCTCCGAAGGGTCCCAGTGGCCCCGACCCTCCCAACCCTCCCCCCGACGGTTAGTGCGAAGAGAGAAGGGTAGTGGACGGAGGGTAGACCACGGCCACGACGAGCGTCTGTTAGTCAGCGATGGAGACGCGCACTCGAGACGGTTCGAACAGGGTGAATGGTAGTGTAGAAGGGGTATTCGGACCCTCCACCGGCAATAGGGGTAAAATGTCTACTCCGTGCACTTTGGGTCCGTTCATTCCACTGAACGGGTTCCAGTGTGACGACCGGTTACCGTCGGTCGTTCCCCGAGTCGGATTCGGGCGGACTGACGTGTCGGACGAGAGACCCAACGGCCGGAGATGACCGATGACCTACCTCAGGATCGACCCGACGATTGACCGATACATCGGAAGTCGTTCAAGGAGGTTAAAAAAGACGGGACGGTGCGAGACTCTAAGATCCCCTTGAATGTCCTCCGTGTCCCTACCAACCACCTCCACCCACTCCAGTCCTAGAGTCCCTCCCACCGTCGACGTCCGCCCACCCGAGTGTCTCCGGAAATGTTACCTCTTTCTTGAGTCCTCCACTGTCCCGCCCAGGAAGACACCGGGACCCCTTCTGAAGGGGAGACATGGATTGTCCTCTATGTGTAAATCCTTTCCGGTCCAACTCTCCTCCGGGATCTGGCGAGCGAATCTCTCCACCTTCTCTCGGACCGGTTCGACTACGTTTTCGACGGGGACTACGGGTGTCCATGGTGGACGCTCCCAGACCTCCGTCCCTGGTCCCACACCGGACTCCACCCCTGTCCGAGGGACCCGACTGAATCTACTTCCGTCTGTCTCAATGACGTCCTCCTGGGGTAGAGAAACCTCGAACAAAGGACACACCCCAAAGCCCAAGTCCCTACGGGTGACCCCTGAATCTCTACGGTTCCTATCCCCCGACACGTCGGTGAGAGGAGGAACGGAAGGGAACGACCAGAGGGTCCCGTTCCTGTGGGGTCCTGGGGGGACTTGTACCTCTTGTAGTCTTTGGTACCAGAGACCCCAGGATTACAGCCCGATCCGTCTGTCGTCCACAAATTACTCACAGTGCCGGACAAGGGGGTCGTGGCCATGCACTCGAGGAGGCCCTCACCCCGACCCAGAAGAGGGACCACGGCCCCCCGGACCGGTCCCTTGGGACAGACCGAAACATTTACCACTTCCCGAAAGAGTCCCGTCTCGACGGTCACGAAGCTACTGGGTCTCCCTACCTCCTGTCTCTACGTGCGGACCTAGTCTCACTCCCTACTGTGAGATTCCACAGGTCTGGACCTCTAAACCCCTGGACTGTGGACCCATTTGATTCCGGGTCTCCCCTGACGTTGGGGTGAGGACTAGGCGGTCTTACCATCGACGTCTCGACTGTAGCCGTGGGTCCCGAAGTCCCAGACCCGAGTGGACCGGAATGACCCCGCTCCTCCCCTGGGACCCAGACCCTCCTCTGAGTGGAAGAGGAAAGGGATCCAAGGTCCCTCAGTCGGAACCCGACCCGGGAGGTAGAAAGGGTAAGGGTTCAACGGTACCTTTGGAGTCCGGTCCCCTTGGTTCAGTCCGTCTACCTTAAGGGTAAAGCCTTCCGGGGTGACGGACCAAAGGTAATGAGTGTGGGCCGCGGGAACCGGAGGTTCGACGAAACCGATGTGTCTTGTCGACCTCTCGTCGGACCTTTTCGCGGACCTAGACGGACGGGATGGGGGTGAACCTGAGGGCTCCCTGAACCCGTGTCGGGAGTGGCGGAATCCGGCCTCAGAGGAATGGGACCTGACAAGGGGTAAAGAAGAAAGCGTACACCAGAGGTAGATCGTTGGGGTCCGGTCAGCTACACCCTAGACTCTCGACGCTCCAGTGGTGCAGGACAGGTCGAGGGAGGGGTAGAGTGTCTACCCTTCTGACTCCGTCTCCCTCCCTTCGTCGTTTACACATCTCCACGTTCCGGGTCCGGGACCTCAGTCCGAGATCCTAAGTGAATCGGGGACCAAGACGGTGAATGATGTTCGACGCTTAGAAACCTCTTTTTTTTTTGTTTTTTTTAGGACACCGGAGAGACGGAGTCAAAAGAGTAGACATTTAACACATCTCACCGTGGATGGAGTCTCACCGTCATAGAGTCGCTCCGGCAAACGTCGTTCAACTCGGGTCCCGGACCGTCTCCCTGGACGAGGAGGTCGTGTTCGACGGTAGTTAAGTCCCAGTGTCCCTTCATCGGTTCGAGTGAGATGGAAGCAATCTCACCTGTCCCTCGGACTTCGGGCCTCTAGGGATAGGAAGGTCCTTACCAAAACGACCTCTTACTTCGGTCGGACAAGGTCCCTCATCCAGTGTTTGTCAGACAGGGACATGGCGACGGGTCAGAACCGGACTGACGCCCGTCGACCCCAGTCGACCGTTTGACCCACACCTCCCACTTCTCCCCTCTCCCGTCGTGTCATCACGGAGCGCCACCTATGGCCGCCCTCCCCTAAGTCGGGACCGGACGGACACCGTTGCAGTGGGTCGAGGCAGCACCTGGTCAGTTCAGGGAGCACGATGACCGGAGAACCGGACCGACCTCCGTCCATGCCGGAGGATCTGAGAGGTTGGACCTTCTCTGGTAGGCCCAGGGTGACGACCGACCACGGACCCAGGGAAGAACCCAAAGATGAACGTAGGGAGGACGCTACCCCTCGAGTCATGGAGGTCTCCACCGGGTCCTCGTCGACCCTCGGAGAACCAAGATTTCAAGGAGGGGTCACTTCACCCTAGGACCCCACCTCCACCCCGTTTCCTCCATCCAGTCGTTATCGGGCGTCTCCGGAGGACGGGTCGGTCCGGGGGTGTCCGAGTGGGTCAATCGGTGGAAGGGAGGAAGGGTGGGAGACCGGGAGTGGTTTGAGGGACTCGAGGGACGGGGGTGGAGGGACATAGGGAGGGTGAGTGTAGGATGGGACCTTTGAGAGACTAAGCGGAGAGAAGGACGTCTCGGACGGGGAGTGGGGACGGAGAGGGAGTCACGGGGGTCAGGGAGTTCGCTATCTCGGACCCCGGAGTCCCTTCCAGGAGGACCCGACATCAAAACGAATGACAGACGTTGTAGACACTTTGTAGACCGAAAACGACAGAAGAGGGACCAGTCGGTCCTTCCTCCCTTCCCCCATAGGACCCGGGGGACGGGGGTCGTCCCCCCGGGAGGGAACCCAACCTCCTCTGTTCAACTTCTACTTCCTCAGACGAGTCGTGTTACCCTCACTTCCGTATCGACCCCGACCCCCTCCCGTCCCCGTCCAACCTCTATTCTTTACTGTCGAGTCCGGAGTGGGGGTGCCACAAGGTACGGAGGGGGAGTGGTCCGGAACGTTGTCCGGATCTCTTCCAGACTCATAACAAAAGTAAAGTGTTCACTCTTTCAATCCCGAATCTCTTTCATCTATTCCTACACCACCGACTCATCCTTGACCCTGGGGTTGGGATTGAGGGTCCGTCGGAGTGGAACACGGTCAGACTCTTCAAATCACCGAAGCTGACCCCCGAGAACTGAGTCTAAGAGGAGCCGAACTCCCGTCTCGAAAAGAAAAAAAGGAAAACGTCGAATTTAGTATTTTAAATAAGGTCTTTGGTAACGTTGGTGAAAACAGTGATCTAATATATATTCATTGTCAAAATTAGTAAAATAATTCTACTAAGTCACGGATAGTCCCTGGTTTCAAAAGGTACTTTATTGCCACCTATAAAGGTTTGTCTTATGGATGATTATAGTCAGTTCAGTGTCAACTAACTTACTACACTATCGGATTCGTTGTTCGTGATTCGATATAAGGATGGGGTGAAGGGGATCTTGAGTCTAATCTACAGTGAAGGAGTCCCTTCGGAAGGAACTATCGGTACTCATCTTCTCCCGGGGTTTCGTCTCCCGGAAACAGACGAGTGCTTCACCAACACGGAAAGAAAATTCCATGAACAGTATCTGCCATTAACGAATATGTGTACGTAAGTAAAGTAACGACAGAAAGGGAGAGTTGATGTTTCGGGAACTCCCCTCTCTGGTACAGACACACCGAGGAATGATAAAAGGGTCGTGGTAATGTAACTGACTGTGTATCATTCACGAATTATTTATGAATGACTTTCCCACCCTTCGTATATCATCAGGAATCGTACCAATCATCCACGTGTCCTACTCGAGTACTCTTTTCCATTCTTCGATGACTTATTCACTTCTAACTCAAGACAACACGTACTGTCCTTTATATTCTATCTTGAAACATTGGAGAGAATACTTTTCCTTTAACTATACATACGTCGGACCCCAACCGTACCGTAGAGGCACTAGTAACCCTTGGGATCAAGGTAGATAAAACAATGAAAACGGTAGGAGTTTAACATTGAAGACGAACTACAGGTTCTACCGACGAACTCGAGGTCGGTAGTGTGGACGTAGACCCTTCCCACTTCCCCATCCTTTCTCTCCCGTTTTTCACCTACAGTCAATAAAAACTCTTTTCCGAGGGGTTTTGAAAGTATACCGTGAAAGAGATTATAGTGTAACCAATCCTGAACTAATGTCCCGGTGGGAAGTAATATTCTCTCCGACCTTTTACATCAGACTTATGTTTGTCGGTATACTGGTCTATTTTTTGTCTCCAGGATAATGAGACCCCATTGTCTGTACATCTCGTCTACAACCCCTCGTTGATCCACAAAGACGGTGTCTGTAGGTAGGAGAATCCCGTCACGTCTCTACACCGACCACCCGCACATAATCAGTCGATAATAGCTTGATTACGACGTTGTGTTTAGTAAGGTTACGAGTCGTCGAATTTTTTTTTGTTAATAAATACGCGGGAGTAGGAAACTGTCCAGTCGATCTCAGTTGACTAGGTCCTCCTCGACCCGACCTGAACCGAGAAGCCGGGAGTCCGTCTTTCGAGTCGTTGGGTGGACCCCGTTCAAGAGTGACTGTACTCTCTCCAAAAACAAAAGTTAAAACTTTATTAATATATAGGTGTCCTTTAACACGTTTCTATCATGTCTCTCCAGGGTACACAGGAAGTGGATCAAAGGGGGTTGTTAATGTAGAATGAATTAATATCATGTTCCAGTTTTGGTCTTAGACTGTAACCATGAGACACACACAGATCAAGACACAGTAAAATGGGGTGCACATCTACCACATTGGTGCTGGTGTTAGTTCTATGTCTTGACAAAGTGGCGTTTCCAGACGGAAATATCAGTGTGAGCAACGGGGTGAAGGTGGTAGGGATTGAGGACCGTTGGTGATCAGACGAGAGGTAGAGATATTAAAACAGTAAAATTCCTACAATATATTTACCTTAGTGTGTCATGCACTGGAAAACTCTGACAGAAGAGGTGAGTGGTATTTTGGGAACTCTAGGCGTGCTCGACAACGCACACAGTTATCAAGTTAAGACAAATAACGACTCACTCATCGCAAGAAACCATACGTACTTATCATCAAACAAAGTGGTAAATGCATGACTTTCTGTAAAACCAACAAAGGTCAAACCCCGATAATGTATGCTTCGACGATACTTGTTAACACCTCCCTCAAAACACACCTGTGTTCAAAAGTAGAGAGATCCTAGTCACAGGTCCTCACGGTAACCATCTAGTATTCATACATGTCTCCATTAAAAAATTTTTTATCAAATAAATAAACCAACGTGGTCCAGAATCAGCACCACGTACCCTAGAAATCGACACCGTACTCTTGAGAATCAACGTCGTACACCCTAGATTAAGGGACCGGTCCCTAACTTGAGCCCGGGGGACGTGACGCTCACGTCTCAGAATCGGAGACCTGGTAGTCCCTTCAGGGTTATATCTAAATTACAAATTCTTCGACGGTTTGACAGAGACTGATCGACTGACACTCCCCAGAGACGTAGGAGCGGTCGTTCATTGCAACGGGGTACAAAATATAATTGACAAGGTTGCCCATACATCACGACAGAGCAGGTCCAGAAGTGAACGAAAAGGGATTGCCGATACCAAAAAGGTCACCAGTGCATACCTACGTTCTCAACCTGACACTTCTTCCGACTCGCGGCTTCTTAACTACGAAAACTTGACACCACAACCTCTTCTGAGAACTCTCAGGGAACCTGACGTTCCTCTAGGTTGGTCAGGTAGGATTTCCTCTAGTCAGGACCCACAAGGAACCTTCCTTACTACGACTTCGACTTTGAGGTCATGAAACCGGTGGAGTACACTTCTCAACTGAGTAACCTTTTCTGAGACTACGACCTTCCCTAACCCCCGTCCTCCTCTTCCCCTGCTGTCTCCTACTCTGCCGTCATACCGTAGTGACTGAATTACCTGCACTCAGACTCACTTGAGGTCCTCAACCACTACCTGTCCCTCCGGACCGCACGACGCTAAGTACCCCAACGCTTCACAGCCTGTGCTGACTCACTTACTTGACTTGACTTGACTTGATCACTATTACCCGTAGAAAAGTACATGAATAACGGTGGACATATAGGAGACCACTTTATAGAGAAGTACAGAAAACGGGTAAAAGATTAGTCTTACAAACGAAAAAGTGGCAAATCAAAACTCTTGGGAGATATGTGAGATACATACAAGTCAAGTCAAGTCAAGTCAGCGAGTCAGTACAGACTGAGAAACGCTGGGTACCTGACGTCGTACGGTCCGGAAAGACAGGCAATGGTTGAGGGCCTCAAATGAGTTTTAGTACAGGTGACTCAGTCACTACGGTAGGTTGGTAGAGTAGGAGACAGTAGGGGAAGAGGAGGAAGTTAGAAAAGGTCGTAGTCCCAGAAAGGGTTACTCAGTCGAGAAGAGTAGTCCACCGGTTTCATAACCTCAAAGTCGAAGTTGTAGTCAGGAAGGTTTCTTGTAAGTCCTAACTACAGGAAATTCTACCTGACCAACCTAGAGGAACGTCAGGTTCCCTGAGAGTTCTCACAAGGAGTTGTGGTGTCAAGTTTTCGTAATTAAGAGGCCGTGAGTCGAAAGAAATATCAGGTTGAGAGTTTAGGTATGTACTGGTGACCTTTTCGGTACATACAAAAGATACATACTTATGAAACGTTTTATACACTAAACGTTTACTAAAGAGAGGTAGACATCGAACAAAAAAGTAGGAGAATTATCGTAGAAAAAGTTTCTTTTCGAAACCTAAAACGAGTAAAAAAAAAAAAAAATACCTAGTACGAAAACCACAATGTAGATCCTTGAAAAGTGGTTCGGGATCCAGGACTTCTAAAAGAGGATACAAAAGAAGATTTTCAAAATATCAAAGTGTAAATTATAGATACTAGGGAAAACTCAATTAAGAACATGTGCTACACTCTAAATTCAACTCCAAATAAAAAACGTATTTCTGTAGGTTAACGAGGTCGTGACAAATAACCTTTCTTATAGGAAGTAGGTAACTAACTAATAACCCTACAGTAGTGTATATGTTAAGTGGATAAATTTACTATGTTGAATTACCAAAAATCATATAAGTGTCTCAACATGTCGGTAGTGGTGTTATTTAAAATCTTGTAACAGTAGTCGGAGATTTCTCGGAGGTGTGGATACTCCACAGTGAGAGAAGGGGTATAGGGAAGGGTGAGTCAGAACCCGTTGGCACTTAGACGAAAGCCAGAGATGTCTAAACGGAGACAGTCTGTAAAGTGTACTTACCTTGAGAATGTTGTACATCAAAAAAAGACAGACTGAAGAAAGTGAATCGTATTACAAAAGTTCAAGTGACAAAATATCGTACCTAGTCATGAAGTAGAGAAGAATTACGGACTATCATAAGGTTACGTATATAGTGTAAAGCTTATACTGTTTGATATGGTGTAAAATAAATAGGTGAGTAGTTGACTCCCTACAACCCCAATAAAGGTACAAAACCGATAATACTTGTTACAACGATACTTGGAAGTACATGCTCAAAAACACACCTTTATACAAAAGACAGGAGAACCCATATATAGATTAACACCTCAATGACTCAGTATTTGAGTTCGAATTTGAAAACTCCTGAACGGTCTGATGGTCAAATGTAAGGGTGGTCGTCACGTATTCGTAAGGTTAGAGAGGTGTAGAAATGGTTCTAAACAACATTAAAAAAATATCGGTAGGATAGTAACTTAAAGAGAATGTAGAAACAGTTTTTAGTCAACCGTTTAGTTAACAGTTTTTAGTTAGTTCATCCATACCCAGATAAAGATCTAAGAGACAAGACAAAGTAACTAAATGCAAAGATAGGAAGGTAGGTACGGTGTGTCAGGACTCATGACATCGATACCACCACCACTTCCAAATCAGTGATTTAACACACACTGAGACACCCTAGAGTACCTGACATCGGACGACCCGAAGAGACAGGTACTCTAGGAGGTCCGTTCTTACGACCTCATCCAATGGTAAAGGAAGAGGTCCCCCTAGAAGGACTGGGTACCCAATTTGGACACAGGGGACGTAATATCCGTCAGAGGACACAACTTCGTCTAAGAAATGACAACTCGGTGGTCCCTTGGGGTGACACACCGATATATTCAGAATTTTAGCTCGTATGGATACAATGTGTGTCCTTTTCCTCATGTAGTTCCGACATATAACGGTGGGACGAATAAATTGAACATACGTCTCATGTAGTACTTTTTACGACCCGACCTCCTTCGTGTTCGACCTTAGTTCTAACAACCCTCTTTATAGTTATTGGAGTCTATACGTCTACTGTGATGGGAATACCGTCTTTCAATTCTTGATTTCTCGGAGAACTACTTTCACTTTCTCCTCTCACTTTTTCAACCGAACGTTGAGTTGTAAGTCTTTTGATTATAGTACCGTAGACCAGGGTGATGAAGTATCGTTTATCTATCCCTTTGTCACCTTTGTCATCGACTGAAATAAAACCCCCCGAGGTTTTAGTGACGTCTACCACTGACGTCGGTACTTCAATTTTCTACGAATGAGGAACCTTCTTTTCAATACTGGTTGGATCTGTCGTATAAGTTTTCGTCTCTGTAATGAATCGGTTGTTTCCAGACAGATCAGTTCCGATACCAAAAGGTCACCAGTACTTATCTACACTCTCAACCTTATATTTCTTTCAACTCACGACTTCTGAACTACGAAGACTTGACACCAGAACCTCTTCTGAGAACTCTCAGGGAACCTGACGTTCCTCTAGGTTGGTCAGGTAGGATTTCCTCTAGTCAGGACTCACAAGTAACCTTCCTGACCATAACTTCGACTTTGAAGTTATGAAACCGGTGGACTACTCTTCTCGACTGAGTAACCTTTTCTGGAACTACGACCCTTTCTAACTCCCGTCCTCCTCTTCCCCTGCTGTCTCCTACTCTACCAACTTACCGTAGTGACTGAGTTACCTGTACTCAAACTCACTTGAGGTCCTCAACGACTATCTGTTTCTCCGGACCACACGACACCAGGTACCCCAGTATTTCTCAACCTGTACTGACTCGCTGACTTGACTTGACTACAAAGTGTCTATGTCAGAAGTTTTCAGGAAGGACCCTCACGGGTCAGTCAGTCTATACCTAAGATCCTTCCGGGTAGCCGACACCCACAGACGTCGGACCTCTCTTCTCGAACCAAGACCACTTTATAAGTCTTCCGTCTAGTAGGAAGAGATGGGAACTGTAATCCTTGTCGGTACACTGAACAAAACCGGTTACCCTATCATCGTCTGTTCAAAATTTGTCTCCGAATTTTATGTGAACGTGGACTTTCTTTTTAATCACGGTTAAGATACGTTAGCGAAGGTCTTTTATCTTCTCTTCCCTCGAGAAGAGTTAAGAAATTTCCTTCGGTCATAATGGAACTAAGGGTTTGGTTTTTTCTATCATCTTTCTTTCTTTCAATGTCTGGTTATAAGGAATACATATACTACGTTTTTAGGAATTGGTTTATAATCGTTTATATTGAGTAGTTATATAAAATTTTTAATATGTATAACGGTTCACTTCAAATAAGGTCACTATACTTCGACCAAGTTATGAGTTTTTAGCTAGTCACATTCGGTGGTATAAGTGTCCCATTTCTTCTCTTCAGTATGCTAGTATAGTTAACTATTTTTTAAATTGTTTTAAGTTTGAGGGTTACATGTTTACTATTCATTCAGGAAGAAATGAATTATTAGTGACTAGTTTAAGGGTCTGAGACTCAAAATTTTTATCCTAGATGACATGAGTTAAACCATGTAAAGGTAAGAAAAAGGGTTCTTAAATTAAGTGGTCGGAAAGACACCCACTGTTGGTACGAACACAGGTACCCCCGTGAGTCTTTTCAAATCTTAGACCAGAGGTTTCTGGAGAGGTCGGAGTAATAGGAGTGTAGAGGAGGGACAGAGACGGGTGTGTATGTATGGTCCGTCCACGTGAACGTGGGGTCCCGGAGACGTATGTGACAAGAGACGGACCTTCTGTCAAGGACGACGGAGATGGGAACCGGTAGAGGAGGAATTGGAAACTATGAGTCGACTTCTCCACACAGGAGGTCCTTGGGCAACGACTGAGGGGTTTAGACCTCCTCCCGAGAAGAGACCCGGGAGAGTCAAGACACGAGTCCACTGGGTCTGGACCTTAACGGAGAAGTGAACAGAGAAAGGTAGGATCTGGCACTCGGGGACGTCCCGATCTTGACTTACCGACAGACCCAGGGGTTTTAGATGGGGTCCCAGAACTTTCGTCCGAGAACTTTCGACTGGACTTACCGACGTCCGAGTCACAGAAATGTCGGGGGTCCGTCTCGGAGACCTCAGGTGATTACTACAGGGACCACTCTTCGGGGGAAGGACCCCATCCCACCCCACCCCACAAGACTTCCATGAAGAGAGGTAGGAGTGGTCGGGAACCGAGAGGAGAGTCCCGACACTGATGGGGAATCCCTCCTCTAAGTCTCCTCGGGGCTCCCCACTTCCGTAGAGCCCGTGGTCGACGTCCGTTCCGCACCGGAACTTCCAGTCCTTTCGGAACGGGCCGTAAGTTCCTGGACGAGTCGATCCAGACTCGACGGGAACCTCTGAGGGGAGGACGAGAGGGTTGTCTGCAGGGTGTCGGAGGGTGACGAGACAAGTCGGAGTAGGGAGGAGGGAAACGAAGACGACAAGGAGAGTGGACCTGACGGAAAGGGAGAAAGAGAAACGAAACGGACAAGAAGGTCCGGGAAGGAGAGTTTGAGTGGTGGCCGACACAGATGTTCAGACGTGGTTCGGAGACGGGATCCCTTAATATCGATCGGAGCTTAAAAGGTGGTTTATAAAACGCCCACAACTCAAACCTGGAGGGACTCTCCCTCGACCCTCGACCGGTTCGACCTGAAGTGGGTCTCATCACCGTCCCTTCTCCCCCCGTCGAGGGCTAGGGACCTTCCTCCACTCGTCAACCTGGGGTCGTGAGGCCCCACCCCCCACCCCCCGATAAAAATCGGTGACCAAGGACCGTCCGGACCGGACCAAACTCGGACGTCCCTCCTGTTACCAGGTGACTTCGACCCGCCTCCCATTTGCTGTCGTCAGTCCTCGTCCCCCTGTCTCCAACAGGTGGGGGGTACGACTGGCCGTCCTTTTCGAAGGTCCCACTCGAGAAACAGTCTGAAGGACGTTCCGGTCCACGACCCGGTCGACGCATAAGGTCTTCGGACAGCAGTACTCGTCGTCGTGATCGTAGTAAAGAACTCCGGAAAGACACCTGGCCTGTGGCACGATTCGTGGTGCGGACGACCGAGTAGGAAGAGTCGGAACAGGATGTTTGTCCCCTTGGACTCCGAGTCGAGTCTCTCCACTTATAGAACGAGTGTGTGTCGTTGGTTCTCTTCGTCAGTCCTACGTTAGGGTCCAGGACAGACAGAGGAAGGCTCCCACCCTGTGACGTCGCGGACGGCATGACGTCTCGGCCGGTGGGGAACGGGACAGAGTCTGGGTAGGACCCTGGACCCCCGAACGGACGGATTACTGAGGTACTTACTAGAACCCGTGGTAGTGAACGGAAGGGACCCGGAGTCAATGAGTAGACACTTTACCTCCCCTCGGAAGGAAAGTCCCGATACCTCCCAACTTGGTCTCCGGTTCATCTACGAGGTTTCCCCCGGTGGTTCCTCCTTCCCTGTACGTGCCAACCCAGAGAGACGAACGGTCGTAAACGACTGAAGTCCTCGGATACTTGGTATCAAGACAAATAGAACCTTCACAAGTGGGTCCTTTATTGGAGGCATGGAGAGTCCTACGTCATGTTCCGCAACTCCCTATTTGTCCGGTCGAGACGCGTCACGGAACCCCCTTAAGTGTCAGACATTTCTCTCTGTTCGGGTACTTGGACTACTCTCGTGTTACTCCCTGTAGTTTTGGAGACATAGCGGAGGGACCCGACGGGATGCTCTTACCCTTCCGCCCCACCAACTGGTTGGTGTCACACAGTAGCAGAGTGTCAAGACCTCCGGTCTTCAGTTTCCAGTTTCACAGACGTCCCAACGAAGAGGTCCCGAACGTCTCACGTGGTCGGGCGAGGGGTACAAACGTGCACCAGAAGGGAAACACACTCAGACCCTGACTTAAAGGGGAAGACTTTTCCGTCATAATGACCTAAGTCTGCGTGGGAGTCCTGGAGTAAGATTGAATTAGTGGGGAAGTTTCCGGGACGGACGTTTGCGTCCGTGTGAGACGCAAGGACCCCAAACGCTGAAGTTGTATCCTTGCACCCTCTCCTGCGTCAAGTCCGGTCTCGTTACCGAGACACTTCATTGGCAGTCGTCGACGGAAACGCCACTGACGAGACAGAGTCCACCCAGGGGTGGGGGTGTGGGCCCCAGAGGTTTGTTGGTCGGTCGGTTTCAAGAAGTTGCATTGTCCTTCGCCCCTCCCAGAGACTCGGACCCCCCCACCCCCTTCCCTCCTTAAAGGTCTTGTAAGGGTCTCCAGTCCAAAGGGGATGAGGGTCGACCGCTCTCTAAGAGACGCCCTTCCCTACTAACTGTTTAAGGATTCTTAACGTGACGGACGGAGACTTACAGTCGAACAAAACATGAGTCGCGTCCTTAACAAGAGACGACAAACGTCTTCCCGTCGTTTGAGACAAAAGGTTTAATTGAGACGTAACGTCCGGAAGCCCGACTCCATCCCCTGTCTACCCTCAGCGTCCCTGACTCTCGTTCCTCCTGGCCGCACCCCTGTATTTCGACACGCACGTACGAGTCAGGACAGACTGAGAACGCTGGGGTACCTGACATCGGGCGGTCCGAGGAAACAGGTGTCCTAAAGAGTCCGTTCTTATGATCTCAGCTAACGATAAAGGAGGAGGTCCCCTAGAAGGGCTGGACCCCTAAAAGGGTTGGGTCCCTAACTTGAATGTAGGGGACGAACCGTCCACCCAAGAAATGGTGACTCGGTGGTCTCTTCGGAATACCCACCTGCATTCGGATGACTTTAGGTGCTCCTGACACCCCTTCTGTACGGTCCGACCACCCACCCCTGATAATAGGTCTATTCTGTCGTCCGTCGAGGTGGACCCTTCTTCTTTGGATGTGACCGGATCTCGCCACCCGTAGTTCCGTTCGAAGGACCTCCTCCACTTCTGATTTCACCCAGAAGTCCACACTCAGTCTTTAACGGTCTCCTCTGGTCACTGTAGGGTTCGAGTTTTAGGACACCCTGTATTCGGACTACAGAGACGGTTGACACCTAGGCGGACCAGGGGACACACGGTCCGGACCTGATTCGAGAAGGGTGTCCATTACTTTGGTCCACCGGTGCACCCTGACCGACATTGACTACACGTCCCACTCCTCCAAGTCCCTCTCTCGTGTCACCCATGGTCGGTCTGGTTCTTACAAGACCTTACGAGGTCGTATTTCCTGAAAGGCGGTTACACCCTTACCCCCTTCCCCTCCGAAACTCGTCCCCTCCCACCTCACTCTACTCGGGACGTCCCTTCACAGACTACCACCACGGACACGTCCTCACCTCTTATCCTAGTGCCTTGAGTCTCACTCCGTCGACTCTCCAGTGTCTCCCGGAGAGACCCGGGCCACCAACCACACCGGTGGGTGACCGTTGAACTACTTACAGGGCGGACAAGGTCCCTCCTGAAGTACCACTGAAAGGTTCTTGACGACAAAGAGAAAGAAGACGTCGAAGAGAACCCCGGTCCTCCCCTCGCTGGAAACCTGACCAGTTCGGACGACATTGAACACGGATGGTCCCGTCGTCCCCTACCCTTGTCCTGTATGTAGTTAGTTCGCGGAGGGACACGGTCCGGATACGGTTCACGAAGTGTGTGGGCGGACACCAGGGAGTTGGTAGGGACCTCCGTCGACAACAATAAGGGGTAAAGTGTCTCCTCCTTTGACTCCGAGTCCCTCCCTCCCCCTGAACGGGTTCCAGAGATCCGACCCTTCCAGACTTTGGACTCAGAAAGACGACCCTTTCGGATAGAGGGTACTTCGCGGGAAACCGGGGACGACCCAACGGAGTCAAAGAGTCTTCATCCCCCACTCGGAGATCGTCGAGATCGACGGACTCCTATCTTCCCCAGACACCCATCCTCCCACGGAACGGACCGACTCCACGGTCCTTACTACCTCTCCCTCTATCCCTTTTCGGGGTGAGTAACGGGTGGGTGAGGACCGTGGTTAAGACCCGGACACAGAGATGTCTGTACTTTCTCCGTCTCCGAAGTACCTCGATTTTCGGACTTTCGGGGGGGACTAAGGTAACAGACTAAGGGTGTCGGTTCTGACACGGACGGACAGAGGTCCCTGAAGGAGAGAGGAGCACCGACGGTCCCCGGACGGAAGTGGAGGTAGAGGGGGACTCGGACAAAGGAGGCGACTATTTTACGATATTAGCACGGGGGACTTACCCACCCATACTTTCCCTTTACTCCGGTTCAAACACCTTTCGGACCGGAAGGGACTATCGAGTCAACCATTTCTTAGACGGACGTTACGTCCTCTGGGGCCAAGTTATGGACCCAGCCCTTCTATACGACCTTTTCCCTATCCGATGGGTGAGGTCATAAGAACCCGAAGGAACGCCGAGTCGACCATTTCTTGAAAGTGAAAGCAACCCTTACGATACCCGAGACGAACGACCGAGACCATGACTTCCAGTCGGACGACACCCCTCCTCCATCCTCCGACCTGAGATCGAGGATGAGTGAGACACCCATTGTGACCCGGCGTCCGAAGAGACTTGAACTCGAAGTAACAGACGTAGAGAAACCTACCCTCTACAATCCTGACCCACAGTGGTTCCCGTTTTTTCAAATCAAGACTGTAATCCCCGTCACAGACCACCCCTCATTCAAACATTGTACCGGGGAAGGAAAGTTGAAGAAGCAGACACAAAACACGAAAGGGATTGATTAATGGGACCTTTTTAGAGTTTTTCCGTGTGAGAAGACTTCACACGGTCTCCTCCACCCCTAGGGTTGTGTCTGGGGAAGGTCCACACGAAGACCGGACTAGTGTCGTAGTTTGTGTGTGTTATGTGTGGGGAGTGGGATGTGTCTTGTGTGTAGTCGGTAGTGTGTGTGTGTGTTTGGTATGGTGTTTATAAGATGTGTGCTTGTATGTTTGTGTTGTGTATGTGCGTGACTAGTGTCGTAGTTCGTGTGTGTTATATGTGCTTTACATAGTTTGTGTGTGTATGTGTGGGGAGTGGGATGTGTCTCGTGTGTAGTTTGTAGTGTGTGTGTGTGTTTTGGTATGATGTTTATAAGATGTGTGCTTGTATGTTTGTGTTGTGTATATGTATGAGGTGGTGCACACAGTGTGTGTCTCTGGTATAAGAGTGTGTGTGTGTGTGTGTGTGTGTGTGTGTGTGTGTATGTGTGTGGGGTCGTCTTAAGGCCACGCAAAGCGTAGGAAACTAACTCTTTTACGCGAAGCTGTTTTCGAGACACTATGAACTTTACCAGACATATAACAAGTGGGACTGTCACAGAAGTCTGTCAACCTTTGGTCGGTAACTTTGCGTGTAGCTTGTGTAAGAAGTAAGACCAGGTCCCAGGACACCTAGGTCCGGCGGGTCACCCGTTACGACATACTGGATCCCGAGACCCCACGTTCGTACCTTTGGGGACCGAGTCGGTGGTAAGCCAGTGAAAGAAGGTCACCCCAAAACCCAGGGAGAACGAGGTGAGGGTAGGACAGACTCCGTACCGGAGGGGAGAGGTGTAGTGCCCGGACTCTAACACTCGTAAATACACTCACACGTAAACACACACACACACAGTCCCCTCCCTCCGTCCGTCGGAAGCTCGACGGTATAGATACTCGAGTATTTGGACACAGGACTTCCTAGGAGGACGTCTCTTTGAAGGGGCGGTCGAGGTGGGTCTTCCGTCTCGTCTACCTTTGAACCTCGTTCGAGAGTAGAACCCAGTCCCTTCTTTTATAAGAAAAAAGGGGAAAGAGAGATTTTTATACGAGTCCGGAGAAAAACTCAGAACTACGTTATTTTTGGTCGACACCGAGTCTTACCGGAGACGTCGGAAACGGATCCCTCTTCCTTTTGTTTGTCTCGGTGACCTCCGCCCCTGTTGCCGACACAGGTCCTCGACCCGGGTCCGAGGTCGGTGGAGGCTAGGCCTTGACCCAGGGCTTTCCCGTACTTGTCAGGGACAGGCAAGCAGGCCCACACCCGAGTCCCGTGACCCCCAGTAAATCGGAAAAGAGAAAATTACGAACCACGACTCCAACCCTTCTACTGTTCTCCACCCACACTGAATCTGAGACGACGGTCCCTGGAGGGGTAGAGGACCTCCTCTGTCCATCCGTGAGTTCTTCTCGGAGACCATCGGATCTCCTCCTCTCTGACACAGACTAAACCCCTCCTCCCTCTGAAGGATATCGTCCAGTACAAACCTACTTGAATTTTCTTCCTCCGTACTTTCCTAACCACTACTTCGACTTCGAGATTATGAAGCCGGTGGACTACGTTTGTCGGCTGTAACCTTTTCTGGGACTACAACCCTTTCTGACTTCCGTCCTCCCCTTCCCCTACTGTCTCCTACTCTACCAACCTACCGTAGTGGTTGAGTTACCTTTACTAAAACTCGTTTGAGACCCTCTACCACTTCCTGTCCCTCCGGATCACACGACATATGGTACCCCAGTGTTTCTCAACTTGTGCTGACTCACTGATTTGTTTTTGTTTCTTTTCTCCGTTCCTTCCCACAAGATCCTCCTCCCTGGTCTTAATTGCTTCCGGACCCCCACCCCGGTCACCTGGTCTTACATTCCGTTTACACCCTCGTGTTCCCCTCTAGTTGAACCCCTCCATTTGACCCTGAGACCTACGATCCACAATATAACCCATTATCCCTCGATACCTTCCACGAACTCGTCTCCTCCCCGAACAGATCTCCCTCCCGACGAACCTCCTATAAACCTCCCCTTCCGACCAACGGATCATCCTCGACTCCAAAACAACCCTCCAGAGAATTTCTCCCTCAGTTTCGAAGGTCGAGCTGAAGGACCACAGGACGAGCAGAGTCCTGTGTCTGGGAAAACCTCCTCTCACACCCCTCCTCGGTCCTCCAGACCGAAGATCAAGACTGAGACTATACCTGAGTACACAAGAACTTATCTAGGAATGGGAAGGATCCGGGACTGAAAGGGTAGACGTGTTACCCTGGGACTTCAGAACTGGAAAGGAACCTTATAGTCGCGACCCGTCCGACTCCTACGGCACTACTGTCTACCCCTTTTCGTGCGGTCGACCCACCCCTCGGTCCGAGGATCCAAGGTCAGAGGTCTCCTGACGAAGAACGCACCTAGACACCAAAGCCCCCGGGTGACCCGGACCGAGGACTGGTGTCGAGCCAGGGTTCTTTCGATGGAGGAGGTATTCGGAACGGCAACCATTCTCCGGACCCGACCCCAGCCCCGAGTCCCCGGACGGGAGGGAAGGACCCCTTTCTCGACGTCTATCGGAGCTCGACCCTGGTAATACAGTAGTCCAGAGGAAAGGATGTAGTCGTAGAGGAACTCCTACCCAGCCAATGGGAAACCTTCTTCTATTTTGGTCCCGAGGTCTTCTCCTCTGAAAGGGGTTCTGCGTGTCGTCTATCTCTCGTCTCGACCCAGCACTCGGAACCAGACTTGTAGCGGCCGAGGAGACGGGGACCCGGAAGAGAAAAAACGGTGAGGACGAGGGGGTCGGTCTGAATTCGAGAACGAGTGGTAGTCTAGAGTCCCAGGGTTGACCCGTGTGTCACCCAGGAGTCCTTTACGAATACCCTACCTAGCTACCCGTCTACCTACTTACCTACCTACCTACCGGATCCCTCTTTTATGTCCGACCCAGTCGTGGAGGCGTAGGTTTCGAGAAAGGACCGGTCGTCTCTACGGGGAGAAATCCGTCGGGGTTACGTGACCGGGAAACTGTAAGGGATCAAGGATACGTCACTGGGTCTTTCCGGACGAGGGAGCGGGGGTGGTACGGGTCGAGTCTTCCACTCACCTGTGGGTCCCGTCTGGGAGCCACCACCAGTCATCAATGGAGTTCCGACGACCCAATGGTTCTCACCGACTCCTGGGCACTCTTTAATCTTCCACGGGATCTCACCGTCTATTCGACTTTCAGACAACCAATGGAGGTTCGACGAAGGACCTAGTTGATCAGGTGGTCGGGACCCACGGGGGTGGGGAGACGGTTGTAAAAGACCTCGGAGACCTGACACGGTCTCGATACTCCCTCGTCGTCGGGGACCTCCGTCCACGGAGACCGAAGTTCCGTCCAGAAGGTAGGAGACCCGGGACCCGAGGAGTGTTAGAACAGGGACTTCGAGGGGTCGGTCGTGTCTTAGGGGTGAAAGAAGACGGAATCCGGTCTGTGGAGGATGGATGGACGGTCCTGAACTTAGACAGGACTATCGGTCGGAGAGTGGAGGAGACGTCGAAGAGCCTCTGGGTGCCGTTAGACCTCCCCGGCTCTTTATTATTACTATTTCAGTTACTATAAAAGTCCTGTAAAATACCTCGCAATTGATTCATGGTCCTTGGAACGATTTATAAAACGTAAGTGATAAAGAGAATTAGGAGTGTTATTCGGATTCTTGATCGATTAGTATGTCTAAGGACTGTCCTTCGTGTACGAAGTTAGGTTCCTAAATAAGTCACCCAGAGTTTGAACGCCCGTGTAGCCTTAATGGCCCCTCCGTAGTTTTTCTCGACCACGAACACAGGACGGATGTTCCCCACACTAAGTCAACCAGACCCCGCAACCGGACCCGAAACTTTAAAAATTTTCTAGGGTCTTCTAAGATTACGCGACTGGTCATATCCTTGGTTGTCAATAGAACCACCTTCAAACTACTTCCCGGAAAAAAAAAAAAGTTTGTGACAAACCCTCTATATCAATTGTATATATGATTCCGGGTATATAAATTTTATGTATGAAACTATTCAAATAAGAATCGTAGAATTGGTAAAGATTCATATGTCAAGTCATTCCGATTCATAATCTTTTCTGAGACTACGACCCTCCCTAACCCTCGTTCTCCTCTTCTCCTGTTGTCTCCTATTCTACCGACCTACCGTAGTGACTGAGCTACCTGCACTCAGACTCACTTGAGGTCCTCAACCACTACCTGTCCCTCCAGACCGCACGACGTTAAATACCCCAGCGTTTCTCAGCCTGTTCTGACTCGCTGACTTGACTTGACTTGACTTTCCGATTCACCAAGAGGTCTTGAAAAAGTAGAACACTTTGACTTTAAGACACGGGTAATTAGCTGAAAAGGGGTAAAGGGTGGGGAGTAGGGACCTTCGGGAGAGTGACGAAAGACAGAGACACCGAAGTCCATGGGGTAATGGAGATCCGTGGGATACATTCACCTTAGTATGTCCTAAACCGAAAAACACTGACCGAATAAAGTGAGTGGTACTACAGGAGTCAAGTCAAGTCAGCGAGTCAGTACAGACTGAGAAAAGCTAGGATACTTGGCGTCGTACGGTCCGGAGGGACAGGTAGTGGTTGAGGGGCCTCAAGTGAATTTGGGTACAGGTAACTCAGCCACTACGGTGGGTTGGTAGAGTAGGAGACAACAGGGGAAGAGGAGGACGGGAGTTAGAAAGGGTCGTAGTCCTACAGGAGTTCCAGATAGGTAAAGGAAGGAAAATTCTGATAATAAGGTAAGATACCTTGAACGAAGGAAATTCTGATGATAAGGTAAGATACATGTGTGGTGTAAAACGAATAGGTAAGTAGGTACTTACTTGCGAACCCTATGAAGGTGTAAAACCGCTAACACTTATTACGACGATCCTTGTATCGACATGTTTATAGAACGACTCTGGCACAAAAGTTAAGAAACCCTACAGATGGGTCTTCACCCTAACCACCTAGTGCACCATTAAGAACCCCCGAAGGGTCCCCCGCGATCACCATTTCTTGGGTGGACGGTTACGTCCCCTGTATTCTCCGCCTAAACTAGGGACCCAACCCTTCTAGGGGACCTCCTCCCGTACCGTCGGGTGAGGTCATAAGAATGGACCTCTTAGGGTACCTGTCTCCTCGGACCGCCCGATGTCAAGTATCCCAGCTTTTCTTAACCTGTGTTGACTTTACTGAATCGTGTGTACCTGTGTGAGAACCATTAAGACAAAACTTAAAAAACTCCTAGACGTTATGACAAAAGGTATCTTCGACACGGTGAAATGTAAGGGTAATTGACGTGTGTGCAGGGTTGAAGAGGTGTAGGATTGGTCGTGAACAATAAAAGACAAAAATACTATCGCTGGCAAGAGTGTTGTCTACACTCACGATAGAATAACACCAAAACTAAACGTAAAGAGATTGTTAAGAACTGCCCCTCGGAGAAAAACACACAGACAGCCCGTAAACAAATAGTAGAACCCTCTTATTACTTTCCCATAAGTTGACTTCATACCAGTCCTCCAATTTCCTGGGTCAACGTCCTCCACTGTCGAGTTCTCTGGTCGGTGTCGTCCTTCGACATTTGGGTAATCCGGACTTCCCCGTTCTCCGACCGTAACACAACGGTCTTGGGGGGTCTCGTCCTCCACACCCTACTTCCGTAAGACTACCCTCGCCCCTGGGACCCTCCCCCTGTGTCGGTGTCGGCCCTGAGACCGGGTCGTCTCCCTCGTACGTGTGGGGGACTGGAGAGAGGGGAGGAAGGGTGTGAGCCTAGAAGTCGGACACACCTCAGTCGGAGGACTCCTGGTCCGTCCCTCTCTACTCTTACTTAGATCCCCCGTTTCCCGCCCCGTTTGGTTTAATGAGGGGGTGGGGGTTTCTCTATAATGTCACGATCGAGGTAAAGGATCGACTCCTGGGACTCAGTCCAAGCCGTGTCGAACCTCCAACGGTCTCGTTCTACACTCGGGACTAGAATCGATACGGTCTGGCTTATAAGGTCGGTAATCTGGCGTGACGGAAGTCTGTCGCGAGTCACGTCACGCCCTCCCCACGAGGAAACCGTCCCATGGTCTGGGTGGGAACTCGAACCGGTTCCAACTAGGTCGAGAAAGAGCGAGGAAGGAAAAGATGACTCTTTCGTTGTCCCCAACTTACCACTAAGACATGACCCACTCCCACCCTCGTCCCTTCCTTGGTAGTGCCCTATTTCTGCGGACCGACACGGCTCGAGAAACTCCTGTGGTTTCGGACCTGGACTTTCACTTGGCGTCCGAGAGACCTGTTTCACACAGATCTTCCTCCTCGACTCCGGGACAGGAGTGCCGACGAGATCGCTGGCCAAATAGGACTGACGACAGGGTCCCGAGGAAGTCACATCGACTCGGGTGAGACGAGTAGTCTCGACGAGGAGTACCACGGCAGCGGAGGACCCCTCGGGGTTCATCTTTCTATGACCTGACACCCAGTCAGAGTAGGTAGGTACTTTCGTTCGGGGGACCCGACGAGAAAGGTCGGGCAACGACCAAGTGCTACGAGGTGGTTTGCGGTCTGGTTCTTTCTTTGACCCGACCACCCACTGCGTCCACGGGTCGGGCCGTCCTTCAGACAAAAGTTCGTGAAACCACCGTGGTCACAAGAGACACACCGGGTCGACCCGTCCCACTAGTGAAAGGAGAGAAAGGTAGGTGGTTGGGACCCAAGGGATACGGACCCCCCGGAGGGAACACGGCTGTCGGGTCTCCGGGAGACTGTGAACTAGACCTTCTCAGGATCCAAGACCTCAAAGGGCTGTCGTTCCCGAGGACTGATATGGGTCGAGACCGAGAGTGAGACCTCTACCCTTCTGACTTCAGACCTCCGTAACTCCTCGAACAGGTTCCACCAGGACTCTACGAAGTTCCACGGCCTACGGTCGCGACGACCCCCAACCGTACGAGAGTCGGGAAAGGAGGGTGGGGAAGGGACCTCGAGACGATCCGTAAAAACGTTCCACTACAGTAGACGTCTATTACCAAAAAGGCAAGGACCACCTCGTCCTCAAGGTCTATAACACGGAACCTCCTCCCTGAGTCCTTTCGTCTAACAGGTGGGAAATCCGTACCCCTACAACTCATCTGGCGGGGGGGCGGGGGTAGTAGGGTATCGGTACAGACGCAACGTCTTCCGTCCGGGTACCAGAGTCCGGAGGACCAGAGGGTTGGGGATTTACTGGTTTTGACGTTCTCGGGGTCTCTCCTCGAAGAATAGAAGAAGAACCATGTCTACCCGTAGACTCCGTGTCTCTCCAGTCCCGGAACGGGTTCGAGTGTGTCGTAAAGTTCCGTTTGGACCTGAGTGTGTGTCTTGTGGGACCCAGTGAGCGTATATTAAGTTCCAGAGGATCGGAGTCGTGATAACTGTAAAACCCGTTCCCCACCCCTGACAGACCCGTAACATCTTACAAATCGTCGGAGGGACTGGAGATGGGTGATCTACGACCATCGTGGGGAGTTGGTTCAGTACTGTTGGTTTTTACACAGGCCGATAACGGTTTACAGGGAAGGGTGGGAGTCCTCTCTCGTTTTAACAGGAGAAAACTCTTGGTGACAGTATTGACACCATGGACCGTCGCTAGAGTATAAGGTGGTGGGAGGTAAAAATCTACAAAACCCCCCTCAACTACATTATCCTCTCCGACCCCTTTTAAGGAAAACAGGGGTTCTCCTTTCATTGGGAGGTGGAGGGCTCGGGAAATCGGTGACGATTTCCTCTCCCAAGGGTTTAAACTTCAGGTTTCCCCAGAAACAGATTCCTGGGTTGAGACGACCTCTGTGGAAGTCCTACGATTCCGTCACGACCTCCGCCCCCCCACCCTCCCCAACTCCCTGACCGGTCCCAGGTACCGGAGGAGGACAGATCTTTGTGACGAAAGAGACTAGTGAAAAGAACCGTGTTTTGACGGCTAAATAAAAGAACCCCTTTATTTGTATTTACGATCGAAAACATTAGTGTAGAGGCTAGGATAGACCTTTCTAGTCCGAGAGCCTCGAACCGCCGGACTCGAGACTCACGACACAGACCGTCTCGGACCTTAGTGCTACCTACGAACTTGTAGCCTTGTCCGTGTCGACTGTATAGGAAAGGACAATGTTCAAAGGAACCTTACAATCGTCGGGACCCTCCGTCAGGCACGCACCCGTCCGCCTTAAACCACCTTTCTTCGGGACCTATCCGGTTTTCCGGTCGAGTCGAAGACTGAGCAACACACTAAAACTCAGAAACAAGAAAAGGGGAGGTCCGGAACTAAAGGAGTAGACACTTCACCCTGCTCCTCTCAAAGAATTGCACACCAGGTACCTGGTGTAAGGAGTCTTTGTGTATCCCTTACACAAATTTTACGCGTAAGGACTAAGGAGGAGATGTCCAGGATCTCAAACTACTCAAAGGTCTCCTAAAGTGACACGAAAGAAAACCCCTACATACACACATACACACACACGTGCGCGCACACACGTATGTGAGTCAGCGAGTCAACCCAGAGAAACGTTGGAGTACCTGGTGGTCCGAGGAGACAGGTGTCTTACAAGATGAGGTCCCCCAGAAGGGCTAGGTCCCTAGTTTGGACGTAGAGAACGTAGAGGACGTAACCCTCCGTCTAAGAAAAGGTGGCGTGGTCGGTCCTTCGGGATCCGCGCTTCTGAAAACCCCTAGGTTACGGGGTTTCTGAGTAGAAGGAAGGTCCAGAAGTCAAACTTGTATGATGTCAAAACGTCCCAGAGGAAAGGGGGGAATATTGGTTCATACTCCCAGAACGGACTCCGCTCTCCCATTTGAATACACCACCAAGTCGTGACCCGTAGTAAGGACTTTTAATAGACGAGAGTTCGAGAACCGTTCCAGAGACCCCAGGAGGTAGGTTGACTTCAGTGACAATTTCGTGAAATAAGGATGTTACTACTTTGAGTTCGACGATCAATGTCTCAAACCAAAGTTTTAACACGGCAAAATAATAAAAACAACCTAACCGAACATTTGGGAACATATTAGTATGTAGTAAATATTGACATAATAAGGCGTTCTTACGTAAAAGGTCTACTCCAAATAAGGAGGACACTTTTTGATTTTTTTTTTTTTTTTAAGACAGAAAGAAAAATATAATTTACCTTCCGAAAGGGTTACACAATGGATAAATGTGGTAGAATTTACCTCTAGTTCATTGTATTAACATGAGAAAGAACTACGGGTTCCCGACAGTGACACTTGAAGTTGATAACACGCATGCTAGGAACATCCCTGAGGATTTAGCACACTAGAGGTTCAGGAGGTTCTACGATTTTAGAGATACAAATGACAATTTTCAAAACAAAACGAAAATAAAAATATAAAATTTTGTAAAGAAGAAGTACCGTACCAGTGCTACTATGGGAGATCACCCTTTGGTTATTGGGTACACACAATTTTAAAGTGAAATTCTCAATTAATTTGTTGTTTACTCTCTTAAGAGACTACTCAATTCCCGAACTTGAAACAGAAAATAAAACCGTCGACCCTCTGAGTCCATCAAAATAGAAACACGAAATTTCGGGTCGAGGGAAACTACCGAAAGACCTATTTGCTCTTCAATCACATCTAAAAAAGGCACATTGTTTGACTGTAAGGTCCACCTGAACAAAACGAAGACTTAACCTCTACGAAACTAAACAAGGAAGAGGAGTGGGACAAGAATCTCGTCGACGAGGTGGGGATCGGACCCTGTGTACTGGGTCAAGGGAACTAGACGAACCCGTGAATCTAGGAGATCGGTCCCCTAAACGTTGATCTTAAGTTTTGACCTTTTTCAGTGGACACCCCTCGACTGGAACATCCGGTGCCCTGAGTCTCCCTCTGGCGACGCCCCTCGACGAGTGAACCCAGTACCCGTTCAGATCTCACTTAGGTCTACCCTCCTACCCCTGGCGGGGGCGGGGGGTGGGACTCGTCTCTACGTCCCTCACGGTGTGGACATACAGACGCACGCGCGCACAGACACACACACACACACACACACACACACACACACACACACATACGACGACCACCACCACCACCATTTTGTATTCCCAGGGTTCTGAGACTTTCTCCCCGAACGAGACCAGTTCAGTGTCTTTTGGTCCCGTCCCTCTCGTGACCACCTCCAGACCGGATAGAGACGTAAACCCTCTGACTCTGGGACCCTCCCGCTCTCTGACTGGGCTCCAGTAGATTTTCCCTACTCCGATTCGACTTGAGCTAGAGACAGTACGAACAAGACGAAACGATAGACCTGTTGACCGAGTCTCCTGCCTGTCCGGCACAGAGGGGTAGAGAAGACGACCCTTAGACTCCTCCTCCGTCTACGACCGTACCGTATTAAACAAGGTTTACGGAGAGGTTGTCGAGCAGTACCATAGATATCGAGGTAGTAGAAGGTAAAGGTCTTCGTCGAGACCCGTCCACGTGTGACACGTAGAACAAGTGTCTTTTCGAATTACTTACTAAACTTTTTAGGTTCTCTTCCTTTGGGTGTCAATGATTCAGGAGTCCGCTAGATATCGGTCGTGTACCGGAGTCCTTCTATCGGGTTAGCGAGGGTAAAATGTCCACTCCTTCGACTCCGAGTCTCTGTACTCGACTCAACAGGCCCCAGTGTGCCGTACAGTCCTCGTCGAGAGTTTAGACAAAGGTCTCGGGTCAAAGGAACGAGATTTCTCTTGCCCATGACTCAAGACCTCGGTCCCTATCCGACTCCACTACCCGTCCAATGATTCGCCCGACTAGAGTGTCTTAGTAAGTCGTCTTTAACAGACCCGGAGCCTTAGTCTCGGTTGACCGAGGTATTGGAACCTGAGGAAAGACTCGGGGTCAAGGGAGTAAAGGTTTCCTCCCACCCTGACCTACAAGGGACACTAGGATCTCTTGAGACACCCGATTCTCCCCGGGATCCGAGACCTCGGACTCAACCCTTCTGGATCTCCGTCATCGACTGTCAGACGGGTACCAGGTCTCCGGTTCCTTTACCTGTCATTCCCTTCCCTACGACATCGAGTTCCCGAACCGAAGTTTAGGGGGACGAGGTGAACGATGATAGTACACCCGAGTTCCTCCAATTTAATTACCGAGGTCGGAGTCAAAGGAGTAGATATTTTTACCCCTATTAGTATCATAGATGGGGTATAATTCCTAATTTCGCCAATTATGTATATGTTAGTCTCGTCGCGGGGTCGTGATCATTCCTAGGTCTCATACGAGGAATAATGACGGCGCGAGGTGTGCGTGTGAACGCCCCCACTCGTCCAAATTTGAGAATCAGGACGACTTGCAGGTGGAGGAGGGTCTCCACCACCGTCGAGACCCCACGTCGTCAACCAGGGGCACCCGGACAAAGGACCGGTCTCACTCAGGTACTAGTGAGTCTGGACTGTGTATCGGGCCGGTGGGGGCGACCCTGGCGTCCGCCGGTCAGGACCCGATTTTTATCACGAAAGTACTTACCTCGGTCCGTCCCGGCTCGACGTCTGGGTGTTAATCCAAACACAATTTTGGCTGAGAGGTCGAGAGGCCGGGGCGGGGAGGACGCTACAGCTAGCCCCTCTAAGTAAGTCCCAACCGCCCCGCCAGACGCACCACCCCCTCCCCGACTCCCCTCCGCCCCTCACGTCACTACCCAGGAAATTGCTATTTCCCCGAGTCAAAGAGACACTGAAACTCTCCATCTTTCCTTTTAGAGGGAACTATTCTTCCTTGACCTTCAAAAGTCTCAAGTGTCGGTCCCAACACATCAGTCTACATCCGAGACCTAGACTCAGAGACGGGCTTCAGAGAAGGGGAGGTGGGTCACCGAGCCGCGCGCCCCCTGCCTACGAGCGACCCCACCCCCGACCGGACTCGTCCGAAAGAAGAGAGGGACTCCGGACGCCCGACCCACGAGAGGACTCTTAGTCCCAGTCTACCTTCCCAGGTTGAGTCCGTCGACGTCTTTACCTCGACTTCAACTCGACCTCTGGTGGTCGGCCCCGCGCTCCCCCTCCCCTTCCGGACCCTGTCTGATCGACTCGTCGCCCAACGTCTCCCTTCGGCTGTCCGTAGTCGCCCCGCGCTGGCTTCTCGTCGACCGTCCACCTCTCCGCCTTTCTCCGTCCTTGAGTCCAGGGGTCTTCCCCTACTTCGGAACGGCTCGGTACCGGGACGATTTCAGGGAAGGCCCGAGGAATGACGACCCAGTAGACAGGGGATAATCTGACGCTCGAAAGACTCCCGTGTCGCGAAACCTTATTTACTCCTCTACCCTGAAAACCGAGTCCTAGGGTCTATTAGGACAAGAAAGGAGCTCTTCCTAACCCCCGGGGATTCCCGAAGGGAACACCGAGTCGACCATTTCTTTAGGTGGACGATCCTACCTGGACCCAAGGTAGGGAGCCAACCCTTCTAGGGAACCTCTCCCCTTTCCGGTGGGTGAGGTCATAAGACCGGACCTCTTAAAGTACCTGACATATCAGGTACCCCAGTGTTTCTCAGCCTGTACTTACTCGTTGAAAGTGTGCCCCCCTACCTCCTGTTTCCAGGTTGAATCGAATCCCTGTCGTACCAGAGGAACTGGGACTTAAGTCTTGTGTGATGGGAGAGGGGACTGGGAGTCTCTCTCGGTACGGGTTTCTCCCCACCTGTCGCGGATTGGTTTCTTTTCCGTTTTCTAACTCCTACCCCTGGGACGAGGAAGGTTCGAGGAGTTCAATCTAAGGTGTAACCGGGTCAAGTCAAGTTAAGTCAGTGAGTAAGCACAGACTGAGAGACGCTGGAGTGCTTAGCGTCGTGCGGTCCGGAGGGACAGATAGTGGTTGAGAGCCTCAAGTGAGTCTGAGTGTAGGTAGCTCAGACACTACGGTAGGTCGGTAGAGTAGGAGACAGTAGGGGAAGAGGAGGACGGAGGTTAGGGAGGGTCGTAGTCTCAGAAAAGGTTACTCAGTTGAGAAGGTACTCCACTGGTTTCATGACCTCAAAGTCGAAGTCGTAGTAAGGAAGGTTTCTTTAGGGTCCCGACTAGAGGAAGTCTTACCGGGTTTAACTCGGACAATGTCTGGTCCCAAGAATCGGAAGGAATTAGTTATCTTTAACTATTCTCCGGTCTGTTCTTTAAGTCCGTTTCGAAATGACCCCCGAGGACCGTTGGGTGAGGTCATGAGAACGGACCTTTTAGGGTACCCGCCTCCTCGGACCATCCGTCTTCAGGTACCCCAGTGATTCTCAGTCTGTGCTGTCGCTAAAGTGAAAGTGAAAAGTGAAAGGGGGACGTAACCTCTTCCTTTACCGTTGGGTGAGGTCACAAGAACGGACCTCTTAGGGTCCCTGCCCCCTCGGACCACCCGACGACAAATACCCCAGCGTGTCTCGGCCTATGCTGATTTCGCTGAATCGTCGTCGTCGTCGTCGTCGATGTCGTGGTCGTTGATTGTTCAAAGGAACGAGTGAGGGGTTCCATCTCCCTCCGTTCGACCACGGAATACCCCCACTCCCATCCCCACCCAAGTCCCCAGTCAGACCTCCCCACTGGATCCACCAACGGGTGGGGAGACACCACGACACACGTCCCCCGTACACGCCAAGGGACGGAAACGGGAACCGAGAAGTCTTCATCGTCGACCCAACAAACCAGTAAAACAAGCGCTAAGTGGTAAGTGTAACCCTATCTTTAGTGGATACAAAAGTTCACCCCCATTGACTCCGGTTCTCTCCGACGTCCCAAATAAGTTCCACTAATTCAAATAAGTCTCACTAAAGAATGACCACTAAGTCTCAGCCTAGACCCGAAGAACCGAGGACGTAGACTCGACGTGGGTGACGGAGGGAGACACGGGTGAGTCGAGGACACAAGAGTCATCGACCGGGTAGGTGGGCCCGACGCCTATAAGTTACGGAAAGTGTCGAAAGAGGGTGAAGGTTCAAAAGGGAGACGTTCTTAACCTGACCCCTAAGGACTCGGTCAGGTCCTGGATACACGGACCTTACTCTCTGCGTACACTCCTCGTCTCTAGGACGGTCCAGTGAAGGTCGGTCGTCCTATGTGCTCCTTTACTCCTTTCGTCGTAGAGGTGACGTCGAGCCGGCCCCGAGACCTCAGACCTTTCGAGAAGCCTCCGGACCTCCCACCTGGAAACTTCATCGGACGGGATCACGGGCGGGCACCTCCGAAGAGCTCCGGAGAGACGAAGAAGGAAGTGACCGGTGACAGGGGACGACGCAGGAGAGAAGAGGCAGAGTCCCGAAGACAAAGAAGTACTGGAGACGGAGGAATACAGATACCGAGGACACTCGCATACAGAAACTATCGGGGCCTCAAAGAGAAAGGAAGCACATAGAGAGCCGAAACTGAGGATGGGGGTCGAAGAGTTAAATATGAACAACAGGGGAATCCTCTCCTGAACGAACCGAATCTTCAGGTCCTGTCCACTACCTCATTTACTTGAGAGTATGCTCCAGAGACTAAGAAACTGTGCTTGAAACACAGGTCGTTAAGGCAAGTTAAAGTGTGATTGAACGTCTCAAGCACGTCTGGGGTCCCCAAATCTCGAGTCAGGGTGTTCTGACAGAGGTGAAGTCTTTGAGAAGTGTTCAGGGTCCCTGAGGGACATAAGGGTTGGCCGAGATTTAAGACCCCAAGGGTAGGGGGAAGAGGAGTCCAAGGTATTAAACGATCTTGTTGAGTGTTTTGAGTCCTTGCACGAAATGACAATACCCAAACAGTATTTCCTGTGTTGAGTGTCGTCGGTTTACCTTCTCCTACTTCATACCACCTCCTACTCACCGTCATAGGTCGGGAGAAGTCCGTGTGGTGGGAGGGTCGTTCAACTATATCAGTGATTGGTTCTTCGAGAGAGTTGAGACAACACATCCCAAAAAGAATTTTTTAATTTCAACCCGAAGGGAACATCGAGTCAACCATTTCTTAGGCAGACGTTACACCCTCTGGGGTCAAACTAAGGACCTAACCCTTCTAGACGACTCTTCCCTGTCCTATGGGTGAGGTCACAAGGACCCGAAGAGAACACCGAGTCGACCATTTCTTAGGTGGACGTTACACCCTCTGGACCCAAGCTAGGGACCCAACCCTTCTAGGGGACCTCTTCCCTTTCCGATGGGTGAGGTCATAAGACCGGACCTCTTAAGGTACCTGACAGCCTGAGATTTGAGACAACAAATCTCAAAAAGAATTTTTTAAGTTCAAAGTAATAGATCTGTACTATCTAAATTAGGAACTAGTAACCACTAATTCGAGTTAGAGGTTGGAGAAAGGAGAGGGTCCTCAAATCCCCATTCCTGTCGGTCGAGGGTAAGACTTGGACAGATCCCAGAGGGGTACCCAGAAGAATAATCGTATGATTTCTTCATGGTTCCCTAAATCCTGGAGACCCGTCCTTAGTCCCTGTTTTTGGTGTATAATTAAAAAAAAATATGGCTGACCGGTATAGAGACCAGTGACCGCTTGAAGTTCTAACCGATGACAACCCAGTTTGTGGGGGAAAACAGGTCCGACGGGACCGACCCCATTTTTCCTACCGAGTCACATCACACACCACCGGGTCCTCTTTCGACGAGTTCCTGTGCCGGACCCGTACCTGGACCGTCCGCTGTCTTCACAGACCCGGTGACTCCTAATGAGTCGAACCGACTAGTTAAGTCAAGTCAGCGAGTCAACACAGACTGAGAAACGCTGGGGTACCTGACGTCGTGCGGTCCGGAGGGACAGATAGCGGTTGAGGGCCCCAAATGAGTTTGAGTTCAGGTAACTCAACCACTACGGTAGGTTGGTAGAGTAGGAGACAACAGGGGAAAAGGAGGACGGGAGTTATAAAGGGTCGTAGTCTCAGAAAAGTTTACTCAGTCAAGAAGCGTAGTCCACCGGTTTCCTAACCTCAAAGTCGAAACCGTAGTCAGGAAGGTTACTCATAAGTCCTGACTAAAAAGAAATCCTACCTGACCAACCTAGAGGACATGATCGGACCGACCGTGTCCCTGTTTATCCCGTTCTTAGTAAATTTATACGACAGAAGTCTTCAGGACAGAGGGGATGAGGAAAGAAGAGTGGTAGAGAGGAAACGATAAACTTACCTGTGTTAACCTTTCTTTTGTTAACAGACACATAAATCGGTAGGGCTTCGACCAAAAGTCAGTCATACCAGGTAGGAGAGAGGTGTACCTAAGGAAGGTAGGGTAGGTGAAACGAGAAAGAGGAGTGCAAACGGGTCTGTGAGTGTAGATGACAATCAACGACTTTATCCGTCTCGGCAAAGGGTTGCTCTCCCGAAGTCCGTACGAGAAGGGAGACGGACCTCACGGAAGGGGCGGAGGTAGAACACAATCAACGAGTCAGCACAGGCTCAGAAGCCCTGGAGTACCTGACATCGGGTGGTCCGAGGAGACAGGTACCCCAAAAGGGTCGTTCTTATGACCTCACCTACCGGTGAGGGAAGAGGTCTCCTAGAGGGGGCTGGGTCCCTACCTTGGGTCCAGAGGGCGTAACGTCCATCTAACAAATGGACTGGAACCGATTGAGGGGGAAGGATCCGGAGCGGACTAGCGGACGAGACTTACTGTCCCAGGAGAAAGTACACAGAGAACATGAAAAGGAATTATTATGAGTAGTCGGAAACATTACTATTTGAAGAAACGTACTGACAAATGGTTTAGTGATCTGTCATACAAGGTCCTTCCTCCATAAACCGGACAAAACTAGTCGTGGTATATTTTCGTGGATCTTATCCGAACCTAATGATCTATCGACAACTCACTTACTTGTTTTAACGTAGCCTCTATTAATACTATATGTTTCCGCCGAATATACATATATGTACTTAATCTTTTTATCCTTGTAAATTATCATCGGTTAATTTTATATGAGTTAACATCGGTTAATTTTTTATGTAATATCAGTAGATGGTACCTTAAATATGTCGGTGATTCTAGTGTTAAATTTTCGTATAAATGCAGGTTGTAGTCATCAGTGATCCCTTTACTCTTAGTTTTGGTGTTACCAATATTAAATTCTTTGTTTTCTTTTTATCGGTCGCAACCACTCCTACACCTCTTTAGCCTTGGGAGAATGTAACAACTACCCTTACATTTTACCACAACGGTGACACCTTTTGCCAGACCGTCGAGGAGTTTTTCGATTTATATCTTAATGGTATTGGGTCGTTAAGATGAGGATGTATATATAGGTTCTCTTTACTTTGGTAAACAGGTGTGTTTTGGAACAGCATGTGTCTACGAGTTTCGTCGCAATGAGTATTATAGGGGGTTTACCTTCGGTAGGTTCCGGTCTTTTTATACCGTACGGGTATGTTTTTCGGTAATAAGCCAGTGTCTTCCCTTCCTGACAATGGGGACGTTGTACCCACTCTGAACGTTCGTACTACGATTCACCTTATTCAGTCTGTCTTAGGGTAAGTAATACTAAGGTAAATATACTGAACGTGTCTTACCGTCCAGGCATCTATCTTTCATCTAATCACCAACAGTCTTCTAGTCCCTTCCCCTCTTAACTCTGGTTGGTGATTGTCCATGGTCAAAGAAAACCCCGACTACCTTTACAAGACCTTACTTCAGTACCACTACTGACACGTTGTATCACTTATATCATTTTTGGTGACTTACCGTGTAAAATTTTACTACCTAAAATACGATACACTTAATATAGAGTCTTTTAATTAATTTTCACATAAGGTATTATCTCCTCTCTGAGTACTACATAATGTCCCTCTTGTGTCCGATGCATTAGATCGATGCTATAGATGATCTCAGTTGTATATGGTGTTAAAGATTTTTAAAAATCTCTCTCTCTCTCATCGTCCATCTATATATATTGGCGTTTGAATCTATACAAACAGGTCAAACAGAGCTAAAAATTTCACCCGGTCACTCTTTAAACAATAATAAACCCAAAGGAAGGGAGACGGGAGACAGGTAAATCGGTCTCCTCGGGGATAGGGAAGAAGGAACCCCTACCTCCAACCCTTTCAACCCCTCAGACCCCAAGTCGGAGGGATCTGTAAGAGTATCGGAGGGACGTCTGGGAGGAGAAAGGGTCAACCCTTCGGGGAGGGAGAGGAGAGAGGGAGGGGGAGGGGAGCAGGAGACGAAGGGATTAGATTCACGAATTTCGGTGTCTGGGGAGGGGGTGTGGGGTTCTTGTGAACCCTGTTTGAGTAGACAATTTACCCCTACGCCACCCGATGGGACGTCCCAGTGTTGGTCCTGACCAAGTCTCCACTTACCTCCAGGGACGGGCGGAAATCCCCCGGACGGGAGACGGGGTAGGGGGTTCACGACACAAAGATTCACCCGGGTCTCGACACACAAAACCGGACCACACAGGGGTGCAGACCTTTCGGGACGAATGACCGTGTGAAGTCGAAGACCTAATACCTTTAGCGGGGGTGACGGGGGTTGGGAGGTACAGACCCGTCGACTGTCGACCTTAAGGTACCGGTCCGAACGTCCTTCGACCCCCAGGTCCGACGCTCCACCTTCTGACGGAGAGGTTCTCTCGACGACCCTACTCCAGACCGACCGAGGGGAGGGGTGGAGCCCCGGTCGCGAGGACGATTGGAGTAAACTGCAGCTACAAAGACCAAATGAACCTTGGTTCGTCTTGGGCACTCAGGAGTCGTACACTCTCCGACTCCAAAAGAGACGATGACAGACGGACCGCGGGACGACCGGGAAGGTCTCCTTGGTTCCTGAACCCAAACGTCTCTAGACCTCGTCTTCCTCTACTCCCCCCGGGATAAGGGGTGAGGACCGGACCCTCTTCTTACCGGAGTCGGAGATAACACCCCGTCGTTCCCCCGGTAAGAGGACCCGGTCCGGGAGGGAGACCTCCACCTCAAACCGAAAGGTCGGAGTGATCGACGTACTGGCGTCCGTTTTGACAGACGGAGAATTCGGGTCCACATACATCCATCCCCTCCTTTTTATTACAAGGGAGTTGGGAAGACTTAAGAATCGCCTCTGGGGACAGTATTTTCTGTAACTCTTCTCCATTTGTTTGTCTTCAAACACTTGTACATAGGGACCCCGTGTGTAGTCGGTTTCGACCCTTCTCAGTGAGGGACTCCGCCGGATCTCGAGTCTGACTTTGAAGCTGAATTATCCCTTTCCTCGCCTTCCTACGTCGAGGGAATCTCCTCTCCTTTACTCAAAATCCCTTCTACTTGCCTGAGGATCTTCTTATCCGACCTCCACACTGTCAGACTACGTCAAACGCACCGACGCCGCAACTGAAGATCAGAGAGGAACAGATCTGAGTTAGACGGAGGAAGAGGGACAACTCCTGTGAGGTCCCCTCCTCTGACTTCTATAACTCAAGGAAAACGTCCTAGACAGACCTCCGTCTATTCCTCTCAAGTCTCCTTCAGACAGGGGCGTAAACGACGGAAAATTCACGGATGTTGAGTTTTATTAACTGTACGGTCTCTGTATATAACCCTACCGTGTAAGATGAGAAGTACTTCTTTCCCTCCTTACTAAGACGTGGCACACACACACATACACACACATTTACACACATATGGACACACATGTGTGGACATATGAACACGTACTCATTCTCGACCCCCGAGACCGTTACATCCCCCTCGTAAAAGCCAACAGTGTTACTACCTCCGTCCTACGACAACCCCATCTCTCCCATGTTTCGTGATTTACAGGGTGAGACGTGCCCTACCAGGTTCGTCACTCCCGACCAACATAGAGTATCTTTTAGATCCGTTCTATTAATGGTTCCAGACTCTTTCGACTTACGGCTTCTTAACTACGAAAACTTGACACCACAACCTCTTCTGAGAACTCTCAGGGAACCTGACGTTCCTCTAGGTTGATCGGGTAGGATTTCCTCTAGTCAGGACCCACAAGGAACCTTCCTGACTACGACTTCGACTTTGAGGTCATGAAACCGGTGGAGAACGTTTCTCAACTGAGTAACCTTTTCTGGGACTACGACCCTCCCAAACCCCCGTCCTCCTCTTCCCCTGCTGTCTCCTACTCTACCGACCTACCGTAGTGGTTGAGTTACCTGTCCTCAAAACCATTTGAGACCCTCAACCACTATCTGTCCCTTCGGACCGCACGACGTCAAGTACCCCAGCGTTTTTCAGCCTGTGTTGACTCGCTGACTTGACTTGACTTGATTGACTCTGAAAATTATAAAACTCTGGTAATAACCTTTTGTCCGAATAACGATGAATTAGGTTCCTTCTTAAAGGAACACGACAGTGCCAGTACCACGGTTCCTTACTTCTGGGTAGTTTCCGGGGTGACGGGACCTTTTCCCACCACCAACGACCAAATCAGCGATTCAACACAGACTGTGAAACCCTGGGGTGTCTGACATCGGGAGGTCCGAGGAGATAGGTACCATAAAAGATCCGTTCTTATAACCTCACCTAACGGTAAAGGAAGAGGTCCCCGAGAAGGATTGGTTCCTTAACTTGGACACAGAGGACGAACCGTCCACCTAAGAAATAGTAACTCAGTGGGTCCTTCGACCTTTTCCCACCCAGATCAATTGATCTTTCGGGGAGGTAGACACACTTCTACCCTTCCAAACCCTACTTCCCAACCACCTTCGTCTTAAGGATAGGGACTGGCTGATCTCAACCCCCATCCCCCTCCCCACACCTTACCCTCCTCCTCTCTCCTCTGAGAACACACAACGCACGACCCGGGAACCCACCGGCTCCGAGACACTTCGTTTAACTCGTCCCTTTTAAGAATCTCCACACCCCAACCCCTCTTTTCCTACAAGTTTTTGTCACTACAGTTTACAAGTTATATTTCAACACAAGTCTTCACATATGTAAAAGGGTGTAAGGTAGAAGGGCAATTTAGATCCCGTGTAAGGGTCCACGGAACCCCCCCATTCAAAAAGGAGTGAGGTCAAAAAGGAGCAAAACGGTTGTTCCCTCCTTCCCCGGGTGACAACGTAGAGTCATTAACGAGGTTCCTTGACTCTGTCGAGAGGACCCCGAGCACCCACTAGGTGTGACTTAGTTGAGACTCTTCAAACCTTCGTCTCTCTGGTGTCCTTCCGTCTTGGGAGTACGACTTTAGAACCTCTCCCGGAAGTCGACCTCTCTTTCTAAGGACCGTCAGGTCATTAATATCAGGATTACTACTGATCGTAAATGGCTCGCCAATGGCAGTCGTCCAAACTTCTCCGCACAAACTGTCACCAATTCATTCGTCTAAGGGTCAAATCCAAAGGACCCAGATTTAAGGTCGGGATGGACCAGACGGACACCCCGGAACCGTCCAATGTGTGTGAAGAGGTTCACGACCGAAGGGGTAGACCTTACCACCGTCAGAGCCACGAATGGAACCTCCGGCTAATTTATTGCATTGAGTGTATTCCGTGTCGCGTGGTAGGCCCTGTGACTGAAGAGCCATCTTAGTCTCCAACAATGTTTCTACCAGTGACGAGGTAGTAGTGACCACCGCCTCCCCCTCTCGCGCCGACCGTAAGTCCAAAGGTATATAGGACAGTAAATTAAGAGTGTAGTTAAGGTACTCCGTTTACAAAATATATGTCTACCTTCACAAAATAAACGTCAAGGTACTCCGGTTACAAAATAACATGTCTACTTTTATACCTCCGTTTCTCTCCGCTTCTCTGAAGGGGGTTCCAGTGTTTCGATCGTTAAGACCCAAACTCGAGTCCGGAGAGACTAGGGCACCAGGACGAGGAGCAGGAGGAGGTAAGTCAGAGGTCCTAACAGATCGTCACCCCACTCTACGGAACTATTCAGTTCTCTGAGGGCAGTTGTCCGGGACCTTCTCCTAAAAAGATGAGACCCTTCCTCGTGTCTACTGAAAACCGAGGTCCTGAGTTACGACACTGAGTTAAAATCAAAAACCCTTCCCAAGACCCTTAACAACTACGCGAAGGTCCGGACCCAGTACTCCAAACTCTCGGTCCCCCACGATTCTTCCGGGCGTCTGGGTCTTCCGGTGACACGACCGGAATTGTGTATACCTCCACCACACTCACCGTACACACACACACACACGTGCGCGCGCACGCACGACTTAGTTGTGATAAGACAAAAGAAGTAGTTCTCGGGACCGGGAGGACGATGACACCAGCTGAGTGTTCCTTATCAGACGCGAGTCCCAGTGTCCACCTGTGTCCTTTACCCGTGTTTTAAGGTCCTTCTACTGTCCTCTCCCGACCTCCGAACCCCTGGTGACATGGGGACCGTAAGAAATACGTCTTTTGAACTGGGAAGATGAGAGGTCCTGACCCGTCCCCCTAGAGACGAACCCTCCGTCACTAGAACCCTCGAGGTACCACCCCCGGGTCCCCGGACCCTCGTCCTCTGTCACTCAATCCTGGTTAACACGGTGGTTGGGTGTCCCCCCTGGAAGCGAAGGGGGTAGGTCCGTTCTTCCCCGGCCCCGATCCGAGGACCCACCACCCCTCCCGGGACCTGCAGACCGAGATGTAGGAACCTTAAGGGGTTCGGCCCTTCCGAGTCCTCATAAGGGGATTTTCCGGGCCACCCCCTTACTGACCGGGCTCCTTCGAAATAACGTAGTTTCTTATCCTTTCGTTATGCCACGTCTGTAAAGGCTATCCTTTCCAAGGACCCAACCCTTACCCTGATCCCCCACGAAAGAAGGACAAATCCCGTACACTGGAGAGGCCCCTGTTTCTTATCGACGATGGTGGAGTCAGTCCTACCTCACACTCTTTTATCCGACCTTAATATCGTTCTTCCGAATTCCAATCTGTGAATCAAATTGGTCTATTTCGTGAACCTAGTGAATGAGACTCTCCCTAAGTCGGACTTCAACATTTGTCCAAATTGTTCCGAATGTCTTTAGGTGTCTTCGAAGTGAGTTTTCCGTCTTTATACCCCTTCTATTCGAAAGTTTAGTTGTTGCCTCAATCAGTACAGTCGGTATAAGGATCATGGTACGACCCATAGAACCGTTACCCATGGACCAAGAATCCATGTCTTGTCTACAGGGATTGAGGTCCTAGTCAGGGTCCATGGGTAAGGGGTCTTTGAACATCGTGTTTCGACCTTCTCTCAGACTTTTGGTTAGTTTCGGAAGAGGAGGGGTGTTTTAAAAGTTTCAAGTTTAGGTCCTACATCATAAATGACTCGTGAGCGACTCACGATTCGGGAAATTTACGTACTCTAGTGCCTTAAGTACTTACTTTATCATGTAAGTGACAAACCCCCTCTTTCTTCACCCGAGTCTCTCCGACACAGGGTGCGGGCCCCGGTGCGTCGTCAGTTCGCCGTCTTGGCAGAAAGGAGTTCCACGGCACACAAGGGTCCGATCTACAGGTTCGAACCCTGGAAAGTGTAAGGAAAAGACACGGTCCGCGACACGGTATACCACCCCCAAGATCCCTGTTGTCCGGTCGGGGGTAGGAGTACTTAAGTGGGAACTACCGACCAAGTCTCCTCCTTAAGAACGACAACCTTTAAACCACAGACGTCTGGTAAGGTCTTCGTAAGTTCCGTCACTCTTCGGACCAGTCCCCACGTCCCCGAGTTCCTTCAACTCTTGGCTCTCCTGTTGCCCTCTACCTCTGAAAGACACCCTTCCACCAGTCCGATCCACTCCTGTCTCAGGGACTGAGGTCCTAGTCAGCATCGCCCCTCCCGTGGTACTTACCTCTAGAGGCTCCGACCTCGCGGACCCACAGGTCGTAGGGTCTGTACGCTACTTGTCGCGGGAGCCTGTGTCCTACGCCTCCGCTAATCCGTGTGTCTGAAACCTTGACCCATCTGGACCTGAGTTGAACTGAGATCGAGACGCACTGGAACCTGTTCAATGAACGGGAGAGACTCCGAGTCAAAGAGGTTGGTTATTTGTTCTTATGAAAGAACTTTCCCAACCGGGACACGAACTGCACAATATTCGGGAGGGAGATACCCCCGACGAGAGTAAGTCAATACGGACCCGTATTGACGGAGACAGACGAAAGACCAGAGACAAAGGGTCTATTCTCTTATAGAAGACTCGTCGAGACTCTCCGGTACCGAGGCAGTCTCTGAGACCCGTCCCCGACTGGTCCCGGACCAGGGGTGCCTCTAGTTTAAAGGTCGGGGAGGCACCTCGGTTCATTTGTGTCCCCTCTGTCGTTCCGAGGGAGGCGACGGGTGATTGTTGGTCTAAGGACTTCGGTGGCGTCGGCGCCGACGAGTGAGACTAACACAGACCGAGGTCACAGGGGTCCGGGACGACGGCAGTGGGAGTACTCTGGGACTCCAAGCTCCACCCCCACACCTTCTCCGCAACGTTCGGTCAAAGCACCACCACCGCCGCCGGTCACACAGTCGACGAAAGTCCTCGTCTACCGAACAGAGAGTCTCAAAAGGCAAGACCGAGAAGGAAGGAGAGAACCAGTAAAGTACCTGGCGATTTCGACGACTGTCTACTCTGTCTCGGGTCCTACGACTCGTTTGAGGGAGGAGGTCGGGACTTTGCCGACGTAGGGGTGATAGACCCCGGTTCCGGTCACCGGGATTAAAATATTAGAGAGTTAACAAGATAAGAGACTGAAAAATGAAAGGTTCTCTTTAATCGTACAATAAATGACTCGTGTAGATACAGGATCCGTATCCACTCGTTCTGTGTTTAGGGTCAGAAGTTCCTAAAGAACTTCCTAGTAAAGACGGACCACTTAAGGATAGGTGAGAAGTTTCAGGTCAAGTTTATAGAAGAAGGTAAAGAGGTACGATAAGTAGAGTACGTTGGAGGAGTTCCTAAGAGACGTACTAGTACACTCGAAAAACCGTCAAGAGACCCCGGTTCGAGAGAAAACGAACTCTTCGAAGTGACCCCGACTACAACGGTGGAGGTTAAGGAGGATGGGGAGTAAGGGTTCGTTTGGTATGAGTGAGAAGTCTTGAGTCCTGGGGACCTGAAATGGGAGTTCCGGTAATTCTACGAGTTCTAGGGGTTCCACGAGACAGTCAATACAAAAATGTCACACGATAAACTAAGGACCGGTAGAGGGAGAGACCTTACATGTAAGGTGCCCCTGTTCTTCTCCCATTACCATACACCAGACCATACACCTTCTGAGAGTCATATGTAGACGATTTGTCTGGGGAGGAGGGCCTTCAGGAGGGACTAAAGGAGTCCGTCAAAGAGAGGGTAGACGAATAAAGAGTAGTGAAAGAAAGAACAGAGTGAAACAAATACTTAAAAATTTAAGATCTTATAAATATGTGTCTTCTTTCATGTATTTTATACACATGTCAAATTGTTTAATAATATTTCGTTTGCGGTTGAATTCATGGTGTGTCCAATTCTAAATCTTGTTTTAGTCTTTGACCTAGAGGGACATACAGAAAGAGTAGGGTGATCTCAGTCACGACTAGAAAACTAGTAAAGAACGAAATAAAATAGTAAAACAAAGATGTCTCCTGAAGGGTTTGGTACCTCAAAGTAAACGGGTGAAAAAACTTGCACTACACGCATCTTAGTGGACGTACATAAGAACACGCTCGAACCGGAGAAGCCGAGTTATAATACAAACACTCCGGGGCGGTGTAACCCCACATATGAACGTCGAGTAATTGAAAGAAACTCATATCAACAAAAAAAATTAGCATACTGTAGTAAATAAATAAGTAAGATGACGGCTAGCTGTAAAATTGATACGGTGACATTCGAAAGACCAAACAGAGGACCTCGCGTGTACGTGAGTCTAAAATCCCAGATATGGGTCCTCACCCTGACGACCCAGCATCCTATACGTTAAAATACTTTATTACGGTTGTTTGTGAAAAAGATTGTTCATGCAGGTGTTTCCAAATTTCTTGAGAAAGTTTTTCATTGAAACTCTATAGTGAAATGTACGTTATTTTATGTGGGTAAATTTACATATAAACCTACACAAACCTGTCCAAAGAGACCACCGAGTCTGTCATTTCTTAGACAGACGTTCCGTCCGCCCTTTGGGGTCAAACTAGGGACCCAACCTTTCTAGGGGACCTCTTCTCTTACTCATAGGTCAGGGCATAAGAATGTACCTGTTAAGGTACCTGTCTCTTTGAACCGCCCGATGTCAGGTACCCTGGCGTCTCAGTCTGTGCTGACTCTCTGCTTTCGAAAGGAAGGAAGGAATATGTAGAAACATTGGTGGTGGTGGTAGTTCTATATCTTGTACTGACAGTGGAGGTTTTCAGGGAAGTACTGGGAAAGGACTGTTACAGACGGTGGAGACCGGAGTCACGTGTGACCAGACGAATGACAGTGATACCCAATCTAAACGGAAAAGGTCTGTAACCACATATATGTCCCTGGCACGACAAGTCGATTGTATTTATCACTAAGATTTGCACTCAATTCTTTATGCCCCCTTTTTTCGTTAAAAACAAATCTCTAACAAAAGTGTCCAAATATATCAATAATATACCCGAAGGGTCCACCACGATTACCATTTCTTGGGTGGACGGTTACGTCCTCTGGATTCTCTACAAACTAGGGACCCAACCCTTCTAGGGGACCTCCTCCCGTACCGTCGGGTGAGGGCATAAGAACGGACCTCGTCGGTTACCTGTCCCCTCGGACCTTCCGATGTCAGGTATCCCAACGTTTCTCAGCCTGTGCTGATTCGTTGAATCATATCGATGTCACACATCCTAAAACATAGACCGGAGACGGCCAGTCACATTGTAAAGACTCTAAGTGGGTGTGCACGCATACTCGTCAAGTGAAGAAACCCGAGACCTAGTCACAAGATAATATACCCACACGGCCAAACAAATGTGTCAGTAGTCAACTAACTGTAAACCTAATAAAGGTTAAACCCCCATAATGTCTACTTCAATGATACTTATAGGTACTTGTTCGGAAATACTCCTGTAAACAAAAATAAAGAGATTCTATTTATGACGTCTCACCTTAAAGACCCATTACACCATTTACGCACGAATCGACCTATTCGTCGACAGTTGGACAAAAGTTTCTTAGTAAAATATAGGAATGGTCGTTATATACTCTTAAGGCCGCCGAGAGATAGAAACAGTCGTGAACCATATAACAGTCATTAAAATCAAAATCGGTAAGACCACCCCCACATGATCGTAGAGTGACAGTAAACGTGACTGTAAAGAAATTACTGTTTACTGTAGTTCGTAGAATACACGAATAACCAATAAACACATAGAAGAAAACACTTCACAGACAAGTTTATATATAAAAAAATTACCAAATAGATAAATCATAATTAAACTTTCTCAAGAATTATATAAGACCTATGTTCAAGAAACAGTCTTGTAACATAGTACTTATAAAAGGGGGTCAACAACCAATTGAAAATAATGAATTATTACAGAAATTTCTCGTCTTCAAATTTTAAACTACTTCAAGTTAATTATGAAAAAACAAAGGTAAATGACGTAAAACATAGGAAATATCCTTTAAGAACGGATTAGGTTCCAACTTTCTTAAAGAAGATATAAAAGAAGATCTTTAAAATATTAAAATCGAAAATACGGAGTCAGATACTAGACTGTGGTGGGAATACCGTCTTTCACTTCTCCTCGATTTTTGGGAGAACTACTTTCACTTTCTCCTTTCACTTTTTCAACCGAATTTCGAGTTGTAAGTCTTTTGCTTTTAGTACCGTAGACCAGGGTAGTGAAGTACCGTTTATCTATCCCTTTGTCACCTTTGTCATCGACTGAAATAAAACCCCCCGAGGTTTTAGTGACGTCTACCACTGACGTCGGTACTTTAATTTTCTGTGAATGAGGAACCTTCTTTTCAATACTGGTTGGATCTCTCGTATAAGTTTTCGTCTCTGTAATTAAACGGTTGTTTCCAGACAGATCAGTTCCGACACCAAAAAGGTCACCAGTACATACCTACACTCTCAACCTGAGACTTCTTCCGACTCGTGGCTTCTTAACTACGAAAACTTGACACCACAACCTCTTCTGAGAACTCTCAGGGAACCTGACGGACCTCTAGGTTGGTCAGGTAAGACTTCCTCTAGTTGGGACCCTAAAGAAACCTTCCTTACTACGATTTCGACTTTGAGGTCATGAAACCCGTGGAATATACTTCTCAACTGAGTAACCTTTTCTGAGACTACGACCCTCCCTAACCCCCGTCCTCCTCTTCCCCTACTGTCTCCTACTCTACCGACCTACCGTAGTGGCTGAGCTACCTGTCCTCAAACCCATTCGAGACCCTCAACCACTACCTGTCCCTCCGGACCACACGACGCTAAGTACCCCAGCGTTTCTCAACCCGTGCTGACTCGCTGACTTGACTTGACTTGACTACTAGATAAAGTGTAGTCAAAAAACATATACCGTGTTCCATTTGCAGTTCAAGAAGATAAAAAAATTCAACTAGGGAAGAACTTAATAGAACCGTGAAAACAGTGTCAGTTGACCGGGACACACAAACCCAGACAAAACCCTTGAGTAGGAGAGGGAAAGTAGAGACGTAGTCGCCAAAACGGTCACCGGGAGACGGGATTAGTGACGTCACGGTAGTATCCACACTTTAGTCCAACTCAGGAAGTTTAAACGAGAAGAAAAAACTCGAAGTAGTTCGTCTTCGAATCTATTAACTAAACTTTGGATAGCACAGATTATGTTTGTAAACTTCGATATTTAAAGGGGAATTCGTCAAGAATTCGACCTAGGGTGAGTAAAGTCAGGGGAGCGGATTCGAACAAAGGGGCATACGGATGAAAGATTCCAAAACATTGGTCGGGGATGAAACGTTTCCCTTCTTGGGATGTTCACCGGAGAATTGAAGGAGACAACGAGGAAGATTAAGTAAAGGAGGTCTTGTCGGTCTCCCTTCAAAACTCTCCTTTAGGTAATGTACGGACGTGACGAGACTGGGACGAGGTGGTGCAAGAATGTTGAAGGGTGATCGAGGGGAAAGATGAATCTTTTTATAGGTTCGGGGATAGTTCCGACACGCGCTAGACCGAGGGTGGGTGGAGGACCTAGAGTAAAAGAGAGAGGATGGACCACGAAAATAGTGTAAAGTCCACAAGACCGGAAAAAAACAAAGAAAGTTGAGTACTTCGAGAAAGGAACGGAGACTCGGAGACATTTATGCTAAGGACACCGGACCTTACGAGAGGAGGACATAGTTAATTGACAACGGTCCATTGTTTGGTAGGGGTTTGGATTACTGAATTTTTTTATTAGTAGGGAGAAAGGGACGGTGGCTTCTCGGTGTACCTCCGACTCCGAACCCACGTAAGTTCTAAACCGAGATGGCCATTGGGTGGAGGTACCGTCTCCTTCCGTAACGGCGACCTCCACATTACTTACCTGTCATTATGACGAAACGTTGTCCACGACTTCTGGCGGGAGTAGGTTTTACCGAATCGTACACCTTAAGTACTTCGACGGTTTCGAAATCTGTTCTCGGTTCGGGTGGATACACACGAGCGTAGGTCGACACTACTCGGATACATACAGTTCAACCACCTCCGGGAAACACGACTCGTAGTTTAGATGGAATAGTTCCAACTATTCTTCTTTGATCCCCTTACCCATCCGGAGACATTTTGACTGTCTCTCCCTTTTGGGGTATTTCACCAACCAACGTCAACACTCCACCAATTCCTGATACCGTTTCTTAGAGTCCGGTTCCTACAGTAGCTCCTCATGAAGTTTACGTTCTTTACTACTTTATTTTTTGACTCAAGAACAATTTTTTTTTTTTAGGTACAAGAGAATCCTCCGTCACTCTGTCGGTTTAACGATACGACCAGACCAATCCCTAACCAACTAGAACCAACCCCGGAAAGTACGTAGAAACCAGTCACCACCAAACCCATCACCGGGACGACTGGAACCGACCCAAGGGAATGTACTTCCACTAAGCTCCCGACAACTGACCAGATCGGACCGGAACCGATGTTTCCGACTCTGTTGAACTGAGAGTAGGTATACAGAGAAGGTAGAGAGGTCGTCCGAACGACTCCCACTTCCGTCCTTAGGTCCCCTTCCATTTGAGGACGTTCGTACAAAAGTTCGGAGTCACATCCAGTCCAGAGGACTTTCGATAACGGTGTCGTCAGGTACCGGTTCAGGTCTAAGTTCTACCCCTTTGTCTGACACGTTGAAATCACTCTTCTCGACGTTCCAGTGTCCTGGAACACTTCCTCTTTTCACCCTCGTAGAAGCGGGGACGGGGAAGAAAGGTGGATCATGGAAGAGTAGGAGACAGAGGAGGAACTTCTTAAGAAGAGACTGGTAGGACCCCCGTTGTCAGTAGGGGGTTCAAAAGAGTCAGCGTAAGGAGCACACGAAAGAAGTGTCAGGAGTCGATATCGAGAAGGTGCACGCACACACATAAAGGACACAGGACTACCCCCTCGTCCCCCTGGTACAGACACGCGGGAAACACAAGGGTCTGAGTCGGGTCCCGGGTCGTGTTTCATTCGGGGGACGTTTATAAGTGCGTGGGTGGTTACTTGGTCGTCCCGGTGCAAGAGTCCCTTTCTTACTTCGACACTGAACCCCGTCACTCAGGGGAAGGGATTCACCGGTCCAGGGTCCTCACCCCAGAGTGTATTGTGTCGGGGGTGTGAGCCGGACCTACGGGCTCAGGAACGACACAGACCTTACTTCGAGTATTCAGTCCAACTGGACCACCGGAGAGAGGTCGATCTTTCAGTGAGAGAAGCGAAGGTTCCCGTCCAGTGAGACAGAGCCCCCTGAGTATTCGGAACGAGATGACAGGAAGTAGGAATTTTATCTAAAATTTCGGACGGGACACCTCACTCCTGTAGACCTCAAAGTCTTGACCCTTCAGTCTCTGTCACCCAGGACGAAGAGACTCCCTCAGCTCCGGTGTCCTGGGACCGAGGGCCCAGACCGAACTGGATAGTGTAGGGGGACCCCGAAGGTCGAGACCAGGAGGAACAACACCGGATCCCTGTGGGTCTTCGACTATAGTAAACCCTGTTATATAACCTTCACTCTATCACTTGACCTGGAAGAAGTAAAAGAGGTCGTAATTACAATTATTGTCATATCAACTAAGGTAGGGGGTGGGGTCGGAGGAATGGTGGCAATGTGAAAGGTGTTAAAGTCAATGGACGCCAGTTAACGCCAGGTTTTTGTAACCCGACCGGCTTTCCAACAATCCTAAAAGCGTATTGTAGTAAGACGTTCTACAACGTCCTTTTGGGTTTGTTTGAAAAACCGGTGACGTTATAATTTACCCCACCGAGTCTACCATTTCTTATGTAAACATTACTCCCTCTAGACCCAGACTAGGGACCCAACCCTTCTAGGGGACCTCTTCCCGTACCGTTAGGTGAGATCGTGAGAACGGACCTCTTAGGGTACTTGTTTCCTCGGCCGCCCGATGTCAGGCATTACAACGTTTCTCAGCCTGTGTTTACTCACTGACGACGACGACGACGATTCAGCGAAGTCAGCACAGGCCGAGACACACTGGGGTATCTGCCGTCGGGTGGTCCGAGGGGCCAGGGACCCTAAGAGGTCCGTTCTTGTGACCCCACCCAACGGTAAAGGAAGAGGTGACGTACTTTCACTTTTCACTTTCACTTCAGCGAGTCAGCACAGACTGAGAATCGCTGGGGTCCCTGACATCAGGTGGTCTGAGGAGACAAGCACCTGAAAAGGTCCGGTCTGATGACCTCACCCAACGGTAAAGGAAGGGGTCCCCTAGAAGAGATAGGTCCCTAGTTTGGGCCCAGAGAACACAGAGGACGTAACCGTCCGTCTAAGAAATGGTGACGTGGTGGACCCTTTCGGGGTAAAATGAATTTTTACCGTGGTTTCTAGGTCTCGTTACTACGGTCCCTAAACCTAGACGGTTTCTCTTCGGTATTTCACGAAGGACATTCACTTCTCCACTTTTAAGACTTGAATTAATTCTTTTTTTATTCATGAACGACTTCAACGACTGTAGCTACCGTTTTCGTTTAGATAGTCACTTTAACACTTCTTCGTTTTACTTTAAGAACGGTAAAACGAAAACCTGGCGTCTGACAATTTAGTCCCCGTGTCGTGTCCTACTCACGAATCACTTCTACCTTTTCCACAGGTTAGACATTTTACAAAACTTACTCTCTCTGGTGTAAGTGCATTGAAAATAATAACACACAAAATGAGTAACAAGAGAAGATAATAGTCAATGTCAACAATTAGAGAATAACCCAGATTAAATATTTAATTTAAAGTAGTAGTATCCTCTTTTGTATCATATATATCTCAAGCCATCATAGACACCAAAGTTGGTACGTGAAACCAGAACCTTGTATGCGTCGCACCTACTCACCTCTGGTGACGTTGTCGTCATTATTATCATTGATGTCGTAACTACGAAAACTCGACGCCACGACCTCTTCTGAAAACTCTCGGGGAACCTACCGTCCCTCTGGTTTGATCAGTTAGGATTTCCTTTAGTTGGGACTTATAAGTAACCTTCCTGTCTACGACTTCGAGGTTATGAAACCGGTGGACTTCGTTTCTCGGAGAAGAGACCTTTGCTGGGACTACGAACCTTTCTTATTCCTGTCCTCCTCTTCCCCCAAACGTCTCTTACTCTACAACCTACCGTAGTGACTGAGTGACCTGTACTCAAACTCGTTCGAGGTCCTCTGCCATTTCCTGTCCCTTGAGACCGTACGACGTCAGGTACCCCGGTATCTCTCAACCCGTGCTGAATCACTAACTTGTAATTGTTCTTGTTAAAGGAACCGGACATACTACACATTCTATAAAACGTATAGAACCGACTAAGTTCAGAGTGTTACACACTGAACCATTGTGATGACGGGGTAAACTGTCTACCCCTTTGTCTCCCGTGACCCCACACAGACTCCAACGTTTCGTCTCTAAATTTAAGTCCAGAAAGATGACTCCTTCGGTCACCGGAGTAGGTAGTGGTCGGGGTCTACGGGGAGACAGAGGGGAGGCCGTTGGTCCCGGACCTGGTGTAGAGACCGAGAAGAGGAGGGACGGGCGTGGAACGTGGGACGTCCCAAACACAGACTCGGAGAAGCACGGAGGAGAAGGGGTCCCCGACTGGAGGACCAGTGAGTCGTTGGCGGGTCGACCAGGGACCCAGACCGACGACGACGTCCCGTTCTCCCGGAAGACCCTCGAACTTACCGACGGGACAGTCCCCGGAGACAGAGAAGGAATTGACCCTAGGCGGCGGAGACGTCGGGACCTCTCAAGCGCTCCGGTACCCGGTTCAGGAACCGTCTCGTCGACCCACTCCTACGACTCACCTTCGTCTACACGGGTCCGACGAAGACCTGGTGACGGCCTCCTCGGGCGTCCCGACCCTCCTACGACCCACGGCCTCACTTCCGACCCGAGCCCTGTTTTGACGGAGCCTCTGTTTATAAAATTACAAACCAAACTCTTACTTTAGTTCGGAAATAAAAACACAAGATTCGGTTTCCATTAATCGGTACCTTGGGCTTGAGACACACAGAGGGCCTCCCCCTTTGACTCCGAGCCCCTTCCCTGAACGGGGTCCAGTCGGTCCAGTGAGACACTTGAGACTGTGTGATATGCTCGACCCCAGCCCTAACCCCACGGGTCGGAAAAGATGACCGTTCCTTGACAACCCATAGAAAGAACACACCGGACTTACTGTACTCTCTGTGGGAGCGGGAGGAGCCTTCCCCTTCTAACGGTCACAGGTGGGCAGGTCACCCACTTGAGATCGGAGTTCTGGTGTCACCCGAGGAATTGGTGAATGACCGTTTGTCTGTGTAGGGTCGCCTACTCCTCAGAGTCGTAAAGAAGGCCCCAGAAAACTCTCTCTGTCGAGACTTGACCCTTACCCTTGGGACCCAAGGTCAGAACTCAAACAGGGATTACACGGCACAGTTGAACCCGTTCGACAACAAAAGGAGGAGGGCCGGAATCAAAAGGGTGGACATCTTACCCCTACCGGTCTTCGGGACTGGTCGTCCCGGGTACCCCAAACATATTTTGGGTTTCGCCTCCGCCCCCACCACCAACCTTCACTTTAGAAACGTCTGTTTTCGTGACCCGTGGTCCACTCCGAACATACCTCGTCGTTATAGAGTGGGTCCCACTAAGACCTGTGGAGACTCGGAGGGACGAGGGAGAACGTCGACGCCCACCCAGGAGGGAGTCCATCCACACGTCCAGTGGAATCCTACGAACGAAGTGTGAAAGTGTTTGGTGACCCAGGACCCCGACATGGGCCCTCTCCCGCGTTCCGGTACCCCAGTGAGCCCATCCTTCGTATAAGAGTCTACTTCCCTTACGTTGTGCAGAATCGTACAACTTTTTTTGTACCTAGATAATACCTTGTCTTCCTCTTAAACCGAGTGTGACACTTCTATTTCGTGTTCCGACTCCTCTAAAGTCCCGTTACCGTCGGAAACGGGACAGCCGAACACGGAGGGAGGGGGGCGGTGGGGGTTTGGCGACGTAAAGGGTGAGAGGAAGACATCTTCTCCCCGAACACCCTCTTTGAGGGACATCGGGACCCTGGCGGGTTCAATTGGGTTGTCGACCTTAAAGACCAATTATGGGGAGTCCGAGGAAGAGGGTATTTTAAGGTTAGAAGAATTAATAATGTTTATACAGTAAGTCTTCAGAACCAATTTATAGCCTCGAGTAAAGGGAAGGAATCTCTACTCGAGTCTATAAACAACAATTTTTTTCCTTGATACCAGCAGCAATAGTGGTAATAGCGGTAGTAGTCGAAGAACGTGTCCGTCTATAATCTTAAACCAAAAGACTCTTTCGGTCTGAACTCGTTGCGATCATAAGAAACCTTCCTGACTACGACTTCGACTTTGAGGTTATGAAACCGGTGGACTACGCTTCTTAACTGAGTAACCTTTTCTGGGACTACGACCCTTTCTAACTCCCGTCCTCCTCTTCCCCTGCTGTCTCCCACTCTACCAACCTACCGCAGTGACTGTACTACCTGTACTCAAACTCATCTGAGGCCGTCAACCACTACCTGTCCCTCCGGACCGCACGGCGCCAGGTACCCCAACGTTTCTCAGCCTGTGCTGGCTCACTGACTTAACTTGACTAGACTCAGAGTGGACCTTTCCGACTTCGAGACGTTATAACTTAAACCGTCTGTAGGTGTCCGTGTGTCTAGGGGGTCCCTGGAACAACCTTGTATCTAAAGATGAGTCTCTGGGTCATTAGAGAGTCCACTCTCTGCGACGACCAGGATCCGGATGGGGTCCCGGGGTGTCGGTCAGCTCCTACCTCAACCCCGTCCACGGTCGGAAGAGGAGTCGTCGTCGGACTGGTGGGAGGAAGAGGACGACAAGTCACACCGGACCTTTCGTGACCCACCGGACCCTGTCCGAGTCCACTATGATGTAGGTTTTCTTGGTCCGGACGAGACAGAATTCTTAATCCTATAACAACCGAATCACCATTTCTTAGACAGACGGTTACGTCCTCTCCGTCCCGTGCACCCAAACTAAGGACTCAGCCCTTCTAGGGAACCTCATCCTATCCCGTTGGGCGAGGTCATAAGAACGGATCTTTTAAGGTACCTGTCTCCTCGGACCCCCTAACGTCAGGTACCCTAGCGTTTCTCAGCCTGCGACGACTCACTGATCCGTGCGTACGGTTGGAGGTTACGTCATTCACTACGTCCGTCGTTGGTACCTTCGTACGATTCTCGTTCCCCACTTTCAACAACCCCTTGTCCTATAAGTGTCAGAATTTCGTAGTGGGGTTTCCACTGAACAATTACTACCTCCCCGGGAGTCCGACCCGGGGTCGGTACCACTCTTCCCGACTACCACCCAAGTCTGGAACTACCTTTGCAAACCGGACTTCGACTGTACCCTTGGGGAACCCTGTAAGGCGCCCTGTAGACCGACCCTAAGGAGTCTCCCAGATTCCAGTGCTCCTTACCTCACCCCCTCTGTGTGACGGATTACAGCATTCACTGCGAAGTGACCTAGGACCTAGCCCTTGTTATTCGTCGGTGCCTCGTGCAAACCCTCCGTCTCCTCCTTTACACTCACACCTGTGACACAACCCACTAAACGGGTTTCTTACACCTAATAGAACCCGAACGCAAACATATCCTCTTACAGGAACGAGGATCCTCTCCGTGCGACTTCCCAAACCCCAACTTCATAGTACTCTTTATACCATCGACTTACCAAACCGTTTTGCGACTCGAGACACACACACACACACACACACACACACACACACACACTTCTCGCTCTTTCTGCTTCTGTCTCTCTGCCTCCTCCTCGTCCCTCTCTCTCCACCGAACCCACACCGTTCTACAATTATCAACCACCTAGATGTATTTCTCATCTAGGGGATAAGTCACACGATCTTTGAAAAGATTTTTTTAACGTTTCTTAGTAATTTTTTTTTTTTTCCGTGACTTTTCGGTATGTGGAAACCACTTTAGAGAGATTCTATATTTCCGTCCTAACCGTATTGTCTTTTACAGAATTTATAGGAGAAGTAAGTAGGTGGTGAGTTTTAGAGTGAAAAATACTCCAGCAGAAGAGTATTTGGAGGAGAACAGAGAGAAAGACTTAAGGAGAAAAGTTTCCGATCTGCAAGCCCACTCATCTGAATGAGACCGTACCTGTACGGTGCACCGGAACTGGTTTGACGACTTTGGAAGGACGTGGACAAAGGAGCAAACATTTTATCCTCTCTAATAACCACGGATGGACGTCGTAACAACACCCCTAATTTTCAGTAGGATCAAGGGTCCCTCGTGGACCGACTATCGTTCTCGAGTCATTCACTGTACTAGCGGACTCTGTCCACCAGACACCAGAAACCCCCTACGAGTCGATTCACTCCCGACAGAGGTACCACCAAAGGGTCCGTAGAGACTGACGCGTAGGGTGCTACCCGTCGGCCTGTAGACGCGAGTCTAGTGTAGTGTACCCTGGTAACGTGTCTTGACGGACGAACTCGAACCCGAAACGGTCGATACTGGTGGTCCACCGTCGTAAATTACCGTCGGTGAGGAGAAAGGGTCCCCAAGAGGCGGGTCCACCTTTACGTCCCCGGTGCGACTCGGTTGAACTCCAGAACGACGTGGGTCCTACCTGAGACATACTCGCTCTTTATCTAGAAACACCAAAATTCGGAGAACCTACATCTGAAGCAAAACAAAGGTCCTGTTGGAATAGACAAGGTTAACTATTGCGACCCAACGGGACAGGGGTCGAGTCCGAGGGACCTTACAGGTAGATCTCCTTCCAGTCAGAATTGACCTGGAAGAGTTCGTAGAGACTGAGGGTCGGTTACGGGAGTGGGACAATCTGCGGAGGTTCGAGTCGAGCCGGTGGGGTCGTCAGGGAAACGGAACCAGCTCCTAGTGATGTCGCACTGGTGTCTCTCCCGGCAGGGCAAAAAGGGGTTTATATCCGAGAATAGTCGGAGTAGACGACGTCCTGTAAACCAGTAACAGAAACAGATCTGTGGTCTTAATTTTTAGAGAATAGTCGAATATATGACTCCTTCAACCCAGTCCGTCATAGTCCCGGTTTTAAGGAGACGGAGGTCGTGTCGACGACGCCGTCGAGGTAGTCTCTACTTCAAATAACCTTCCTTTTGGTCCCTGTTCCCTCCTCGGGACCTGCCCCTCGGTCTTTCGGACCCGAGGTCGGGACCAAGACGAAAAGTGACACACTCGAGTTCCTCAGGGAAGGAAAGAGAAGGACGGAGTCCCGGAAACGGGTCCAATAAGGAAAACGACCTCACGAGAGGGGTCGAGGAAGGGAGGAGTGGACGAACTGAACGAGTCGGTAGTGTCGAGTCGGACTTTGTGCCCGAGTAACACAAGGTGCGTGGGGCGAGCGACGGAATCTCGTGTGTGAAAAAACGAAATTAATGAAATTAATTTCACTAATGAAATTAATGAGTAAGTCTCTGACAGAGGGGTGATCCGAGACTCGAGACACTTTCACTGTTAGACAGACACTGGGGTAACTCCAAACCGTTCCCTCACTTAGACGGGAAAATCTCGGAGAGACCTTCGGACCCGTGTCCCCCTACCTCCCACCACAAAGTCCCACGGGTCGGGTCGGGAGGGCCCTCGACGCCTTCCCGGGGAGAGAGGGTCGGGGGAACCAATTCGGGTCGGATTCACTGAACCAGGAGACGACGGGGGACCACAGGTGGAGATTCCAATCAGGGTCCGGGAGGGTGAGGGCTCTCGTTTGACGGACCCGAAAAGGACGGAACAGAATAGTGAAGACTGTCTACTACCAATAATAACGGGCAAAATACTTACTTCTTTCGGGTGTAGACAGGCAAAGAAACCTTTTATAAACAACTCATGGATATTAAACAGTCTGTGAAACGATCCCGAAGGGAACACCGAGTCGACCATTTCTTAGGCGGACGTTACGTCCTCTGGACCCAAGCTAAGGAGCCAGCCCTTTTAGGGGACCTCTTCCCTTTCCGATGGGTGAGGTCACAAGACCGGACCTCTTAAGGTACCTGCTATAACTGTTGCCCCAGTGTTTCTCAGCCTTCACTGATTCGCTGAAAGTGAAAGTGGAACGATCTTCGACCACGAAGTGACTACTTAAAAGACGGGAGTGGTTCGAACGTAAAACCAGACACTACCCCTTCCTTCTATCATTTATCACTTGTTCTATCATTCGTTTATGTGTCGTGACCCATACACACGTACTCACACACGTGGGCACATACGTATACACACGTGCATGTATACACGGATACATGTGTATGTGTACATAAACACGAACATACATCACCGAATCTACAATTGACTGAACAGGGTCGAGTGTCTCTACGACGACCTAAACTCGGGTCAACAGTGCTAGTAGGTATTCGGGATTGAGGCACCATACACGAATAGGAGTGTTGTTGGAATGGAATAGGATAAAACGTCTACCCCTTTTTTCCGTGTCTCTCCGATCTATTGAATCACTGGGTTCCAGTGAATCGGCGACTTACCACCTTGACCTGAACTTGGGTCCACGAAACCGACGTCTCGGGCAGAAGAATTGTGACACGATGTGTTTGACACTCAAAACCAGAAATCCCGAAGTCACTACCACCGGTGTTTCGGTCACGGTGAGAGAGGAGGGTGCGTCGGTTCTTCCTAGTCTTCTCGGGTAGGACCTGGCAGAAGACAGAGGTTTGATAGGTTCTATTAACTCAGCGGAGAACAGGGTGATGAACCCCTCTCACCCATCCTCACCCACGACATCTACCAGGGACGAGAGTCCCTCTGACTACTCGACCGGTACCCACCTCTTGTTGGGACGACCCGATACTCCACTCCTCGAGTCCATGTCCCCCGTCCCTTCCGAAGGACTTCCTTCACTCTCACCCCGACCCGGGTCTTTTAACTGATCCTGAGTCTACATGTAAAGGTTCTCCCTTATCCCACTCGACTCCGAACATCCCTCCTTCACACTTCGACGGGTACCGAGACTTTAAGTCCCGAACAGACTGTTCGACTCTTCGCACTGACGGATACCCGACCCCCGGGACTACCTTTCCTATCCCGGTCTAGACCCGAAACCTTCTCGGAGACTCACGTCTCACCTACCACCCGACCTCGTCACTCTAGACTTACTCCTACAGAATAAGTCTATTCCGGACTTACGTCCGCAGGTCCACTTTTCCCACCTCTGTCGGTCCCCTGTCTCTACTTCCCGAGTGTCTCCGACTTCGGTTCCACTCAAACCTTAGTGGACCGAAAGGGGGCGAAGGGAGTAGAGAGACTGAAGGTAAGGAGGTCAAAGGTGGAGCGAGTGAGATAGGAAACGAGAACGGAATAATTTCTTTTTAATACGACTGTGAATAAGTTTACGACTTCTGAAATGAGTTCTGATAACGTCATCCCTTCTCTCTGACCTGAGTCGAGACTCCCGTCGTTTTTATCGACCCTTGAACATTCGTTCCTCGTCTCACTCCCCAGTCACCCGTCTTTCAATGTTTCTCCTCCGAAGTTCCTATCCCTTCACGAACGATTTGACCGGATTGTCCTAAGACGATTTCCATCCGGTTCCTGAACCTACAGTTCCCTTCTCCCCAAGAACGATCTGACTGAGTCCTAAAAAACGATTTTTTCATATGTATAAACACTGGTCCGTATGTACGTGTATGCATCTGTATATGTGTGTATTCTTTCCTGACTACGACTTCGACTTTGAGGTTATGAAACCGGAGGACTACACTTCTTGTCTGAGTAACCTTTTCTGGGACTACGACCCTTTCTAACAGGAAAGTGTATGTAAGTATGTGGGTGTGTATGTATGTGTGTGTCCATGTGTCTGCGTGTACACGTGTGTTATGTATGTGGGTACGGGTTCGCTACAGATGTACTCGTGTGTGTGTGTCACATATGTGCCCACAACGTGTGCTGTGAGACTGAGACTGGGGGAGGAGGACACCGGCGTCGGAGAACGACCCCGAGGAACACATACACTGAGGTCTCGGACTCGTCCGCGGGGGTCACTAGGAGACGACGGTGGAACACCGGTGAAACGTCTATCGTCGTGAATCCTCCGGGACCAAAAAGGCTCCAAGGTAAACGAGTCAAGTCAAGTCAAGTCAGTGAGTCAGCACAGGTCGAGAAACCCTGGGGTACCTGACGTCGTACAGTCCGAAAGGACAGGTAATGGTTGAGGGTCTCGAACGAGATTGAATACAGGTAGCGCAGCCACTCCGGTAGGATGGTAAAGTAGGAAACAGCAAGGGAAGAGGTCGGAAGTTATAAAGGGTCGTAGTCCCAGAAAAGGTCACTCAGCCAAGAAGCGTAGTCCTCCGGTTTCATGACCTCAAAGTCGAAGTTGTAGTCAGGAAAGTTACTTATAAGTCCTGACTGGAGGAAATCCTGACTGAAGGTCAAGGATACTTCTGGGTCTAGGTCGGGACCTTTTAAGCCTCGCCGGGGTAAGCCAAAACGGTTGACGACACCCACTAGTCACCCCAGACCCCGTCCCACTACTGGGTTGGGAGAGGTTATGCCGGATTAGGAGAAGTACGGGGGAGTGGAGGTCCGGGGACGTTACGACAAAACAGATACACCCGGGGTGGGTGTGGGAGGTAGAGGGGGCGACGAGAAACTCGGGAAATCCCCGACAACGGGGAGAGTCCTGGACCCCTGAGGGTGTCTTAGACCTTGTCTGTCCACGAGTCACTCACCCCCCCCCCTACCCCTCCCTTCTCTACCCGAACTAGTCGACAATGGTCCCCTCGACATCCGAGACGGGTGGGGTCGTCTGTTAGTTGGGTTCTAAATCGTTCCTCTCTCTTGTTTCCGTACTCTAAAAAAAGTGTTAGAAAATTAGAACGGGATTCAATAATGAACAAATGACTATAAAAATAATCTTTTGTCTCCCTCAGAAACAGAGATTTACGGGGAGTTGTCCTTCTCAGTAACGTATAGTAGAGACAGTAGAGGAGAATTCAACATTGCCCCCTCCCCACGTGAAACGTTCCCCTACAAATTTGTTCCTCTCTTTGGAGGGACCGCGGCCCGACTTTTGAGTCACGACCGTTGTAGGCTGTTGATGACCTATACTAAACCTCATCCATTATCTTCCTTGAAATACGTTTGGGGACAGTTGACTATAGACAAAGAACCTCAAGACACAGAGTGACGGAATATTTCTTTTCATAAATCTAGAAAGGTTTCAGACCGTTCTTCTTCCCGTAGAAAAGACCATAAACCGACTTTTAATTAAAATTTTACAATAAACTTATGAGGAACACACGGTCAATGACGACGTTCCACGACCCTATCTGAGTACTCACTTCGTCCGTCTTAAGGATGGAAGAACCCCGAGTACAATGTCTTCCCCTCTGTCTCTCATTTGCTTAGTTGTCTCTACACACTTTAGGACGGTCCATCCCTACTCCTCTGTCTGACCCCTCTGTCTCTCACTGGTCCGCGTCAAACCCCACGACACGAATCAGTGAGTCAGCACAGACTGAGAACGTTGGGGTACCTGACATCGGGCGGTCCGAGGAGACAGGTACCCTAAGAGGTCCGTTCTTATGACCTCACCCCACGGTAAAGGAAGAGGTCCGCTAGAAGGGTTGGGTCCCTGACTTGGTCACAGAGGACGTAACTTCGTCTAAGAAATAGTAGCCTCGGTGGTCCACCGGATTTTCTCCGGAAAGACTCCTTTACTGTGTCCACTGTGGCCTTTGTTCAGTCGTTCGTCCTCCCTGTGACTACACATGGAACTTATTTTATAACTAAAAAAATTAAGAACTTTTAATGTGTTCATTAAATCCAAATAATATCTGTAAAACTTTCATGTTCATTTGTTGTTGTTTTACGTGGGTGTCAACGAAAGGGACGTCCATGTGTGCGGGTCTCACGTCTGAGGAAATTTTTTTAAAAAAATAAAAATTAACTTCCTATTAACGAAATATCATATCACAACCAAAGATGGTTTGTAGTTGTACTTAGTCGGTATCCAAATGGGTACAGGGGAGGGTGAGTTTGTAGGGAGGGTGGAGGGAGGGGTAGGGTGGAGAGATCCAACAATGACTCGGGATGAAACTCAAGGGACTCAAGTCGTCTAGGGGTAACCGACAGATAACACGTATACCATCACATGCAAAGGTACAATGAGAGAGGTATGTAGGGTGGGAGAAGGAGGAGGGGCGGGGCGGGCACAGGCATTCAGACAAGAGATACAGACACAGAGGTGGCGACGACGACGACGATTCAGCGCAGCCAGCACAGGCTGAGACCCGCTGACGTATCTGCCGTCGGGTGCTCCGAGGGGGTAGGGACCCTAAGAGGTCCGTTCTTATGATCTCACCCAACGGTAAAGGAAGAGGTTACGTACAACAAAGAAATTAAGATCTCAAATAAAGTAGACAAGACCCGAGAGTCAGTACTTGTGGTAAAAAAAAAATACGTAGTCGATAGAGGACGTAAAAAGATTTCCTGGTATAATAGTTGACATTGAGATCAAATGAACAGAAAAGGGAAGACACAAGCGGAGACTTGGTCGAGTCAAAAGGCACCGCAGTCAGGGTCACGAGTAACGACGGTCAGGACGGTCACGGGTCACGGGTCACGACCCCAGGACGGTCACGGGTCACGGGTCACGACCCCAGGACGGTCACGGGTCACGGGTCACGATCCCAGGACGGTCACGGGTCACGGGTCACGACCCCAGGACGGTCACGGGTCACGGGTCACGACCCCAGGACGGTCACGGGTCACGAGTAACGACGGTCAGGACGGTCACGGGTCACGGGTCACGACCCCAGGACGGTCACGGGTCACGAGTCACGACGGTCAGGACGGTCACGGGTCACGAGTCACGACGGTCAGGACCGTCACGGGTCACGGGTCACGACCCCAGGACGGTCACGGGTCACGAGTCACGACGGTCAGGACGGTCACGGGTCACGAGTCACGACGGTCAGGACGGTCACGGGTCACGGGTCACGACCCCAGGACGGTCACACAGACCGAGGGAACAACGGGAGACGACAGAACGGGCGAGGGAAGACGTAGAGTAGAATAACGATAGAGATCCGGGACAAGGAAGAACCCGAGGTCCTCCTATTTACTTGACTGGTCGTCACCCAGTAAACCCCTCCAAATTAGTGGAGGACCTGTGACAAGATAAAGAGAAGCGGGGGGTATTAAAGGAAAAAAAAAAAAAAGAAAAATGTGTGAGTGACGACGGGACGTGTCCTGAACCGGAGAGTGTTCATGTCGTAATTCATGTCGGTCGGAAAAGGAGAAAGAAGTGGAAGACACGTTGCACATTTCCAACCTCTCCTGTCGATGGTCTCAGGACCAAACGTGTCTGGGACGAAACCCCTTGTCCCTCACCCTTTCGAACCTTCGTAGAAGGATAAAAAAGAGTAGGTCTACCAAGAAACACGACCCTTGGATATTTCTCCCCCGGAAATTCTTTGGGTTTGACTTAGTTCACTGAGGGAAGAATTTCGATAACTAGGTGAGGGGTAAAGGAAGAACAATCTCAGACTCAGGGAGTTGGACTGAATACCAAGAGAGGTCCTCTGGGGTCAAACTAGGGACCCTACCCTTCTAGACGACCTCTTTCCTATCCGATGGGTGAGGTCATAAGAACCCGAAAGGAACACCGAGTCGACCATTTCTTAGGCGGACGTTATGTCCTCTAGACCCAAGCTAGAGACCCAACCCTTCTAGGGGACCTCTTCCCTTTCCGATAGGTGAGGTCATAAGACCGGACCTTTTAAGGTGCCCGACATGTCACGCACCCCAGCGTTTCTCAGCCTGTACTGACTCGCTGAAAGTGAAAAGGTGAAAGGTCAGGGGAGTACGGGAGGAGAAAGACTAAGGGGAGCAACAGAAACTTGAGATACACCGAAGGGCTTGGGAGGTGTGAGAGGTGTCCGGACACACGCAAATGTGTTCGACGCGGGACCCCGTTGTCGGAAGGGGACGGGTGAGGCCGAGACGAACCTCTTCTGAGTATTCGGTCCCGAGTCCACGTAGAGGACGCCCTTGCACCGAGAGTATAAGACTACCTGCCCCAGGGAGGTGGGAGCGGACACGACGCCAGAAAGTAACAAGGAATGTGTAGACGACCTAGGCTAAATCAAAGACTGTGAGATAGTAGGGAAGAATGTGGGAGGACACTCCACCTCTTCGGGGTAGGACACTCCCTGCCCAAAGCAAGTGACACAGGCGTCCCGGGTCGTCAACCATGAGGTAGTTGTGAGTTTTGAATTGTACAATCCTCGCGCATTGATGGCAGCGTTTGGACTCGAAGGTCACGAAGGTGATCTCCCGTCGTGATGTGTCTGCAACGGGACTCTGGGTCAAGGTTGTCGTCCGCCACGCCCCGAAGGGACGTCCCGTCAGGCCTCCCGGGGGTCGGGCTCGTCCCGTCGAGGTCTTACAAGGTCTGGAAGACTGGTTCCAGGAAATCAAGACGGAAACCGGACGGGGCTCTTGTGTGTAGGTCGGATCAAGTCAAAAGAATTCTTGTAAAATCTTAGGTCCTTTCCCTAATACTCCCGGTTCCTTTCCCTCCCCGAAACAGGACCACCTCCTTTTCCACTGGTCCTCTTCGAGCCTGATTCGGAAGTTCCCAACGAATCCTTTACGTTCCCGCCCTGCTTGTAGGATGTTTTAACCTGTAAATGATTTGATGAGTAAAAACCGAATCGTAAATTTTGTTTTTTTTGTGTAATGGATTTAACGAACTCTTTAGACTTTTCTGGACACGTATTAGGCAGAAACGTTTCTGTCTTTGAGTTAGACGGAGACGAGCACCCTTGTCTTATATTTTTGTTAGAGACCGAGACCCCAGACTTACCACCGCCCCTCCCCCCCCCCCGTNCCCCCCCCCCCCCCCCGTCACGGTCGAGACGTTCCATTCCACCCGTCTTTAATTGTGGGGTTTGACGGGAGAAGGTATGACAGTAAAGCGGTCCAATTTTTTTCGATAAGGGTTAGTCCGACGAAGACTACCGGAGCCTCGACTACACCTTCGGCGGTTTACACACATAAACACCTCAAGATTCATCCAGTCTATAAAGACAGCGATTAATAATGAACACTTTTTTATACAGCACTCGAACGGCGCCCCTCTCTCATAACTTTCATCGTAACTAGAAGCCTTTGAGGTCGGTCTAAATAGGTGTGTCCCGACCGTAGGGCTCCTGACAGCTTTCTCCTCCTTTGTAGGAGTTAGGTCCAGGCGTCCCCGTCAACGACCTTAGGGTTATCCTTCTGGTCTTTGGACCCAAGATCGGGAACTAAAAAATTTTTACATATATATAAAATTACTTCCTATTAACGAAATGTCTTAAAACAAAACAGTTTGGAGTTATAATTAGTCGGTATCCATGTGTGTACAGGGGAGGGAGAACTTGGAGGGAGGGTAGAGGGAGGGGTAGAGTTGGGAGATCCAACTATGTCTCCGGAACAAACTCAAGGGACTCTGTATGTCGTTTAAGGGTAACTGATAGATAAAATGTATACCATTATACTTAAAGGCGCAATGAGAGAGGTATGTAGAGTGGGAGAGGAGGGAAGAGGGACACAGGTATTCAGACAAAAGATTCTGACAAAGAGGTAAGTCAGTCAGTTAAGTTAGTGAGTCAGTACAGGTTGAGAAAGGGGTACCTGACGTCGTACGGTCCGGAGGGACAGGTAGTGGTTAAGTTTGAGTACGGGTAACTCAACCACTACGGTAGGTCGGTAGAGTATAAGACAGCAGGGGAAGAGGAGGACGGGAGTTAGAAAGGGTCGTAGTCCAGAAAAGGTTACTCAGTCGAGAGGCGTGGTCCACCGGTTTCATGACCTCAAAGTCGAAGTCGTAGTCAGGAAGGTTACTTGTGGGTCCTGACTAGAGGAAACCCTACCCGACCAACCTAGAGGAACGTCAGGTTCCCTGAGAGTTCTCAGAGGAGGTCGTGGTGTCAAGTCTTCGTAGGGACATTTAATCGGGAACTAAAAGTGTAGGGAGAAGGTTCGAAGTCAAAAGAGCAACCCAATTTAAAATAAGAGACACGTTTCTAAGACTACGGTACTGGAGGAGTCACCTTTCAGTGAAAGTCCCCTGGACTCTAAAGGGAAGACAAATTCCCTACGTGCCCCGAAGGGACGACGAGGCCACAAGGGTTACATCCCCTACGCCCAAACTGGGGACCAACTCCTTGATTCTAGGGTGCCCTGTGTACCGTACCGGTTTTTTTGGTGTGATTCCCTATACAAAAAGACAAGACCATCTCAGTCTGTTCTTTAGTCAAGTCTTTACTCTACTTTTTTTTTTAAACCGTAACTTATAATCGTCCTTTAAAACGACCTAAAGGAACCTAATCTGGGTGCACGGATTTATAAACGTCTCACTACTTATACACAACTTACAACTCCGTCCGCACAAGCGTGTGTTTACCCATACTGAGACGGGTGAAGTAAGTTAGATCCTAACCACCGAGGAAGAATAACTTAAAGTCCCCTACCCCACTAAACAGGTTCCAATGTGTGTGTCATTCATCATCTCTAAGTTTGCGTCGAAGAACGTAGTCATAGGATTTGGTCGGGGGTATCGACACGAACTTACTCACCAATCCTCCCGTTTCTATCGGGGAGGGACAGAGGATCTACATTTTGGACCTATGGCCCCGTTCTACGATGAGATTAATCAAAATAAAATGTCCGAGACTCTGAACAGTTACGAAATACGTTTCAATACGTCTTATACGTTTAGTCCCCACTGACACCAATACAACAATGGTGTTGTCGTGAACACTTGGAGACTAGACCTTTCAAGACGGATGTCTCACAGGACCACCGTACCCGACACCCGTCCCAGGATCCGAAGAAAGGTGTTTCAGTGTGAGTGTGTTCAGGGAAGATTCTCAACACAGGTCCTCAACCTTACATTCACGGGAATGGTATGGTTGTCATAATTGGGGTTTATAGACCCGTCCTCCCAAAGGGTCCACCGAGTCGTCATTTCTTATACGGACGGTTACGTCCTCTGTGTCCTCTATGCTCAAGCAAAGGACCCACCCCTTCTCGGGGACCTCCTCCCTTACCGTTGGGTGAGGTCATAAGAACGGACCTTTATGGTACCTGTCTCCTCGGACTACCCGATGTCAGGTATCTCACCGTTCCTCAGCCTGTGCCGACTCGTTGACTCGTGCGTACGGGTGAAGACCCGTCCTTACTTAAGTCAACTAGACTTTTCAAGAATAAAAACAAAAATTTGTCCACTCAGAGTCAAAGGAACGGAAGTTTTACTCACACAACCAGAGCTACTAGAAATTCTAGGACACTATTGATCCTTAGAAGCCTCAGGACGTGACTCTGAAGACCTTTAATGGTAGGAGAGAGAGAAGTCATGAGACGAATCATAAGAGAAATCGGGGACCGGGTGGAGAGAGGTCGTGAGGAGTGGTGGTGGTGGTGCGGCAAGTACGAGGGGACGTTCGATAAACCGGGACACCTTGGACGACACGGAAAAAAACCGGAGAGGACGAAACGTGTACGACAAAGACGAGGGACCTTACGGAAAAGGAGAGGTTACAGATTGAGGAAGAGAAGGGAGTACCCGGTCAACTAGTAAATTAAAGAAAGAAAAAAAAACCGACATGGTACGTCGTAGACCCTAGAATCAAGGGACTACTCCCTATCTTGGAGACGTCACTTTCGGGGCTCAGAATTGACGACCTGGCTCCTTAAGGGGAAGTGCTTGGTCGACTCACGGTGGATGGGAACGGGTCGTGGGGAACGTCTCGTCCGTCGAAGTCGGGTTAGAGAAATTTTTTCAATAAATAAGACCGACACAACATAGAACCAACGTCGTACGTCATAGATCATCGGGTTGGTCCCTGTCTTGGACCCGGGGGACGTAACCCTCACGTCTCGGAATCGGTGACCCGATGGTCCCTCCAGGAGACAGGACCGGAGAACTCTCGTAAATGATCGACCAATGTCCTCTATCATTCGGGTCCTTACCATTCGGGTGACCCCTGTCTCCGGGGTCCGTATCCCGGGTTCTGACAGTCTCATCAGTACGTAGGTATAAAGTCCCTAAATGTTTAGTTTATTATTTACATAGGGGAGTAAAATGAAAGCTTAAAAGGTTTCCTTCGTCAACGGTACTTGAGGGAGATGGATCGAACACTGAAAGCTAATTTTTATCCACATCCCTGTGGTCCGAGGAGATTGAGGGATTATACTTAAAATTAAAAATTATTGAACTCCTTAGTCACGTGATATGGATACCCTTTTACTACTCCTTAGTCGGTGTATTTAATTACCTTTCATACATAAGTGTAATAGATTGATATAATTCACACTTATTGTTAATTAATACCTAAGATGTACGTCAGAACAGAGGTTCTTAAGTTACACTTCCTTAAATTTTTCAGTAAGAAGTGGGGGGGATACGAGGTGGGGTCCGGTATTGTATTTTTCGTTACCGGTTTCTTAAAAGGTATTAAATACTTTTAGTAGTAGAATCTCTTTTTTATTGAGAGTAATCCCCGTATTACTGAACCTTTCTCTTTGACGTGGGTTCGTACCAACAATTACGACGGCGTCAGCGGACTGGCGGGAAGGGAAGGGGGGACGTAAATAAAGAAGAGGGTAAGTACGCGACATGAGACACTACACCAGCAGTCGCCTATTCTTGTACTTGAGCTCTCGACCTAACAAACTCAAGCTTTGGTTCAAGTAAATGAGGCGTCGACACACCGGACTCCGTTCAGCGAATTGGAGAGACACGGGGGTGAATAGACATTTTACCTCTATTATTATCGAGGGTAGCATATCCCGACCATACACACACACGCGTGCGTGTCCGTTCCCATCCTTTATTCGGTTATGCACATATCACGAATCATGTCTCGGATTCGTGGGACAGCCATCTTTCTATCTACCGTTTATCAAAAGGTAGAAATTCTCCGAGCACTACAGGGTTCGTCTCCCTACGGACACAGAACCCGAGAGCCTCCTCTTTTCCTTGCCGCAGGTCGGGCGCTTCCTCTCTCCGCACCCGAGGCGCAGTTGCCTGTCCCACCTAAGACGAAAACACAGGCAAAACGACACGAAGGTTGGTGGAAGAAGGTCCCACACTCGGACTGCAATTACGGACCACGATGAATTCTGTCTGAACGACAGGAACCTCTCAAACGAGCGACCACTCCCTCTTCTCTGATATTTATTCGTTCGAGTAAATTTTAATGTTTATCACACACGATGTATACCTCACTCCTTCCACGATACTATCCTTCGCTACCCCGAAGGGTGTCTTCCCCCTGTGCACTGTAAATCCAGTTGTAGACTTCCCATTCCTCGTCGGCCCCATCCTTCCCGCCCGGCCTTCGAAAGCCCAGAACCGCACACACGATAAGAGAGGCCCTGACCAGAAAGAGACAAAGATAAAAAAATTTCACACCAGGCGGTACCGTCTGACGACTCGGTTGCGTCTACTTTTGTGACGGAAGTTCCTACGTCTTTTGAGCTAACTGCCACCGTATCTGAACTGGTATCAAATGCGATTGCTTTACGGTGCTCTGTTACCCCTTTCCTGGCTCAAATCTTTTGACCGGACGAGATCCTTCTTTTTCTTTTGCTTAAGACGGAATGGGGTGTGTTTACGACCTGAGGTTCTGACTAATTTCTGTAATTCAATTTTGAGATTTCCTCCGCCTCCTTTCAACCCCTATTATCCAAAGACTAAACCCTCACCCCCGTCCCACCCTCTTCTAAAGGATTGGTTCTGGTTTTCCGCGTTACTCGGTTTTGTAATAATTTAACACGACAAAGTTTTTAATTTCTGAACACAAGTCGTCTCCTCTCGTATCTGGTTCATCCCTTTGGGTTCGACGTCTATGCAGTATGTAGACATAATGCAGATTTTCACAAATGGATATTACATGTTTTCTGAGGAAGACCGGTAACTGTCCGAAGTGAACACCGAGTCGACCATTTCTTAGGCGGACGTTACACCCTCTGGACCCAAGCTAGGGGCCCAATCTTCTAGGGGACCTCTTCCCTTGTCGGTTACTTCCCTTTTGAGGTCATTTAAGCTATGTTTACCGGTAGTTCGAACACTTCTCTATGTGTTTTCACGATTGTAGGTTCTATGTGTTTACTTTTGTTATGTACCTTCGGTGGAAGATTTGGAGTTTTGCTACTACGAATCTTTCCATCTACGGTCGTTCTTACGGTCCTGGTCCCCACGTCGACCCTCGGTGAGAGTCCCTCCGGTTCCTACCGTCGTCCTCCCGCGGACCGGACCTCCGGTTCCCGGGGGACTTCCGACGAACGACGGGGTGTTGGTCGGTACGGACACCGGATCCCGACCGACACGGACCTTTTCTTCCGACAACAATGAATCAACGAGTCAACACGGACTAAGAAACCTTGGGGGACCTGACATCGGACGGTCTGAGGACACAGGTACCCTAAAGAGTCCGTTCTTATGACCTCACCCAACTGTAAAGGAAGAAGTCCCCAAGAAGAGCTGAGACCCTAGCTTGGGTGTAGAGAACGTGATCGTATTCCTAAAGGAGGGTTTAATGTGTGTAATGACGGTGGTCGGATCGATACATCCCGTCGTAGGCGGACTTCCCCCTCGGGAAACGACCAAGTGAGTCCCGGTGGTAAACCCGAGGTTTTAGGGCCCGGACACCTTTCGGTAAGTGGATGTGAATTCTTTTAATCTGTGAATAGGTCGTTCTACTGAGGACCTACAGGTAGAGTCTCTGTAGTGCAACCTGGTTTCCCTAGGAAGTACTTCGACGGTGTCCCCGACTCACACCTCCCAGCCCCTCAGACCTCCGCTGGGTGTTCAGGTAGTGACCCCCTTCCCTACTCTTTTTACTGAAACCCAAGACTGGTACCTTATGACACGTACCAATCTTCGTTGATAATGTGCGGTGACTTGTGTGGAACCACGGCTCACCTGCTTTTTTTATTTTTCTTGGTCGGACTCTCGATATCGTATCTTAATCAGTACAATTAATTTTCGTATATGTTTGTGTCTTTCGGACTGTACGAGACATTCCTAAGTATGTATAAATTCTTATATATAGTTGGTGTAGTCATTCTACGAAGGTCCCCCTTCTCTTACTATCAGCCCTAGTCCCTACTTTCTCTTCAACTTTTTGTCTTGGTACTTGGACTCCCTTCCCAGGACTGGTCAAGTTGTCCCTTCTATACGACGCCCGTTCCTCTACTCCCGGAAACGAAGGCCGTGGACTCTGACTATTTCCACCCTTTCTGTTGGTTTGACTATGTTTTCGTCTTAGGTGGGTAACTCCAACTCAGGTGTGGACAGAGGAAGGTCACGTGCGCACGAGTCGGTACACGTTGAGAAACGTTCAGATACCTGACATCGGGCCGTCCGAGAAGACAGGTGTCCTAAAAGGTCCATTCTTATGACCTCACCCAACGGTAAATGAGAAGGTCCCTTGGAAGGGCTGGGTCCCTAACTTGGGAACAAAGACGCAGAGGACATAACGTCCGTCTAAGAAATGGTGAACTCGATGACCCTTCGGAGAGGAAGCACCCGACCCGTGGTAAAGAGGAGACTCTCGGGGTCCATACACGAAGTGAGACGAACCCTGTAGTCCTCGGAGAAGTTCTCCCTTTTAGTAAACAGTAAATAGAAGGATGGTGACGTTTGTCGTCCGGGAGTGTCTTCGAACAACCTGACTGAGGGAGCGTGAAGTCTCGTCGTCCCGTGGGGTGTGTAACTACAGTTGAGTCCCGTCTCCCTTTGCCGCCTGCGCGACTGGTGCCGGAGGTCAGGTGCGTGAGCCGGACAACTAACCGAGCGGAAAGTGTCACAGATAGAAGCACTATTAATGAACAAGTAAGCTTCCAAGGGAGTGGTTTGACAGCCGCAGGACTGCCTTCCTGGTTCGGACAGACCGAAGAAGGACCTAGGAGCGTAGGGTGACCGAGACTGAACAACTGACACGAGTATTAGTCTCCAGTGTGTCTATATAGTTTTGTACTTGTCTATAACTCGTTTACCGACTTAGACGCAGAAACCTCTCGTCCAGCATAGGACACAGTAAGACGTCTCTGCGTGCATAAAGAACCTGCCTTATTACGGAGAGTTCCCTTGCTTTTCCGGTAGGAAACTACGTAATCCAGGGACACCCACTACTGTAATCCCGACACCGAAAGGTCCCACCTAGATGATTCGGAACCCTGACCGTGGTCGTGTCGGTGACCTAAGACTGAGAGGTGACCTACGGCTCTGAATAATTCTGTGTTTTTAATTCACATTCCACGACTCGACCTTCCATACCAATCACAAATACTGTCCCACCCTCCTCACAAATACTGGCTGTCCGACCTTCTCCTCGAGTAACCGACGAGGCGTACGGAAAAGTACATGTGTTTGAGTAGCGGTACCGTTAAGAAAAGGGGCGTTCAAGAGAGGTTCGTCGGTAAACACAAAGAACTAAAGATGTGTTTCTACTGGAACAATCCAGGACAATCCGTCTTTGTTCAGTTTGAGTGGTTGTTGTGTCTGAGGGGTATGGGTGAAAGGGAACCCGATTAGCGTTGTGCGGACGCTACGGGGAAGTCCACCGAATTTTACTCTTCGAACTACCAATTAAATTTATTGTCCGTCACAGTCGAGGTGGCAGACGCTTCCCGGGAGTTGGGAAGTCGACAAGGGGAAATCGTCTCCTAGACAGAAGACCGAGTCGTCCTAATATTTTGGGGGCCCCGGTCCGCTGGGGTCCCGAGGGGGTTCACGGTCACGACCAGAGCAGTGCTGACCCAGAAAGGCCCTTGGACGTCACGGACTGGGTTACAGGTCGTAGGGAAAATCGGACCGTCAAATGGCTAAAGTAGGAAAAAGTAGGGATGATTTCCTTTGGGCTAACTGAACTGGATAATGATGACAAGACAATTACTGACCACATTTATAATGGAAGATTACTGTGTCTTAAAACTTAAAAGGGGGGTTTTTGTAACCGACCCAATAAAATGACAGAACAAGAAGGTTTGTTAGAACAAAAGTAAGAGGATTCTAAAATCCCCCGGTGAGGGACCCCACCGCTCCACTCTCACTCGGTTCGTCCAGAGAAAGAAGGTCTCAGAGGTTGGACCTCCCCCGCCCCAGGTCGTTCTGGGTCGCGTCCAGGACCCAGCGGAAACGCTCCTCTTGGAATAAGTACCGTCCCTCCGACTCCGGTGGTCCCCCGTCGTAAGTGGTGTGGCCCTATCTCGGTCCACACCCGGGGTCGACGACGGGGTCAGCGGGGCCTGGGGTCCGCTCCAGACCAAACCACTTACTCGGTATAACTCGAGGGTCTTCGTGCCCTCTTCGTGGTCGGTGCCCCCCGACCTCGAGTAGGTACTTGAGGTACTACTCAGAGAGATGCTCGGACCCCTCCTCCCGTTCCTCTCTTACCATCTCTTTCCCTCGCATTGTTTTGGCACCCACCTCCATTCCCGTGTCCCGAGTCGAGAAGGTAGGGAAGGAAGTGGACTGTGTAAAGGACTCGAGGATGAGGCTCGGTGTGTGCCCGTGAAAGGGTCTCCACTTGTTTTCCTGTCTTCTAATTTTATTTTGGTAGTCAGCAAACCGGAAAACCTTCTTTGTCACCCCCTAAACGTCTCGGGGTGGAAAGACCATCCTCAGGACACGAGATGGGACGTCCCGTCCCACCCTGTACCGAAGCGTCTTGTCTCCACGGTGGGATCTCCACTCTTTGCGTGGGTCTCGAGAGGACTGTGAACTTCTGGAGGTTCTATTACGACGAACGAAAAGACCAAAAGACCTTACGGCCGAAGTTTCGTACGCCCGTAGGACGTCGCTTGTAGTGCAGTAAAGGAGGATTAAAAAGAAAGACCGAGGTTTGGTTACCCCAAGGAAACAGATACCGGATTTCCCTTTGGTCCCGTTGGTACTTTTTAATGTAAAATATTTGGACGACAAAATATTTTTTTGACATAAATACTTCGATGTTTTGTTTGTTTTTCCTTAACTACTTGTCCTTGAGTTTTCTCCCACTAAAACCAATTCTAGTCTTTAGGTTGAATTAGAACAAATTCTCTAGTTTCACTAAATAACTAAGTGGGAGAGTCCTTGTCCCTACCGATTGTTTATTTTACGAGACAAAGTCCGAAGGGACCACCGAGTCGACCATTTCTTAGACGGACGTTGCGTCCTCCGTAACCAAGCTAAGGACACAACCCTTCTAGGGGACCTCCTCCCGTACCGTTAGGTGGGGTCATAAGAACGGACCTCTCAGGGGACCTGTCTCCTTGGACCCGCCCCACCCCCCCCACCGCGCCATGTTAGGTGTCCCAACGTTTCTCAACCGACGCTGACTCGTACGTGCGTCAAACCTTATTACCAAAATAAACAGAAGGTATTACAAGTCTTCACCCGTCGGGTCCCGTCAACTCTCCCGAATTATTTTGACACGGGGTAGGAGCCGAACGAGAGGGTCGGGGTCGACCAACGACACCACCACTCCTTCAACCCTCAGGAAGCGGGTATGGGTGTCCCCACCCTCCGCCTTTGTTTGCACCTTTTCCGCTTTCCTTCCTCCGCAGTGATAATTGGATTTCATCCCCGAGGGCTGGAGGTGTTCTCGAACGGACCGTAGGAGACAGACCTAAAAAGGTGGAGAGTGAACGACGGATTTTTGTAGCTTTGGAATATATTTTACTTTGTTGACCGAAGAGGTGTTTGTTGTCGGGGAAGTTGATCGAAAAAAGAAGAGATTTATAAAGAAATTACAACATAGAAACTAAAGTTCTGTAAAGTTGTTGGGGGGATTTCCTAGAGTTGTAAAAGGGACTTGATCTTTTTATTTTTTACTTTGTGAGACGACTCTTCTTTTCCTTTTAACATACAAGAAAACAAATGTACTCACATGTCTTTTAGAAATGTCTAGAGGTACACCGGAACCACTAAAAGGTAACACTATACCTTTCTCTTTACCTATTTGCCCTGAAACGTTGGTTAGAGTCCCCTAAAGAAAAGATAAATCCACTGGGGACTTTCCGAAGACTCGTATCAATAAAAACTTTCTTTTCTCCTTTGCGACTCCCCACCGGTGGTAATTGTTATCAAGTGGGTCTATGATTGAATAAGACTACAAACGACCCAAAATAAAAATAAATTAGACTACAAAACTATATTAACAACCGTAAGACAAAAACTGGAATTTGGTCATATTAAGCAGAACCCGAACGGTTCTCTCCCTTACCTGACAGTCACTAGTTCTATGTTAGATAAAAGGATTTAAATACTGAACTTTTAATACAAACAGCTCTACTACAACTCACTCCAAGTACCCCTTCCCCACCCCTACACCGTCATGAAACGAGAAGTGAGTGAAACTAGTATTAAATGGGAAGTTAGTGGATCTTATCCTCGAATAAAGACGAGTGGGTTTCGAAGGTGGTTCTCCGGAACCCTTCTTGAACTCGGTGCACGACTGGATACTTAAGACCTATGTTTTTCACATCTAAGTTTTACTTCTTGACGAAAGAATTTTAAGACTCGATACATTTAAGAACCATACCACCTGACTCATAACGGGACCCTCAGTCAATTACGTTAGGAGGTTTTTCGGAATTCTTCTTTCAACAATAGTACGGGTAAAATGTCTACTTTCATGACTCTACACCTCTCAACTTGATTAAACGGGTTTAGCCGTTTGTCACCTCTGAACCTCGGAACCTAAGTTCGTGTCCGAGGATGGAATCTCCGACCCTAGAGTTTCTGGGTCCTGTGGAACGACACACTGGAGTCCATTTAGGGGAGGGCAGAGTCCCGGGATCAAAGGAGAAGAGATTTTGTTGTCCCGAACGGACTGACCAAAGATCCTAGGAAAGATCGTAACTGATGTCTATTTTAAAGTACTAGAAGGAGTTTCAGATCGTCCGTAGGTCTGAATTCATCCTCCAACGTCAGTTCAAAGGGGAGGTCTCAGACTTCTTTCTCTTAAATCATACCTACCTTTCTTTATCGTAAATCAATCCCTTATACACACGATAACTATATATAAAATGTGTACATGAACTGACGGTAAGAGAGAAATGGTATTGAATTGTCAAGTCAGCGAGTCAGCACAGGTTGAGAAACGCTGGGGTACTTAGCGTCGTGTGGTCCGGAGGGACAGGTAGTGGTTGAGGGCCTCAAGTGAGTCTGAGTGCAGGTAGCTCAGGCACTACGGTAGGTCGGTAGAGTAGGAGACAGCAGGGGAAGAGGAGGACGGGGGTTAGGGAGGGTCGTAGTCTCAGAAAAGGTTACTCGGTTGAGAAGCGCACTGCACCGGTTTCATGACCTCGAAGTCGAAATCGTAGTAAGAAAGGTTTCTTTAGGGTCCCAACTAGAGGAAGTCTTACCTGACCAACCTAGAGGAACGTCAGGTTCCCTGAGAGTTTCTCAGAAGAGGTTGTGGTGTCAAGTTTTCGTCGTTAAGAAGTTACGAGTCGGAAGAAGTGTCAGGTTGAGAGTGTAGGTATGTACTGGTGTCCTTTTTGGTATCGGAACTGACCTATCTGGAATCAACCGTTTCATTACAGAGACGAAAACTAATATGATAGATCCAACCAGTATTGAAAAGAAGGTTCCTCATTCACAGAAAATTGAAGTACCGATGTTAGTGGTAGACGTCACTAAAACCTCAGGGGGGTTTATTTCAGACTGTGACAAAAATGACAAAGGGGTAGATAAAGGGTACTTCACACTAGAATCAAAAGACTTACAACTCGAAATTCGGTTGAAAAAGTGAGAGGAGAAAGTGAAAGTAGTTCTCCGAAAACTCAAGGAGAAGTGAAAGACGGTATTCCCACCACAGTAGACGTATAGACTCCAATAACTATAAAGAGGACCGTTAGAACTAAGATCGAACACGAAGAAGGTCAGGTCGTAAAGAGTACTACATGAGACGTATCTTCAATTTATTCGTCCCACTGTTATATGTCGGAACTGCATGAGGAAAAGGATAAACCTTAGTCAGACAACAAGGTACAGGTCAAGATTGACAACGAAGGACTGGCCGTATGTCTAAAGAGTTCTCCGTCCAGTCCACTAGACCATAAGGGTAGAGAAAGTCTTAAAAGGTGTCAAATTCCATCAATAAAAATAGTAGGGGTAAAATGTCCATATCTTTGGTTCCAAGTCTCTTCCTGACACCGAACAAGGTCCAGTGTGTCAACTCCTCACCACTTCGGTCCTAATCGGAGGTCTAAGGGTGTCTTCGGACAAGAAGGGGATAGTTTCGTGTGGGACATTAGTGGACTAACAGACACAGGTCAGATCTGGCACTCAAGACTCGCCGTTCCTGACACAAAATCGGAGAGACAGACAACTACCCCGGCGTCATACGACACGACACGGGTCAGTGATTCAGCACAGGCTGAGACACTGGGTAACCCGACATCGGACGGTCCAAGGAGACAGGTGCCCTAACAAGTCCGGTCTTATGTCCTCACCGACGGGAAGAGAAGGGGTCCCCTAGAAGGGTTGGATCCCTGACTTGACCTCAGAGAACACAGAGGACGTGGCGTCCGTCTAAGAAATAGACGACCCGGTAGTCCCTTCGGAACAGACAGCTCCCTTGACGTTTCCCAGACCAGACTTTATCTACTAGTTCTTTGTAACAGATTACCTACACACTCACACTGTGGGGTCACGAGTGAGATTGGTGACTCCATTGACGTATCAACCTTCCTTTTTTTTCGTTCATACCCCGTACCCCGAGTCTTTGTCAGAAATAAATGTCCCAGTTGTAGTACTTGACTGAGTCAAGGGCTTGGATCTACGAGTGGGAGAGAGTGTTCAAGTCTTGACTCGAGTTTAACTCGTTTAAAAACAACTTTCAGAAGATAAAAGAGATTTATTTGAGGATCATTTGGTCCTCCGGACACTGGAGTAAGAGAAAAGTACGACCGACACTACATCAATCTTTCGAATGAGGACTCAAAAAAAAGGAAACACGCAAAGTTATCAAAGTTGTAAAAACATATTACTAAAAAATTTTCGTTTAATTCACGAATGAACAAAATTGCGTTCTAGTTATTACTGTAACCTAGAAGTAGGAAGTTACGAAACCTTTCGTCGTTTCACCACTAACCCCCAACATATAAGTTTTCCGTGACTTAATTTCTCATGAATTTTTCTTCTCCTTTACTGAGATACCTCGTCTTCCGTCGGGTTCACCTTTTGGACGACGATGGCGACTATGGGTGTTCTCCCGCGGTCCCAGTGGTCCTTCCGTTTTTAGTTCGGATTATAGGTGAAGACGCCGTTGACTCTGGGGAAGATACGTTTTCTCGTCCAAGACCTTGTAGTCGGTACTAAGGCGGAGAGGACGTGAAGTGTCAAATTCAATCAGAGGAGGAGGAGGAGAACAGGAATTCAGGCGTTACCAAAGGTGGGGACCCCGTAGACACCAAGAGAAAATGGATCACCCCCCTTGACAACCGTAAAATCCCCACACACCTACACACACACACAACCCGTTCGTCTCCACATTTGTCCGAGGTGTTAGACACTTTGCCGACCGGCGTGTGGACTCTTAAGGAAGTACTTCTATACCGCAAGGGTTGTTATCGTGAGGGAAAATTTTGAGACCCAGACGTTGTTCGTATAATTTCTGTATAAAGTGGTTGGAACAGTTTTAGTTGAACCGAAAACTCTCATCTGTTCCCTTTCGCCTACTTGTGTATTGTCTACACATAGCAGAGGACTTCTCCCCTCACCGTCCTCTCGGGTCCCACCCTTCAACCCTCGGATAGAAAGGAGGTGGTGTGACTCAGTGGAACGGGTTTTGGGTGACACCCGTAAAACGAATACAACAGAGTAAATCCTGGTGTTCTCAGGACCCTTCCTCCGTGATGAGAGGGGTGAAATGTCTACCTTTTTGACTCCGGATCTCTTCAATTCAGTAGACGGGTTGTAGGGGGAGGGTGGGGGACGGGGATCGTGAAGTTCCTATGTACCTTCGTTCTGAAATTCGGGTTTTCTCGGGTCCGAAGTGACGAGGACGACAACGGAGATAACTCCGTCTAGGTCCGGATCCCCACTGACAGGTCCCTTCCCTACTTTTTCGTCCTCACCCAACCTTGAGTTCGAGGACTGAGTCCTCCGGTTTAATAGGTGAAATCTGGAGTCGTCCGACGCCCCTCCGGTAGTGACCAAGTTCACAAGACACTCGGCCATACACTTCAGAAAATACAAAAAAAAGGGTAATTACGTAAGACATGAATGTGAAGAATGATATTAATGACACGCCATTAATTGTTCCCTTTTATTGTGTAGACCCAGACACGACGTTGAGGTTTGTCTACGTGCTCTACGGCTCCGTGCACGTCCGGGAAAGTCAATAAACTGTTTATCCAGAACTCGTGGGTGATTCGTCGTCAAACGACTCCACGGTCTCCAGGAGTCTCTCGGTGACTCGTTCCAGAGACCTCCCTCCCACACCCCACCCACCGTCTATTTGTCACCCACACATTTGTGTAGTTTCTACAGTCAAATACCATTCACGACACTTCTGTTATTCCGAGTCCCTGTGCACCGGTTTCGTCAGAGAAGGACCTCCACCGTGTACTCGACACCGGACACCTCTAGACCCCTCTTCGTCCGGTCCGACCCCCTACCCGTTCACGGTTCCGGGGGCCACCCTCTCACCGACTGGGTCCGGAAGAGAGGAGAAGAGAGAGATAGGACCGTTTCCTTGGGGGTCTTTCAGGGACGGGACCCCCAGACCACCGGGACTGCGGGTCCCGGAACAAACTTTCGGTGGGACGTTTACCCGTCTGGGACTGTTTCCGGACGAGACGGGGATCGGGGCCCCCCGCGATAGGTGATAGAAAAGAACGTAAACGTCAGTGAAACGACCCCTCGCAAGGTCCATCTCGAGTGTCTTCCACGTTTACGGCCTCAGTCCTCTCCCACACCTTTAATCCCCTGACCTTCTCTCAACCACCCCGACTTCCACCCTCCATTCCCTTTCCCGACCCCTCGACTCCCTGCTCGACCTAGGCCCCCCCGAGGCCCCCGTCCGCGAGAGGACCCCCCGTCTCCCCTCGACGAGAGGAACCACCACAATAGTAAGGGGTGTATCTCCACTGAACGGAGAATCCAACCTTCGACCTTCGTGCTGCAGGGACCCACCCTACCTTCGGGGGTCGATCACGGGGGAGCCGGAGGAAGTGAGGAGAGAGGGCGGGTCAGGTCTGTGGGTCTCTCCGAAGGGTTCCGACGGGGACAGGTGGTTCCCTACCTCGGTCGTAAACCTTTCCCCTCAGGGACTCCCATCACCCCTGTGACCCTGGAAGGGTCTCCACCCCTGACCCGGTGACCCTTCCGTCTCCGACCCCTCTCCTCCCCTCCCCCGACCCTTCCCTGTCTCCTCCCTCTTCCATGGGGTCCTGAACCAGACGTGTGGGAAAGTTTGTCCTGATTGGGGGGTCCGTCCGGTGCTCCTGGAGACCCAGAGAGGAAGGACCCCAGAGTCAAGGAGGTAGACCCGTCCACCCTAACCTGGTTTTCGGGAGAAGGTCGGGAAAGACAACCTAAGAGATTTAGGAGCCAGGGGACGAAGGACCAAACCCCCACCCCCACCAAAGAACGAGAAACGCACCTCACCCCCACCCACCCATCCGTGCCACTCTTTACGGAGAAGATCTGTCTTCACCAGAGGTGAGCCGAGACAACCCACCTGGTGGCGGAAGGCGAAGATCACTAAGACACGCGTAGGAAGGGAGGGGGGAAGTGGGANAAACCCCCACCCCCACCAAAGAACGAGAAACGCACCTCACCCCCACCCACCCATCCGTGCCACTCTTTACGGAGAAGATCTGTCTTCACCAGAGGTGAGCCGAGACAACCCACCTGGTGGCGGAAGACGAAGATCACTAAGACACGCGTAGGAAGGGAGGGGGGAAGTGGGAAGGAGGAGTGAGGGGTGGGGGTAGGACGACGGAAGAGACCCGGGCCTCCGTGGGAGATCTTAATCGAGAGGGCGGGGTCCGAGGGACATTTGAGAGGGGCTCCCAGGGAGAGAAGGAGACTCCTCCGCCTCGGTGACCCCTGCAGGGGTCCGTCGGCTCGACTCACGAGACGGGGCCCCATGTTCCGACCTCCACGGCTCAGTCGCGACGGCGCCGAGACCCAGGGCGCCCGACCCGCCCCCACGGGCCCCGCCCACCCCCGCCACGACCACCACTCGCGCCGAGACCATGGTGGGGCGGGAGGTTGGCCCCTTTCGTGCGACCCTTTGGCTGTGACCGAAATGTAGACTGAACGACAACTGGAACCTGGGAGAGCCTAGACAAAGGAGCAATCATTTCATGCCTCTAGTATTGTCATGATTGGAGGTCTTACTTACGCACGACCGGTTTTGGCGATGCCATTCGTTCCCAAGACATGGTATATGACCCCCTCCCAGAGGAAAATACCTTCGCGGTCTCCCCCCACTTCACAATCAGAGTGAGGACAGACTGAGAAACGCTGGGATACCTGACATCGGGTGGTCCGAGGAGACAGCCACCCTAAAGGGTCCGTTCTTGTGACCTCACTCAACGGGAAGGGTAGAGGTCGCCTAGAAGGGTTGGGTCCCTGTCTTGGGTCCAGAGGACGTAACGCCCGTCTAAGAAATGAGAGACTCGGTCTTATGACTGCCACTGGTCTCGCCACATCTGCAGTCTAAACCTTAGGTCGGCGGGCTCAAGGCTAGAGTCACCGGAACTGTCCAGTGTGACAAAAAAGGCCCGGAGTCAAAGGAGGAAACACTTAACCCCGACGACAATCGTCGTGGATGACGGAATCAAACTCTTAAGACACACAAGTAAGTACACTTTTCGGACCTTCTCACTGCCCATGTTCTTCACGGGTACTCCATGATTGAGAACGGAGACAGCAGGTCAAGACGTCCGCCCCATTACTCCGGGAGGAAGGACACGACACTGAGCACCGCGCGACGACTATTGTCTAGTGGGACGTCGAGGAAGTCCCTCAGTCCGAGTGACTGACCCCAAGGTGGACGAAACGAGGGGACAACTAGAGACGAGGGTCGGGTGAGGGCACAGAAGCGGTCCAACAAGACGACTCTTACTCCGTGGCGGGACCCACCTCCGTCTCTACGGGTCACCACCTGATCGAGACTCGAAAACTCCCTCAAATTCCGTCAAATTCAGTCTAAGTCCGAGAACTGGATCTCCCATGGGGAACAGACCTGACAACCCCCGTTACCCCTCTTGGGACCCGAGACTTGATACGGACCTTCGAGGACGACCGAAACAGCTCACTTTTCTAGGTTCCGATACCTCCGTCTGTCTGGACCCGACCTTAAGGTGGGGTTGGTGAATACGAGCCCTAGGAATCCGTTTATTAAGGGAAGATTCTCGAGACAAGAGAATTGACATTTACTTTGACATTCTCGATGGAGGACCTCCATTACCGTTTCGAATCTCCATTACACTTTCGAATCCTCTTCCGTTACCGTTGGGTGAGGTCATGAGAACGGACCTTTTAGGGTACCTGCCTCCTCGGACCATCCGACGTCAGGTGTCCCCAGCGTGTCTCAGCCTGTGCTGACTTCGCTGAACCGTCGTCGTCGAATCGTCTCCATTAATACGTTTCGGGGAGGGTAACACAGACGGTGGGTACTGTGCCATTGACCGTAATCCCAATAACAGTAAAGACTCCTGAACGACATACTTGAACACACACAGAGGATGGAAGAGACTCGAAGTAAAGGGGGTCGGACCACTACTCTTCCGACTAGTCTAGAAATTACGACACCACCTAGATTTGAAGACACTATGAATGCCTCTACCTTCTACGACGGGTGCAGACGAACCGTGAACGGCCTAGACAAGTGTGGGTTCCGAAGGATTGAGTACGTGGACCTTGAGACGGACTCTCGAACGAGACCGACGTCCTCGTTTGAACCGGACGTGTACCCCTACTGGTCGTTTCAGTCCCTCAATTACGGCGTCCTCGCCTTCAGTTCGTGACTACCTACTCTCGACGACTTACATATAGGACTGAAGGAATGAAGGGCCACCCGTCGAAACTCTGGAAAGTCAGTATACGGAGGACAACAACGGGTCGACCTCCCTCGGGGTCAACGGGTGTCCTCACCGGACGAGGAGTATGGGGGGGCTACACCGAAGGAAGGGAGGACTCGGTACAGGGACGGGGAACCACCACGAAGCACCTAGTCGACGGTATCTTTGACGCACGAGCCACGACCTCGAATCACAGAGGGACTCACCAGGACCGTATCACCAGTAGTAGTCGGGGCCTCCGAAACTCCCCGAGTTCGGACCCACCGTTTAGACCTTTTGTTTAGAGGGAGGGGGCTTCTAGTTCAGGTTTCCTATTGATAAGGTCCTCGGTCGCTATCTGCAGACAGACAGAACATGGTGGAACCACGACCATGGACCTAGAATTTTCTGACAAACTTTACATAGGACTCACTTTGTTGGTCCCGACCCTTACGACTCACGTCCTTACTTACTTACTCGTAACTGGGTGCCTAGAGGCAGGTGTAGCGACGACGGAGGTCCGAATACTGTTCCTTCCGGACCGTTGTGAATCCCGACACCCCTTCCTCATTCAACAAACTTGTTCCCTCGGTACTAAGTGTTAGTTTCGTCCTTATTCTCGGGTCTGTAGTACTCAAGTGGACAGATCCAGTGTTTAATGGAAGTGTCGGTTCTAGAGTGAATGATAGGGGTTGCTGGACTGGTCCTTCCAAAAGAAAATTAATGATACTAATAATCAACATAGTAGTAATGGGCGTAAAGAAGAATGACATCCTACATCGGTCACGGAGGACTCAGGACTGTCTGTACTTATTAGTCAGTTCCACAGGAGTGGGTGACTCGGAGTCGAGGAAGAGGTAGATCGTGACATCCGTCCCGATGGTTAGTTGACTGCAACCGTACTTTCGGCTTTGGGTAGAACGAAGGGACCGATCGTCGAAAGGACTGTTGTTATTTAAGAATAATTTAATTTAACTTTCCGAGTTCCTTCTTCTTCGTTCGATCCGAATCCCGGACACAGAGGACTACAGAGTCGGTCACGTCGTGAGAACTCACGTCTGTAGTCAATCTTCCGACGAAGCAATTCTTTCAAAGGGAGTAAAGAGATTGAATTACTCTGTCGGGGTCTATGACCCTACTGTCCATACGTGTTGGTCTATGTGTGTGGGAAAGAGGTTCCGTCTGAAGGGAATTTTGAATTTTTTCCTCTTTTTCTTTTTTTTAGTCCCGAAAGGACCACCAGGTCGTCAATTCTGAGGAAGGAAGGTTACGTCCGCCATACCCGAACTAGAGACCAACCTCTTTATTTTAAGGTATGCAGAACATCGTTTTTTTTTTTTTTGTTTTTTTTTGGGGATATGGACACCACTATCAATGTGTTGAGACATTTATATGGTTTTTGGTAACCTAACACATGTATTTCGTTCGTTTAACATACCACACATTTAATATTGAGTTATTTCTTTTAAAATTTTTCAGTGGTTCGTCACAACCGTTCCTCTAGTCCGTTTTCCCTCAACCCGGTCAACGAAGTCGGTCCATTTGCCCGAAGGATTTGGTGCGTCACTCCGGTCTGTGGTGTCCCTCTGGGACACGCCATTACTTAATTAGTGACTATTGTTTCTGAGTTTCAATGAGAATAGAGATTTGTCCCTTTACGAAAAACTGATCGTTTAACCTTTAAAAGTAAAAGTAGTGACGTCTTCGTACTTAAAAGAAAACGAAACAATGAAGGGTCTGTCTTTCACAAGGAAAATCGTAGATCCCGGTCGTCGACTTCCGGGGATTACGTATCCGGGGACGACCGGTCTCACCCCTCTCCTGACTGACTCGGGGGTCGCACCCCTGGGAACGGACTCGGTACACTGGAGGGACTTGGAGCCAGAGAAGTGGACCTCTTAGGTTACGAACGAGGACAGACTGGTGGTGACACATCCCACCACCCCAACCAATGGTTGACTCATTGAAACCCACTTAATGAAACGAAGAGACCGTAATCAAAAGGATAAATTTTTTCCTTTATTACTGTAGAAAAAACCGTTCTACACCTCACCTAATGTACGTTACACATACGTCTTCGACATGGTCCCTCCGTGTCTCATCGTGACTTAGAGACTTAGAACAATCAGGAAAGGGTGAGTAGAGTGACTTAACAACATTTTAAGTTCCTTTACTAAGTACTCTTTTACGATAATGTGGACACGACAGTCAATCTTGAAAGTCGTTACTATCTTTACAAAAGATACAAGCCACAGGTTCTGAGGACTTTACAACGAGTACACGAGTTCATGACAGAAAATGTAAATTTAGGTAACTATAAATTTTCGGCGTCCACCGATCATCGGTGATCCACCTGAACCGTGTAAATTTGTATGTCGTTACTAGAGATGTGGGGGAGGGGGTTGTAGAAGAAGTCTCAGTTATGAAACCGTACTTTTTCAGTAACAACGGATTGATATATGTTCAATTTCTTCTGTTTAATTTCTGGTCCTTGGAATCAACAAAAACAAATCAACGAGACAGCACAGGTTGAGACGTCAGGGTACCTGTCGTCGTACTGTGTCCGAAGGGACAGGAAGTGGTTGAGGACCTCGAACGAGCTTGAGTACATGTAACTCAGTCAGTACGGTAGGTTGACAGAGTAGGAGACAACAGGGGAAGAAGAGGACGGGAGTTAGAAAGGGTCGTAGTCCCAGAAAAGATTATTCAACCGAGAAGTGTAGTCCACCGGTTTGATAACCTCAAAGTCGAAGTCATAATCAGGAAGGTTACTTACAAGTGCTAATTAAAGGAAATCCTAACTGACCAAACTAAAAAGACGTCAGGTTCCCTGAGAGTTCTCAGAAGACGTTATGGTGTCAAGTTTTCGTAGTTAAGAAGTCGAGAGTCGGAAGAAATACCAGGTTGAGAGTGTAGGTGTGTACTGATGACTTTTTTAGTGTCGAAACTGTACCATTGTGGAGCATTCATTCGACCTTCTCATCTTCCAACACGTGAGTAGAAGACGACGCTCTTGTGGTTTTAGTGTCGATCGGCGACTCGTTGGTAGCTGTCCTCTTACGACCTAAGATGGTTTTTTCTGGGTTGTAGATTACCGTTTCTTTTTCGGGGTTCTTTTACCCCCCCCCCCGCGAGTTAGAACAAATTTTAGTTTAGAGTCTGGGAGGTCTCTACGAACCTCCCGTGTTTGTTTTTAAACACGTGTGGACCTGCTTCCCTTTCTTCGTCACTGAGGGTGTTCTCTGGCTTGGTCTGGACGGAAACTCACAGACTCACAGAGAACGTATTCTTGCCCAGTCGTCACTGGACGGTTCCCCTGTCCTCGAAACCGACGTCACCTGGACCTTCCGTACCGTACATCGTTTTCAGGAGAGTCTCCTCCAGTGGTAATCGAAGTGATATCTCGACGGTTCGTCTACTGTGTTTGACCTCTTGTTACTATCGTTTCTTCAAGAGTGTGACAACGTTTTAAAGATCCTGGGTGGTGTCTAAAGAGATGGACCCCTAGACCGTTTGCTGACTCTTGGGGGTCCCTTAAACTGAAACCTCCGATCACCCTAAACTAATGTTTTAAAGGTGTCCTGACCCCTTTGTCTGAGAACCTCCCGTGTTTGTTTTGGAACACGTGTGGTCCTGGGTCCTCTTACCTCGTCACTGGGGTGTTCTCTGACTCGGTCTGGACGAACACTCACAGGTTCTCAGAGGTCACCTCCGCACCCAACCGACACCGGACAGAGCCCCAGTCCCCGTGACTGACGTTGTCAGGACCCTCGGTCTCGTACGACCGTATTCAGGAAAACTTTCTCTAGCGGTAATTTTGAGTTGTAAGTCTTTTGATTCTAGTACCGTAGACCAGGGCAGTGAAGTACCGTTTATCTACCCCTTTGTCACCTTTGCCACTGTCTGAAATAAACCCCTCGAAGTCTTAGTGACATCTACCACTGACGTCGGTACTTTAATTTTCTGTGAACGAGGAACCTTCTTTTGGATACTGGTTGGATCTCTCGTATGATTCTTCGTCTCTGTAACGAAACGGTTGTTTATAGGCAGATGAGTTTCGATACCAAAAAGGTCACCAGTACATACTTACACTCTCAACCTGATATTTCTTTCGACTCGTGACTTCTTAACTATGAAAACTTGACACCACAACCTCTTCTGAGAACTCTCAGGGAACCTGACGTTCCTCTAGGTTGGTCAGGAAGGATTTCCTGTAGTCAAGACTTATAAGTAACCTTCCTGACTACGACTTCGACTTTGAGGTTAGGAAACCGGTGGTCTACACTTCTTGACTGAGTAACCTTTTCTGGGACTACTACGACCCTTTCTAACTCCCGTCCTCTTCCCCTACTGTCTTCTACTCCACCACCCTACCATAGTGAATGAATTACCTGTACTCAAACTCATTTGAGACCCTCAACCACTACCTGCCCCTCCGGACCTTACGACGCCAGGTACCCCAACGTTTCTCAGCCTGTACTGACTCACTGACTTGACTTGACTTGACTCGTCTCTCCTTTGTGTTGGGGTGGGTAGTTGTCTTTAACCTAATTTCTAAATGACTCGAACCGGGGTGAGTAGTCTTCTTTTGGGTCAAAAGGGGTGTCGGTCAGGGAGGGTAGTCCTTTGAAGGTGTTCGGAGAATAGGAGTACATAGTTTCCCGTTTACCCTACTTTTGGTGTTAGTATCTTTTGATTGGTTTGACTAGTGTACCTAGTGTCGGAACATATTGAGTCACTTTGATACTCGGTACGGTACATCCCAGTGGGTTCTACCTACCCAGTACCACCTCTCAAGGCTGTTTCGTACCAGGTGACCTCTTCCCTTACCGTTTGACGAAGTCCTTGGAATCTCTATTTCGGTTTCACTTCAGTGAGTCAATACAGGTTGAGAAACGCTGGGGTACCTGACATCGGGTGGTCCGAGGAGACAGGCACCTTAAAAGATCCGTTCTCATGACCTCACCCAACGGTAAAGGAAGAGGGCCCTAGAAGGACTGGGTCCCTAGTTTGGAACTAGAGGGTGTAACGACCATCTCCGAAATGGTAGACTCGGTGGTCCCTTAGGGACTCTGGTTCGGTTTACACGGTAAAAAATACCTTTTTTAGTTCTGGGTCTTTCCCACCGTGTTAAATGGGTCACTGTGTTCTGATCCAGGGGGCTAAGGACAACCTCCTGACAGAGATGGTCGTTCTTCCCAGGGGGTCGGTACCATCCGTTTAACTAAAAGGAAGATGGACCCCTGAAGGGACCACCGAGTCTACCATTTCGTAGACGGATGTCGCGCCCTCTGGACCCAAGTAAGGGACCCAACCCTTCTAGACCTCTTCCTTTACCGTCGGGTAAGGTCATAAGAACGGACCTTTTTAGGGTACCTGCCTCCCCGCACCATCCGATGTATGTCAGGTACCCCAACGTTTCTTAGCCTGTACTGACTCGCTGAAATGAAGTGATGAAGAAGATGGACCCATGTTTCAACGTCTACTGGACGTCCAACTTGGGACAAACTTCAGAGTCAGACTCTGGTGAGATGACAATTTTGAGAAGGACCATATTCACGGGGTAAACCGTCTGATTATTAATCTAAAAATAAGAAAGGACAACGGTCCTCTCAAGGTTTTCATCCGTGTCTAGACGGGTCTCTCTCCTACACAGTCTTATTCCCTACAAGGATACTGGACCCTTGGACCCTCACGTCACCGATTTGGAAGTCTACTGACTGTCGGTCGGACCCGGGATCTGTCCGTTTCGAGACTAAACAGGACTGACAATAGACGAGAAGAATCTTGACGTTCCGTCGGGAACCCCCACTTAGACCAGGTCACTTCGGGGTTGTTTTCGTGTCCCATCCTCTATTACCTCTAATTCCCTCTTCAAAGGCGTCTCGGGTTGTCTCTTTACCTAATTGACTCTATAATAGAATAGTTTTGACTTCCGTCTTTATCGGACAGATTTTCGTCTTCAAAGGGTAACTCCCCTAACGGGCATTTTTAGTAGTACACCTAATAGATTAGACTCTACCAAAAACATGAGTTTCGTTCTGTGACGAGCCCACGACAGTCTCGTGAAAGATGTTGAAAGGTCGGTTACACGGCTGTCCTTTGTGTTCGGAACACGTCTTTTACGTTACACAAGGAGATCCCCGTCGTACCGACGGCTGGGGCCCCGCACTACCCCCAGTCCGGCACCTTGGGACCCTCGACTTCCGGTACAACTCTCGCCGGTGACGGACCGGGACGTCCCGACCTGTGGACGGGAGTGGCAGACCCTGGAGTCAGACGACAAACATTTGTTCTTGTCTCAATCCTCACTGGGTGGACGGAGACTTCGGAAAGTGTAGACGAGTCCCGAGGCCCAAGTACCTTGACGGATGAAAGGACTTCTTCGGTACACCAAAATGATGAGTCCCGAGTTGTGGTCGAGTCAAATAGGACAAATGACCAAAAGAACTAATGACAGACAAAGGAGGTGACCCTACAGTCGAAAAACTCCCACTCTCTGACGAGACGAGTGACCACACAACTCCCAAGTGGATCGGGATCAAGCCACCGACCGTGTACAGGCGTACGGACGGTTCAGCGAAGTCAACACGGACTGAGACACACTGGGTTTCCTGACGTCGGGCGGTCCGAACAGACAGGTACCGTAAGAGGTCCGTTCTCATGACCTCGCCGAATGAGACGGGAGGAGGTCCCCTAGAAGGGCTGGGTCCCTAGTTTGGGCTAAAGGACGTGACCGTCCGTCCAAGAAATGATGATCGTGGTGGGCCCTTCGGGGTTGACCGAGTACCATCGACGGCTTATTTGTTAACAACTTCCGAGTTTTACCTAGTATCTGGGTGTACATTCTCGAATTTGACTTTTTGAAAATCTTCCGTTACATCTCATTTAAAAACACTGGAACCCAATCCATCACCAAAGAACCTATACTGTGACGTTAGTGTTCATTGACTTCTTTTCACCTACGGAAACTTGATGTAGTCTTATTTTTTTGGACACGAAGTTTCGGGTGATAATTCTTTCACTTTTTTGTTGGGCATCTTACCTTCTTTTACAGACGTTTAGTATATAGACTATTCCCAGATCATAAATATTGATATATTTCCTGAGAATGTTGAGTTGTTGTTTTTCTACTTTCTGATTTTTTTGCCTGTTTCCTAAACTTTTCTGTAATAAGGTTTCTTGTATGTGTTTACGGGTATTCGAGACTTTTCAATGTTACCATTCAATGGTAATCAATGGTTTCTTACGTTTAGTTCTGGTGTCACTCATGATGAAGTGTGGGTGATCCTACTAATCTTAGTTTTCAGTCTATTATTGATCACGATTACTCCTACACTTCTCCAACTTAAGGAGAATTAACGATCCCCATCAAATCTTACATTGTCGGTGAAAAGGTGAAACCCTTTGTCAAACGAATCTTTTAATTTGTGACTCAATGGTATATTCGGTTATTAGGGTGAGGATCCAGGTATGGGTTGTCTTTTTCACCTACCTTTGAAGGGTTTGCAGGTAGTCGACTACTTATCTACTTATTCGATACCACATCGGTACACATGCACACGATTCAGTGAAATCAGCACAGGCTGAGAAACACTGGGATACCTGATACCGGGCGGTCCCGGGAGACAGGTACCCTAAGAGGTCCGTTCTCATGACCTCACCCAACGGTACGGGAGGAGGTCCCCTAGACGGGTTGGGCCCCTAACTTGAGTCCAAAGGGTGTAACGTCCACCTAAGAAATGGTAGACTCGATAGTTCCTTCTGGGACCATATAGGTATGATGTACGATTTGAACCGTTATTTTCCCTTACGTCATAATTATGCAATGGTGTAACTTGAAACTTTCACACTACAAGTCACTCTCTTCAAACAGTGGTTTCTGGTATGTAAGGTATCAAAGTAATTACACTTTAAGGGTCTTTTCCGTTTAAATGTCTCCCCCTTTCATCTGGTCACCAACTCCCTCCTCCCTTACCTCTCCCCAACACTTACCAATAATCCGAAGAAGCTTCCCTCTATTTGACACCACTAACATCGTGTTGGGACACTTAAGTGATTCTGAAAACTTAACAAGTAAAATTTACCTACTTAACATCCCATATACTTATATAGTGACCTAGCAGAAATTTTGTTGTCGTTGTTGATACCTTTTGGTCCTTTACTACCACAGACCCGACTCGGGACACCACACTCGTCCCTCCCTCCGACTCAAACCCACCCTACGCCCTTCGTCCTCTCGCTCGCGAAACACTTCCTCCTCGGGGACCGGTTCTGGGGTCCCCACCTTCCTTAGGACACGGCCTTCCTTCCCGTCGTCTCGTCCCTCCTTCGTCCTCCCGGCCCTCCTTCGGTCTCGCGCAGGACCCGTCCACCCTGTTCTCTTCCTCGAGTTCGTGGGGAGATGGACGTCTTTTCCGTGGGGTGAAAGTTGGAGAGTAGGATCTGAGAAGTACAGAACTCCCTTAGTCTGTTACTCACGGGACCCGTTCTTCGGTTCAAAAATCTAAGCTGAATCAATTTACATTCGTTTATGACCCACGGCATCAGTGGGTCTAAGGTCCTAACACTCTACTCCCGAGACGAGAACGGTCAACGTAACCGTCCCCACCCCTCCTGGTCGCACTACTGTCGGAGGGGATTTTACGTGCACGTACACCCTTGCGTGTGCACGAGTACTTGTATGTGTCCACGTGTATGAGTGCTTGTACACGTGTGTATTGGTGCGAATGTGTGTCTGTACGTAGTGTCTTAGATCATCGTGTTTGCGTATGAGTGTACACGTGTGCGTGTATGACGTGTGTGTGTGTGTTTGAGTGTTCGTACGTATATATACGTATTCGTGTGTGTGAGAGTGTGTACCGGGTGCACGTATGTGTGTCCGTCCGTGTGCACTCAGGTGTGCACGGGCGTGTGTGAGGGTGTGTGTGTAGGTCCTACCCCGTGTCCTAGAGGAAACGACGGAGACCCTCGAGGTACCCCACGGACACTCGAGATCAAAAGACTCACCGTTCGGGAAAAGAGTAGGTACACTGAAGGGGAAGATAGTGGGAAGGGACCGAGACTAGGTGAACCCAGTTGTTTTGCACAGAAAACGATTGTCACGACCGTAAGACGTAAAAGAAGATCCCCAATGACGTCCACCGGTTCACTAAGTATGTGTTTGTTCGCAAGAAAAGAGTACGCTAACCAGAGGAAAGGAAAGAGGGTTACACAACAGAAAGGATACTTAGGGACTCGAGTGATTGAAGACTCACGTAAAGGAAGGGGAGACAGTGGACTCAGATTAGACTACCGGCCCGGAAGAGACATCCCCGAAGACGAGACTACCTTAGTGGAAGAACTAAGAACCAGTGTCCAAAAACACTAGACCTGTAGAATTGGGTCGTATAAACTTCGGGAGGCCAATATTGGGGTCGAGGCGATAACCCTGTGTAGAAACGGAGACCTCCACTATGGGAGGTAGGACAGACCCCGACCTCTCTCGACTCACCTTGGGTCGTGTCACAGACAGGGGAAGACCGTCACGGTCTCTGGACTTACAGAACCGTTACGATCGTTACACCGGTAGGAAAGTTTGTTACCAAAAATTGTAAACAAACTCGTAAACAAGTCTTCTCCCTACCCCACCCGGACCCACTCCTTGTCTTGTCCCGGAGACAACCTTCGGAACCTGATAACGTGGTTGCTTAAGTCGAGTCCGGGTCTGAACGAATAGATTGAGAAGGTCAGGTAATTGTGACAACCCCGCACCACTGACTGGGAGGAGATTGTGCTCTTGTAGGGCCCCTCGTAGTAGGGTGTAGGTTCACCAAAGACTCTCATAAGGAAGACTCTGTGGGAACCTCAAATACAGAAATCCTTTGGAGGACCAACTCGACGACTGACTCGTATCACCCCTATCCCCGTCGCATAAGGTCCCCGTGTACCCCCACCGCATCTGGGTGTAGCCTTAGTAGGACAACAAAGAGGAGAAAACATGTAGTGAGGGGAGGAGGTTGTGACGGCCCCGACGGACTGGTATCTTACTTCGGGGTCAAGGAGTCGGACCGTGGCTTCCGGGAGCATTGACCCCCAAGTCGCCCGGTAAAACAGAACACGTCGAGAAGAAATCGGGGACCTCGAATCTGGACGACGGGGGTTCGAGAGGACTGACACAGAGGAGAGTACGACACGGAGACAAGACCCTAGACAACCTCGGGTAGGTGTCGAGGAGCGACCTCTGCGTCGTCACGTGTGCAGGGTCGTCGCTCTTAGACGCAACGAAGGGACTTCGAAAGCCTCCGGCGGTCCCGGGTGAGACGACGGTCCTACTTGTTGTCCGAACGACTTTTGGTTAGACGAGGTGTACTGTCGGCTCCAGTCCCGGGACCAGATACCACGAAACGACATAGGAATCGTGGATGGGGTCCTGAACCGTTTGTCATCCACAAGTTTTCTAGACAATTGCTTACTTACCGATTTACTTATCAGTGTCCCTCGACCTCGGATGAGTCCATTCACTCCCAGACCCGACCGAGTAGGACAGACACTGGACCAAGTAAAAGGATCTTATACCGAGTCTAAGTCGTCGGCCGACGAGTCCAGTGTACATTTAATCACCGTCCCCCGTGAAAAGTTTACCCTCGAAATCTAGACCTTAAACGAAAGACCTTCCACGGGGGTCTAAAGTCGAAACAGTTAGGTCCCCGGTCTGCGAACCCAAAGGTCAACTTTTTGTTGTCGACACTTATAATTTACTCAGAGTATGTGACCCTCTCAGAAGCTAGCCATCTTACACATATTTAAAGTTATTATTACCCCTACGTAAGTAGTCTGGATAGTTAGTAATGGGGGACACGGCGATTCTGTAAAGAGTTACAGTCTGTGTTCGGACCGTCGCACAAAAGACCTTAGGTCGACGTACCGGTTTCCGGGCACCGGGAGTGACGACCGTTAGGGGAAGAGGTGGGTCCGGAGTCAGAGGGGTGCCTCCTCCTAAACTTCACCTCTCGGAACAAAACTGACAGGTCCCGAATCTTCAGACTCACGGTTCTACCATGGGCTACTCTGTAGGTAAGAAGCGGGAGACAAGTAGACGTGTTACCAGACGTACAGATTAATACAGAGAGCAGAGGATCTTTACGGACGACACCCCGGGAAAACGGACCTTTTACTTCGAGGTCAAGTAGTGTCCCTTAACCTCTGTAACGAACCAGACCAGTAGTTTAGAGAAGAGTGTGTGGGACACCAGGAAGACCCACCCTCAGCACAGTACGCAACGAGTGCAGAAGGTGGAGACGAGGACGAGGGGGACTGGGAATGTGTCGAGGTGGACGGTGGACAGGAGCAGAACAAGAAGGGTTCGAAGACTGTTGCACGAACACTGTACCATCTACGAGTTTGTATACAGGAGGTAGAAGGACGAACCCTCTAACTCTTCTCGAAGTCCGAGTTCGCTAAAGTACCACCACTTGCACCTCTTAAACCTGTCCCTCTGTGACTACTTCTCTCTCTTTCTCCCGGAAAGTCCGACACCTGTGTCGTGTGGCCTCACTGGTCGTCCATTCTCCCGCCTCCGCCCCCTTCGGTCCTTTCCGTAGCGTACTGAACCATACAATCCTTAGGGAGGACAATCGTGAGTTCCTGACCTACATGTTACTTACGACTCTAAAGTGTCTTTATGAGTGACCAGTAGATAGAACACGGTCCGAGAACCGGTCCGTGGTTCCTACCTTGAATTTTTTTTTTTAAATTTATTACTTGACATCATTTTTCGTGTTCTTGACACACGACTCTTCATACCCTAGATTGTAGACAACGAGTCACCGAGTCAGTATAGACTGAGAAACGGTGGGATACCTGACAACACGTGGTCCGAGGAGACAGGTATCCTAAAAGGTCTGTTCTTACCTCACCCAACGGTAAAGGAAGAGGTCCCCTAGAAAGACTGGGTTCCTAACTTGGGTTCAGAAGACGCGGAGCACGTGACCGACCACCTAAGAAATACTGACTCCGTGGACCCTTCACGAGTGTCAAGGACCGAAGGACGGAATACGACCGTGACACGTGACTTAGGGGGATCTCCATCTGACACAAAGATTTCTCTGTCTTTCCTATGGGTTGGGGTGCACGAGAAACTGCTACACTGGTGTCGTGAAAGGGTAGTGTTTAATCAAGCAAAAAGAAGAGGGGAACTTAGACCCACCTGGTACATTGAAGACTTTTAACCGACACATAGGTGAAAGGACGAAATGTCAGAAGAACTCCCTCCCGTCAGATACCGACTGGTGGTCTCCGGTACGACACTCCTTCGGACTTGATCAGTCTCCGGTTCGTCTTCCCGGGGGGTCACTCTGTCAGTGCACTCACGTCGACAGAACCTCGAAGATCAGGTCGGGTCGGTAATCACTCCTCTTACTGGAGGTTCCTGTGGAACACTTGGGACTAGTGGGTCCGGACTTAAGGACTGGGTAGCTAAGAACTTACTTATTTTGCCAACAAAATATTCGGAGATTCACAACCCTAGTAAACGATCTGATGTCCTCTTTTGGGTTTGTAGGGAAAGTGGGAGGAAGTGTCGAGGTTCTCCGTCCTCCGTAATAAAGGTGAAATATCTACCTTTGGTTCCTAACCTCTGGACTTACTGATCAGGTTTCAGTATGCCCCTCAGTCACCACTTTCGTCCTAAATAAATATACACACACAATCAGTCAGTCAGCACAGGTTGAGAAACACTGGGGTACCTGACATTGGACGGTCCGAGGAGGGAGGTACCCTAGAAGGTCCGTTCTTATGACCTCCCCTAACAGTAAAGGAAGAGGTAAATAAAGATAATAAATAAAGATTTAGAAAATATTTGTTATAAAAAAAGTTTCAGGAATAACTTAAACAGTGCTATAACGAAGACAGAATACAAAACAAAAAAAAACCGGTGCTCCATACACCCTAGAATCAAGGGGTTGGTCCCTAACTTGTGTGTAGAGAACGTGACCCTCCACTGCACAATTGGTGACCTGGGGGTCTCCTCAGGGGTCTTCGTCCTAATTTCCGTCCGGAGTCACTGGGTTTCTGACATGAACAGGGGAGTCAGTACCGCGGAGTCTCTCGTCTTTTACTTGTGAAAAGGAAGACGCCTCCCTTCGACCCTCCACCCTCCCCCTAAAAGGAACACATGGAAATGTCAAAACTTATGTGATGAGGTTTTACTTGTTTATTTCCATTACAAAAATACTTTTCTTTTTATTGACGTCATACACACATGTGATCCGACCCTCGTCTACTTTAATCTCCGACGATGAAGTGTCTTGTCTTCGGAAACCTAAACCGTAACTCACCCCACCAAAGGTAGGGGTTGATACAACGTCAGTGGAGACTCGAAATCTTTACGGACCACGGACCGGGGTGGGGGCTCCAACGCCCAAATTAACCAGACCCCTCACTGAATCCGGAGTCCTAAAAACTTTCCGAGGGATCCACCAAGTTTACACGTCGGGACTACTTACAGCTTCCGAATCTACCTCTGGTCCTAAGAAGATCCGTCACTCTCCGACCTCTCCCTTACCCACCCGACACGCACGGGTTTCATCCACTAAACACATCTTTTTTTACTTTTTCTTAACGAAACCCCACATCCGTGAATTTGTTTTGTTTTGGTTTGTTTTGTCTTGTTTCCCTCCCGAGAGAAAGACCCGGGACCACACACACTAGGGACTCAGCCAAGTCTCGTTGCGAGTCGGAGGTACCGGTTTAACTAGTTAGAGTCTTCTTTAATTACACTTCCTACCATTATTAATCGAAACCAATACCTCTCTTTACCATTCGTTTCTTTTTAGGTAGTGTCCCTCGGAGAGGACCAGGACCGAATCCACCCTAGGAGGTGGTCGTCGGTCGGGTCGGTACCGGAATCCTACGTCGAGACACTCGACTATGCCTTTCTAGATGTCGTACAACCGTTTCGTTCGTTAACGTCCTGTTCTACCCATTATTTTTCGACAATGATGTGTATTACAAACCTCCGTTGTCTTCCCCGACCCTAATCAGTTACTACCAATTGTCAAAGAAGGTACTAGGTGAAAAGTTCAACTCAAGGTACTAGTCGAAAAGCTCAACTAGGTGTGTAGTTCAACTTAAAGGTTTTATTGACTCCACTTAAAACCCACTGTTGATCCTTCTCAGAAAAGAGACAAACCGACACGACCCAGAGTCGACACCGCACACCTTAGAAACAACCCAGTACGTCCCAGAAAGCTACGTCAGGTACCTGAGAGGTCAAACTGTAGACCCGGGTCATGAACGTCGCATGCCGAATCAACGGGACACTGTACACCCTAGAATCAAAGGACTGGTCCCAAACTTGACGCAGGGGACGAAACGTTCCACCTAAGAATTGGTGACCTGGTCGTCCCTTCAGGGTCCTTCTCAGAAAATCTTTCGTAGTGTAGTGTTGATTCTCGGGGATTCCGAATATAGAAATCTGAAATTTTATTGCTACTACTACTATCGCTGTTACCGTCATTACACGTATAACACGAAGGACACACGGGTCGTGACGACACTCGGGAAGTGTACAGAGCTAGGTCCGTCCGAGATCAAGTTTAGGGACGAAACGGTGAGTGATCGAGCTACAGGGTCGTAGAGGTAACAGGATAACTAATTATTCCTGTGACGAAGTCGACTCCACTGGAACCACTCCCCGTACGACGGACGCGTGTCCCTGGGAGGCGTTGAGTGACGGTTGGATTCCCAGCGAAGGAAAGGGATTGGGAGTATTACACTTAAGTTTCAAAGTTGAGTCGGATAAATGGTCGAAGGAATCAATTTCGAGACGATAGTCGAAAGGGTTCTAAATAAGTACCAAATCAAAGTGTAAAAGATAAGAGCTGGAGAATCCGTTGAGAGACCCAGAACTTTAGTAAGTCGTAGTTAAAATGCTGAAGGGTCATATTTGACAGGTCGGGAGGTACTGGGTGTCTCCGGAGACCAACACACACTGTAAAATTTACGATTGAACCCCCAAGAACAGAATTTCCCTCCTCCTTAATTCAAGTTTAACACCGAGAAATCTTTATGTATTTTGTACTCGACCCGAAAATTACCTGTTCAGTGGAAGAGTGTTGGAGACGGTCCGTGCCAACCCCGTTCGCTAACTGAGTCGAGGGGAAAAGTTTTGGTTCTCATTTATAACCAAATGGGAATTGGTTATACTCGAGTCCGGTTAAGAACAACGTCCCTTTGACGTCATCCACGGTCTACCTCGGCACCACCCTGGACACTCAGCCCCAGTAACATGCCCTCGAACAACCCATTTCCTCGTGAGACATCCGTTCTGCCGGAAAAGAGACCTTCTCAGGAAGTCGGTTTCCTTCTTTCGATCTCCACGCCTTAAGGTCCTTAGACCTCTCAAGAACGTCCGTCCCTGTAGGAGAACACAAACACACAGGTCATCCCACGACTAGTATGTAAAAGACTTACGAAAACCAAATGGGGTTTAAGTACTACCTGGGTTAGACCAAGTCTTTCAAGAGGGTCTCTCCTACGAGAACTCCTGTGTCCACTAGGTCGACAAATAAAAAATTAAAAAAACCGGTACACAGTACACCTTAAAGTCAGGGGGTGGTCCCTATCTCGGTCGCGGGGGACGTGACCTTCGACTCCGAGTTAGTGACCTTCCGGTCGCTTCAGGGAGTAGACTGACAAACCTTTGTTTGGGACTTTAAGATCGACCTGAGGTCGAACTATAATTGCGTATCTGGAACTCCGGTCCAACGGACCGACACGTTTGAACCCTTTTAATGAATTGGAGACACACAATAGATATTTTTACTCTTATGTTTATTATTATGCGGAGGAAATCTCTTGACAACACTCCTAGTTTATTTAACTAAATAAATTGTTCTTAATTTTCTTTACGTTGACATAGAATTTTTAATTCGGAATCTGATCGTTTTAGAATACGATCCCTGGGAGGGAACTTCAACGAATACCGATGACTTAGAGTAGTTGTCTGAACGCGAGCACGAATCGATGCAGACCGAGAAACACTGGGGTACCTGATATCGGGCGGTCCGAGGATACACGTACTCTAAAAAGTCCGTTCTTACGACCTCACTCAACGGTAAAGGAGGAGGTCCCTTGAAAGGGCTGGGTCCCTGGCTCGGACACAGAGGACGTGACACCCGTCTAAGACGTGGGCGACTCGGTAGCCCCTTCGAGAAGTCGTCCGACCCCGGTGTAAGTTGGTTTAGGGGAAGGGATGTTCTCCAAAGCTAAAACCACCTTGTAGAATTCTGCGGACGGAAGAGGAGATTCGTGGTGCCTCTCGAACTATCGGGATTAGTAGTGACACATTAAGTACCCGTCTCTCTTTTACGAGGTCAAGGATTCTACGGGACAGGTGGACGAGTATCTGCGACCTTTGGGGTGAGTCGTGGGGACGGAGAGGAAGGCCGGAGCTTTGTGTCTCATAAGGGTGTGGTCCGTTCCTGGTGAACGATACTCAAGAGTGTGTCGGATTAAAAAGACGAGAGAATGGGAGTAGGGTGAACATAAGTGAAGAAGTAAAAAAACGAAAGGGAGAGTCCGACACACCCCGTTTAAACACACAGTTGGACTGACCTGATGTCCTACGGGTCTACAAACCAGTTTTCAATGAGACCCACACAGACACTCCCACAAAGACCCACTCACCTTATAGACTTGACCATCAGTCCCTTCTCGACAGACAGGAGGGATTCCCCCTACCCGGAGTCCGTCAGGCACTTTCCTGACTTATCTTGTCTTTGAGACTGGGAAGAGGTCCTCACTCACCACGAGGGAGAGACTGGGAAGAGGTCCTCACTCCCCACGAGGGAGAGGTCCCCACTCCCCACGAGGAGGACAGGTTAACAAACTCGACCCTGAAAAAAGGGGAACGGAAACCGAAAGTCCTTCCTCGAGTGTGGTACCAGAGACCGAACGGATAGATGTCTAGAACCTGAAGAGTCAGAGGTGTCAGTGTACTCGGGTAAAGATATTATTTAGAGGAGTGTCTGGATGTATGTGTCTAGAAGGAGCTAGACAGAGGTATTTGGGTAACATTCAACTTTTATAAAAGCCAGTTTTTACGTAAATTATGTGGATTGAATCCACCACGATCACCATTTCTTGGTCGGACGGTGACGGCCTCTGCGTCTCTCATTTCACCGGACCGTGTGTTCGTCCGTTGAGTGGTCTGGGGCATCGTATCGGGTCGGATAGAATCTGTGCGAGTCTTGTGGATAAGTTACGTGACCAGTCATGTAAACTGGCTATGTCGACCAGTTTGGGTAGATTGTGTTTCGGATAAAATATTACTTCGTAGAGTACATTACAAAACTTAGGACACGACCTTCACTTTTGGTCTTACGAACGGACGCAGGTCTGACCGACACTCACACGCCCAACAGAGGGGAGTACTAGCGCACTGACGGCCCCCTCGACACTGACGCGACGGGTCGTAGTGCTCTCTCCTAGAATGACGGCTAGTGGTCGGGTCCTTCTTTAGTTGTAAGTCTTACGTTTCATGTAAAAGATGACTTACGTAAAACGAAAGCGTGGTAGTTTTATAAATTGAGAGTATGCAAACCCTGACAAACATACATATGTATGAAGGTTAACCAAGACAAAGAGACCTCTTGGGACTGATTAAGTCCGACATTTAAATCACTTTTGTCGAAATTTTTTTTTGTTGTTTTGAGAGGCACGGAGTCAAAGGGGTAGGAATCTCGGATCACGTCCCGACCGTAAATTAGTCGTAGACACCTTCCTTCCTTACGGACTCACTCTTCCCCGGGAACACCGTTTCGGTGTGGGGGCTTGGGAGTCGGGAAGGTTTCGAGGCTCCCGTCGCAAGTGTCCTGGACCTTCAACCATTGGAACTGGAAACCTAGAAAAAAAAAAAAACGAAAACGAAAAGAAAGTCGTAGGAAGAGAGATGGGAGACCTAGGGACCCGGGGGTCCAGGATTTAGATGAGGGGCTAACACTAGGTAAGGTGTACGATTAGGTGTTACTATACACTTAATATTCACACGGAAGTTTCCTACTTCTCAAGTACCACTTGTAATTCGTAAAGGGGACCACGAACTACACCACCCTTGAACTGACGACAGACACTAATGACTCACCGTACCCTTAGGACTCTTGCTCCTAATCGAAGTAAAATATCTTCACCGACAGGTCCCAGTTTCCGAACCGACCCCACCTAGACCCTGAGGTCGGTGGTAGATACCCTGAGACTCAAGGTCCGATAAGGGTCTCGAGAGTACCGTTAACCCAGTAACGAGGGTGTATAAATGAAGAAAGGGATTATCTTAATATGTAGAAGTGCGGACGCACCGAAACGCCGTCCGACTCCCGTGGCGGGGTAAGGACTGAAACCCAAACCGGTACACTGAACCAAACCGGTTACCTTACAGTCGTCCACCACAGACACGTCTCTACCTACACCTGCCTACACGACTACACCAGACCGGAGAAGGCGAGGAGACTGGGTAGTACTCTTCTTTTGTGAGGTTTGTCGACGACTAGGTTCTCACTTTCTTCTGTCACTTCAGCGAGTCCGAGGAGGTAGGTACCCTAAAAGGTCCGTTCTCATGACCTCACCCAACGGTAGAGGAAGAGGTCCCCTAGAAGGGGGGGTCCCTAACTTTGGCCCAGAGGGTGTAACGTCCGTCTGCGAAATGGTAGACTCGATGGTCCCTTCGGGAAACCTAGTCCCTTCGACTAGTTTCTCGTCTGACTAAGGTTGGGTCACGGACGTCATTCGGTCCGGTTGGTCTTTGGACCTCATGTCGGTGTGGTCAGTCAGATACTGTACACTTGTTCTTTTCACCTACGAATCACAGTATTTGTCGACTCAAAAGCTCACCCGACAATGTGTCGTGACAATGTCATTAACGACTGCCTATGTGAAGGGATGTACTCATAGAAATTTTTACTAAGTTCGCGTCCCCTTTACCTCTATTGGGTTATAAATCCAGGGACCTTTTTCACAGTACCTACAATGATCAGAGATCACTTTACCGGAAAAACGGAACCGTATCTCCTTTGAAGGGTCGAAAGGGTTCAACAGTCCTGGTATATTTATAAAGACCGAATACTTTATACTCACCTTCACCGTTCACCGGGAAAGTCCGATACCTTCTCGTCAAAGTTACGTTAAGTACCAAGAGAAGGGAGACGACTTCTTTAGCACCACCCAAATCTGACTGTACCCTTGGTGGTCTAGTTTCGTCGGACATAGCGACTCAGTGAAGGACCCTGGTGTTTCCTAAAAGTACTCGTTCTTTATTTGACACATCACAATTCCGTGTCTCTAGACCCCGAACGGTCAATGACGAATTGGGTGGTAGGACTGATTGTGTGTCTCTCTCGTTTCTGATCCCCCGATGTCGACGTCGGACGACTCTTGGGGTTAGGGTCAAGAGGGACCACTCACTCGTTCAGGGACTCCGGTCGGACGAGGTTCTGGGTCTTGTCGGGGTAGGGAGAAGAAGTCAAATGAGCCGGTGTACCCCCAGGTGACTGGACGGATCTTGGTACTATACCACCAGGGGACCGGACGTCGGCTGGGAGTCCACCACACTTACATAAAGTACCCGTGAGCGGGACCGTCCCTGCCTCGACCACGACGTTCGTCCCTGAGATCCACAGCTCCCATACTGAAATAACTAAAAGTACTCCAGAGAAATACGTCCCTCGACCCCCTGACACCCGAGTGACGTTGTGAACTGTTTGGACATTTATACATAACCTTCAGTAAGTGACGGACCGGAAACACACTTTAGACGTAACGTTTCGGTTCGGGTTTCTTGTCCCGTAAAAACACCGGCCCCAGACCGACCGTGGTGGAACGGACGTCGGAGTCAAGGGAGCCAACCCCACCCTGTCAACAGAGACGGGACGACTGAGAACCCGTTACGATGTCTGGTTGTCTTTCCCATTTGAACTCCCACGAGACACTTAACATCGTATGGTCCCCGACCTAAGAGTCTTTACTTGTGTCGTATCTAGGACGAAAGAGTGACGGTCCTTCGAGTAGTTTCTTTCTCTACTGGGTGGTGGATTCCGTCCTCTTACTTGAAGCGCTACGTCTTCCTACCTCTTGACAGAAGTCCCCGTAGTCCCTCCTGAAGGACCTCCTTCCCTTCAACATTACCTAAGACTCCCCGTCTAGTTTATACCTCTCCTTCTGACCCTTATCACACTCTATTGTATACACACATAGTCACACGTGTCCTTTTCGGTCCCTCCACCAACAGGGCCGAAGACGACGACCCCATTGACGTCCTCAATTCTCGTCCCGGGGACCCGTCTGGTTGCCCCCGAATTCAGAACCGTGGTAGTACTGGAGAACGAGACATTGAAATTGTTCAGTGAAGTGAAGAGAGTTTAGACCGCAACAACAAGTCAGCGAGTCGGTACAGGTTGAGAAACGCTGGGGTACCTGACATCGTGTGGTCCGAAGGGACAGGTGGTAGAGGGTCTCGAACGAGTTCGAGTACAGGTAACTCAACCACTACGGCAGGTAGAGTAGGAGATAACAGGGGGAGAGAAGGACGGAAGTTAGAAAGGGTCGTAGTCCCAGAAAAGATTACTCAGACAAGAAACGTAGTCCACCGGTTTCATAACCTCGAAGTCGAAGTCGTAGTCAGGAAGATTACTTATCAGTCTTGACTAAAGGAAATCCTTTCTGACCAACCTAGAGAAACGTCAGGTTCCCTGAGAGTCCTGAGAAGAGGTTATAATGTCAAGTTTTCGTAGTCAAGAAGTTAAGAGTCGGAAGCAATACCAGATTGAGAGTGTAGGTATGTACTGATGACCTTTTGGGTATCGAAACTGTTATACCTGAGAACAGCCGTTTCATTGTAGAGACGAAAAATTATACGGCAGATCCAAACAGTATCGAAAAGAAGGGTCCTCGTTCGTAGAAAATTAAAGTACCGACGTCAGTGGTAGACGTCACTAAAACCTCGGGCTCTTTTATTTCAGACAGTGACAAAGGTAACAAAGGGGTAAATAGACGGTGTTTCACTACCCTGGACTACGACACTAGAAAAACTTTCGATACATAATTCGGTCGAAAAAGTGAGAGGAGAAAGTGAAAGTAGTTCTCGAAGAAATCAAAAAGAATGGAAAGACGGTATTCCCACCACAGTAGACGTATAGCTCCAGTAACTATAAAGAGGACCGTTAGTAAGGTCGAACACAAAGTAGGTGGGACCGTAAAGAATACCAGATGAGACGTAAATTCAATTTATTCGTCCCACTGTTATATGTCGGAACTACATGAGAAAAGGGTTAAAACCCCCCAGCCGTTATTATGGATGGAACCAAAAAGATCATCAATAAGTACCTACACTTTCAACCTGACATTTCTTTCGACTCGCGACTTCTTAACTACGAAAACTTGACACTACAACCTCTTCTGAGAACTCTCAGGGAACCTCACGTTTCTCTAGTTTGATCAGTTAGGATTTCCGCTAGTTAGGACTTATAAGTAACCTTCCTGACTATGACTTCAACTTTGAGGTTATGAAACCAGTGGACTACGTTTCTCGACTGAGTGGTCTTTTCTGGGACTACGACCCTTTCTAACTCCCGTCCTCCTCTTCCCCTGTTGTCTCCTACTCCACCAACCTACTGTAGTGACTGAGTTACCCGTACTCAAACTCATTTGAGACCCTCAACCACTACTTGTTCCTCCAGACCGCACGACGTCAGGTACCCCCAGTGTCTCTCAGTCTGTGCTGACTCGCTGATTTGACTTGACTTATGGATGGAATTTCCTACTTTGGTACACGTCCCCTTTCAGGAATCATGAAACAGTACACCAGGTTGGGTCGTTCCCATCGACTACCATCACCGGACCAGGTCCTCCGAACGGACTGGGTCCCCTCTTCCTCGACCAGAGAGTAAACTGTCATCGGAGGATCTCATCGACTATTTGGGATACGACTCGGGGTCTTTCTAGTACCGAAGATCCTAGTCTCTAAAGACGTAAACCCAGAGTCGAGACGGTGAAGCGTGGACACACTGTAACGAGACTTTGGAGAGTCTTAGACACAAGAGAGTAGACAGTTACCCGACACAATTATAGAACCGGCTCTTTTTCTCCAAATTACATTCCTATACGTACCTGGGTCTCCCGTAACCTTAAGCTTCTTCGAGGTCCTTACTCGGAGAAGTCGGGCGGTACAGTGTCTAAAGGGCGGATACCTACCCGGGAGGTACCGGTACACGGACAGACGTGGTCCGTGGTGGTCAGTCACCACCGGGGCGTGTTTTCTTGTGAACACAGACAGGGGTAATCCCTCCACGCCTCCCCTTCGAACCGAAACCCGAACCCCGTCGGAGATACGACCTCCTCCATTAGAGGGGGAGGTGTTTACCAGAACTCCTAGGTCGTTGATAATCGATATTTAACTAGTCGGGTCTCCGACTGGCACATTCCCAACCCTCCCAAATTCGTTGAGTCGGGTTCCTGTCTTACTCGGGACTTGTCTGGACCACATTGGTTCTCTGTGTTCTAGTCGTGAGGACCGCCTTTCCTGTGTACCCTGGACGACCTTCGTCTTGGACCCCCTCCTCCCCCCGACGTTTCCACCTACCCTCCTGTCCACCGACCTTCGTCACAAGTAAAGTCCACCGTCTCACGGTGGTCTGGGTCACTGCTCTCCGGACCTAAAATTAGGGTCGACACGGTCTCTGATCGACACACGTGAACCGAGCCAGTGAATTGAAGAGACATGGAGTATCAGGGGTCCAACATTTCGTCTACATTGCAATGGACGAATAGAGGAGGAGGACGTAGAGAGGACTGGGGTGGTGGGGGTGGGGGGTGGTATCGATAATGAGTTGTACATGGGACTTGAAAGTCCAGTGTAAAGGGACAGACTTTGGTCTTCCGACCATCCTAGAAAGTCTTCTTGTTCAATCTGTATAAATGGTTCTCTGAATCTCCCCGAAGTGACCATCGAGTCCCCATTCTTAGACGGACGGTTACGTCTTCTGTGCCCAAGTTAGAGACTAGGCCCTTATAGGGTGTACAGCACCTCGTCGATTCGGGTACGTAACGTCGACGACTCGGACACGAGAACTTGAACCCTCGACGTTAATGACTCCGGGCGCGGGGGACCTCGGGCACGAGGTGTTGTTTTCTTCGGTGGCGTCACTCCTGACACCTGGCGTTGAACTATCACCGGAGACGAGCGGTGTCGGTCTCTTTTCGGACACGTCGTTGCTGCTGGTCGTGTTGGCCTTGTTCTGATAACGACAACAAGTCACCGAGTCGGCACAGGGTGAGAAACACTGGGGTACCTGACGTCGTGTGGTCCGAAGGGACGGGAAGTGGTAGAAGACCTCGAACGAGTTTGAGTACAGGTAACTCAGCCACTACGGTAGGTTGGTAGAGTAGGAGACAGTAGGGGAAGAGGAGGACGGGAGTTAGGAAGGGTCGTAGTCCCAGAAAAAATTACTCAGTCGAGAAGTGTAGTCCACCGGTTTCATAACCTCGAAGTCGAAGTCGTAGTCAGGAAGATTACTTATAAGTACTAACTAAAGGAAATAAAAAAATAAAAAAAATAAAAATAAAAAATAAAATGAAATGTTATGACATAACCAAAACGGTATGTAACTGTACTTAGGTGGTGCCCACATGTACGCTAGGGTTTGTACTTGGGGGGAGGGTGGAGGGAGGGGTGTTGTAGGGAGACCCAGTAGGGGCACGTGGTCGGGGTTCGTACGACATAGGACGTAGCCTGTATCTGACCACTAAGCTGAGAATGTACTATCATATGTACAAAGTTACGGTAAGAGGGTTTAGTAAGGTGGGAGAGGGAGAGGGAGACTCAGGGTTTTAGGAGATATGTGTAGACAGAAAAAACGACAGAACGTATGTCCAAACTAGAGGAACGTCAGGTTCCCTGCCTGAGAGTTCTCAGAAGAGGTTATAATGTCAAGTTTTCGTAATTAAGAAACTACAAGTCGGAAGCAATACCAGGTCAAGAATACAGGTATGAACTGATGACCTTTTTGGTATCAAAACTGATGAATAAATATTTTTATTTTATTTATTTTAATATTTTACTATATAGATGTATATATATATATGTGTGTATATGTATACTGAACCTTTTCGTCCACACATATCCCACATCTATTCTGAGGTCTCAAACTTCAGGCTATGGAGGTGTGAGTTTCGGGAGGAGACTATGAATGAATGGACACCGGACTCGGTCAGTGTAGTCGAGAGACTGATGGTCAGTATAAGGAGAGTATTACAAGGAGACGGTTACTGACGGAACGTCTTAACAACACTTCAAATTTTCTGTATTGTGTCTCATGTACAGACCGAATGTCAGTTTCACTTCACTTCAGCGAGTCAGCACAGGCTGAGAAACGCTGGGGCACCTGACATCGGGCGGTCCGAGGAGACAGGTACCCTAAGAGGTCCGTTCTTATGACCTCACCCAACGGTAAAGGGAGAGGTCCCCTAGAAGAGTTGGGTCCCTAGTTTGGGTCCAGAGTATGGAATGTCCGTTTACGAAATAGGAGACTCGGTGGTCCCTTCTGTCATTCGTGAATTATTGACACCTATGATAATAATAATAACAACAACCATTATGTCGTTCCACTTCTGGTGAACCCGTAGAATTGTTGACCATGGTTTTGGGAGAATCCCTCCCCTGACAGAAACGAACCCTTTTACGGGACGCTCCAGGACAGTACCTCCTCCTCTGGGACCCCCACACCCGAGTCGTCTTCTGCCCCGTCGACGAGACAACCTCCGTACTCTTCCGTAGACACAAAGACTAAGGCTCCACTCCCCCGTTCCTCACTACTCCCTCCCCTGTGTCTACCCCTCTCGACGACTCTGTCAAGTCCCCTCTCGACGACTCTGTCAAGTCCCTTCCACTCACGTCGGGAGACACCCCTTCGGACCTGGGTGTCAGGGTTACCTCTCCGAGGTGTGTTGTGAAAATATCCGAGTGGACGGGAGGTGCGTCCACGGAGGAGACAGGGGCTTGAAGGATCTGAATCCTTTGAGATGACACGGTACCCCTCTCTTAGTCTATCTCCACCCCCGACCTTGAGATACACCCGGTCCTCTGTCCGAAAATGTTGGGGTCATTCACCACTTCTGGTCGTCTCCGTCGCACCTACGGGGTCTTGAGTCATCTTAGAGGTCGATCGAGACCCGAACGTACGGAGGAAGAAAGATGGGGGAATGTCCTGCTTCGGTTCAAATGGACTCTCATTTCCCCTACGTCGACTCTTCCTAAGATAACCACATAGACACAGTTACCGTCATTCTGTATATAACAGCTTAGTGACTTATCCGGTTCAGGTCTCGATTCTGGAGAGTGTGTGTGTATGCAAGAAGACTTAGGAGTGTTGGGAGGAGGTCCTTTGGTTTCAAGTCTCAAATTCACTGAACAGGTTCAGTCTGTCGAACAGTTACTTCCCTCGTCCGAATTCGCAACCGGCTTCTTAAGGTCTCGACCTGAAAGTCAGTGATGTCACGGACCTCGACCGAGACACTTACCTGTCGGTTTTTGTCTTTCCGTCTTTGTCTGTGTTCCCACACTGAAACATGTACAGATATGTCCGTATGGAAACTTTACGACGTCCAAAAAAAGGTCTTGTAACGTTATTTCTCTTATACCGTTATTTCGCTCAGTATACCTAATTAAAACCGAAGAGTCACGTTTGTCTTCAATACAAATGAGATGTGAGACCAGATTATTCACACGTTATCGTAATATACATTTCTTTGTGACATGTATTGAATTAAATTTTCATGACGACACCTTTTTACCGTGGTTGTCTAAACGAACTGTGTCTCAACGGTGTTTGGAAGTTAAACACTTTTTACGTTTTAGACGTTTCGTGTTATTTCGTTTGACGTTATTTCGTTCCATACGGACATCTGTAAAAAATATACTGTGGACAGTAAAGGTACCCGTTTCTCTCTTCTGACTATATACATTGACTTATTTTGAAATGTTTAAGGTATTCTGTTCTTATGAATTACGTTTAAGCTTTCAGACTGTTATCTTACTGGTTTTATAAACATCATATAAACCGTTTCTCGTTTTCCGGCAACATTTTCATTCTTACTTCTACTTTCCCATTCCCTACACTTTTCCGTCAGGTTTTTTATACACCGTTTATTTACAGGTTTGTATGAGTGGAAAAGACCATTATTTTCTGTAAGTCCGAAAAGGAATGGACCCGACTAGAGAAAACAAACCTACCAATACGGGTAAAGGTAAAATTAACACAGATTGGAAAAAAATTTATTGGAAAAGAAGAGGGTGGTTATCAGGGTTTAATTTGTATGAGTCATAGTCACTCCCATCTACGTTTCCCCTCGAGGTCCGACTCTCGTTTACTGACCAGGGGGACAAGACCCCTATTTACTTTCTGTTGTGTAGTTTTCAGAACCTCAGTATGGAAGAGGAAAGTCGGCCGTTGAGATGATGTGTAGAAATAGGGTTCTTCTATTAGTACCTCCCTTCGTCTATAGGTTTCTGTTCTTATATGTAACGTCACACAAAGAAAAAAATACTACTGTCTTATTCACTTTTGTTGGATTTAGAGATTATCATCCATTAACTATCACATTTAATATCCTATCAAAGTGTTACCTTATTTAGGAATTGTCGGTAATTTTAACTCTCACATTTACATCAGAATTCTTGTTCCATTTTATAAAATTAAAATAATAAATCTATTTTGTATATTCTTTTAACACGAGTCACACTGAGGTAAAACATTTTTGAGTTTTTAGATATTTAAACGTTTCCTTTTTAGATCTTTTACACATGATTTTGTAATTATATAGAAAGACCCTTTACCCTGAAGATCACTACAGTCCCCAAAATAAACAATGAATACTAAACAAAAAAGAGATTTCATAGAGTAAACGGAGATTCTTGTATAGATCTGACTACTTTCATTATTTATCTACTAGAACGTCCTGTGTCTGTATCGTCTTGAATATCCCTTTAAGTGTTGAAATTTGTTACGATAGTAATTTTTTCTCTTTTTGTTGAAATTCATGATCTTTTCCCCCCCCTTGGGTTTCCTTTTACCATTATTATTATTTTTTATTTCTAATTTTAATTTCATTTATTTAGTCTCTTAGGTTTTTTTTATTTGGGTCACCTTAATTATTTATTTTGTTACTTAATACAGAAATTTTTCTACTTCATGTTTGAAGACCATTTAGATTAGTTACCTTTTTCCTCTGTGTTAATTTTACCTTTACTCGTATTGGTGGGTTTGTTTTCGCTAGTCGGGTCCATTCCTTCTCAGTACTATCAGTGACTTGACACAGGCTGAGACGCTCAGGCACCTGACATCGGGGGGTCCGAGAAGACAGGTACCTTAAGAGGTCCGTTCTTATGACCTCACACCTCGGTAAGGGAAGACGTCCCCTAGAAGGACTGGGTTCCTAGTTTGGACCCGGAGGACGTAACGGCCGTCTAAGAAATTGTAGACTCGGTAGTCCCTTCGGGAATTTGGTACGTCTTAAAGTATGAGTATGTAAGTCAAGTCGAGTCAAGTCAGTGAGTCAGCACAGGCTGAGAAACGCTGGGGTACTTAGCGTCGTACGGTCCGGAGGGACAGGTAGTGGACAAGGGCCTCAAGTGAGTCTGAGTACAGGTAGCTCAGTCACTACGGTAAGTCGGTAGAGTAGGAGACAACAGGGGAAGAGGAGGACGGGGGTTAGAGAGGGTCGTGGTGTCAGAAAAGGTTACTCAGTTGAGAAGCGTACTCCACTGGTTTCATGACCTCAAAGTCGAAATCGTAGTAAGGAAGGTTTCTTTAGGGTCCCAACTAGAGGAAGTCTTACCTGACCAACCTAGAGGAATGTCAGGTTCCCTGAGAGTTCTCAGAAAAGCTTGTGGTGTCAAGTTTTCGTAGTCAAGAAGTCGTGAGTCGGAAGAAGTGTCAGGTTGAGAGTGTAGGTATGTACTGGTGTCCCTTTTTGGTATCGGAACTGATCTTCCTGGAATCAACCGTTTCATTACAGAGATGAAAACTTATACGATAGATCCAACCAGTATTGAAAAGAAGGTTCCACATTCACAGAAAATTAAAGTACCGACGTTAGTGGTAGACGTCACTAAAACCTCGGGGGGGCGGTTTTATTTCAGACTGTGACAAAGGTGACAAAGGGGTAGATAAAGGGTACTTCACTATTTCTGTATAATTACTTTTACGGAGGAAAAGATGTTTATGTAGCTACTAACACCTGTAGGTTTCTACATCAAGTGAACATCCTTTTTCAGTCCGTGGTTCCTTCGAGTCCGTCTTACTCGGTCGAAAGGACAGGTTAACAGGACTCTCACTCGAGAACTGCTTTATTTTTAATTAGTTTATTTATTTGTCTTTCTCTTTGAAGACGGTCTTCGAACTAGTTCGTACAGTTCTAATCAGAGTTTTATAATACTTCTACGCAGTCCCAACGACCTACTCTCCTGTAGTAAACTGTCTCCGACGTTAAAAGAAGGTTCCGTGTTTGGTCGAGTCGGTAAAGACCCCGCGACCGAGGGGGTCCCGGAGAACCCAGTACACACCGGAGAAAACGAGTCACTCCAAATTCTGGACTCTCGTACGAAGATCCGTTCCGAACATATAGGTTCGTGTAAAGTCAGACCACTTCAAGGTCAGAAATTGTCACTCGGAAGAAGAGGACCTTTCGGGGACTCAACTCCTGGTGACTATAATACCCGAGGAAGTACGAAATTACTAGTACTTGAACGGGGGGTTCTTCGTGACACGGGACTCAGAGGGTTGTGGAAACACCTAATTTCATTTTGGGCTTCCCACACCCTCAAAGGTACATGTAAGAAACGAGACTGTAAAAGATTGAATTAGACCCAGAAGACATTTATACTTGTCTACAAGTATTAGTATTGACGTCTCATTCAGAATTTCATACAGAAAAAATTGTAGATAAATATCCTTCGACAACATCTGTGGTTTTGGGTTACTACCACAAGTCTACAATGGATTCGTACATCTGCTGACGGGTGGTGTGACATAAACGACCCTCTCTTTACAATTAAACAGGAATTGGTAAAAATGACTTGTTTCTGATCAAGGTTTTATATCTTGGTCTTACCTTTAGTTTCCCTCTTATACTCAACCCCGGAGGTCTAAATTTAGGAGGGGCTTTCGAGTGGAGTAAGGTCCGCCGGACTGAATTCTTAGAACCCAGAATAAGAAAGGAGAGTAAAGTCGGGTCGGTCCTCGTGGCGCACCTAGGTGTCCCACACTTTGACTATCTCCGACACTTCTACCCCCAGAGACGGATGTCCACTCTCTGTCTGGGGGACTTGAGGAGTGACTTAATTGTATTCACTGGTAGACCCCACCCCTACCCCGAAGTGAGTCCGGGAAACGACCCAAGGTTCCACATACTCAGTCCCAAGAGGTCATTTTACCTTGGTTATCACACATACATACGTACACACACACACTATGTCTATATCTCTCTAACTAAAATTCCCTAACCGAGTGTCCTACTACCTCCGACGGTACAGGTTGTAGACGTCCCGTCCGACTATTGGAAACTTGAGATGACCGATGGAGTCTACTTCCTAATACCCACGAGTCCCTCCCGAGGGACCCCCTCCACCACACTTGGTTTCCTTCGCTGTCGATTCTCCTGACTCGTAGATGGACTAACTCTGAGATGTGCACCTCTTCCTGCCCCTGCCCGTCTCTCTTGGCCCCTGCCGTGGTACCTACCGCAAAACCGTCCTCGTTTCCACCCCCACCCTCCCAATCCGTACGTTACCTGGTCCATGTTACCCCTGTCACTCGGGGATGCGCTTCCTGAGCACTCCTGGCCCTCGGACGACCCACCGCTCGACGGTAGGGGACAGGGAGGCGGGGACGAGCGAGGAAACGAGGTCCCCGACCCTACACACTCAGGGCGAAGAACCTAGGAGACCGAGACCGTAGACTGTGTGACTGGGTGCAGTGTCCGTCGACGCACAAGGTAGGGCCGGCGGAACCGTCCCGGACGACCGAAGTGTCGACGGCAGTGGTTCAGAAAGCGAACCCGTTTGTCTGTCCTTTGGCGGGGTCGGTCTCGAGGCACGAGGGACTGGATGACTCGGACCGACCGGAAGAGGTGACTTCAAAGGAGTCTCGGGTCTGGGACTAGACCTCCGGGAGGGGACAGAGACACAGGTCGGGTTCACTTCATTTTTACTTTCACTTTCAGCGAGTCAATACAAACTGAGAAACACTGGGGTACCTGATATGTCGGGTACCCTAAGAGGTCCGGTCCTATGACCTCACCCATCGGATAGGGAAAGAGGTTTCCTAGAAGGTTGGGTCCTTAACTTGACTCCAGAGGACGTAACGTCCGTCTCAGAAATGGTTGACTCGATAGTCCCTTCGGATCGGGTTCCGTTTCCTAAACTACCAAGACCTGGGAACGTCCGACGGAAGTGTCCACATAGACGGGTAGGGGTGGAGACCTTGAGAGTGCCGAGGACGGGACCCCAGACGTCTGACCCGTGGCTCCACCACTGAAGACCTCTTCCACCGAGGACGACCCTACCCTTTCTAAATTTTTCCACTTCCCTCCTTTAATTCCTTCTCACGTGTCGTTTCACTCGCTCCACACACATCCCTGGTCGTCAGTCGGTGAGGAAATAAGTTAGGTGTTTGAGAGAACTCATTTATGACTCCGGTCCGACAGGTGTCCTTCCTATCATGTAGTGGTCTGAGATTCCCTACCGTTTTATTTTGGCCCCGAAGGAACTCCCTGGCGAGAGGGGAACCAATAAAGGGTCCGTGTGCAGGTGAAGACACACAGGTTGTACCTGGAGTAGCACGAATGGAGGAGAAAACCCAAGGGACAGGGGTACTTACAGTGGTGTCTTTGGGTTGACGACTTCGGTTTTTACATCCGCGATAAGGACTGAAGAGAGAGGGAGCGAGGACCGTAGGTCGGGAAACCAGACAGCACACCTCAACGGGGAGACTTGTCGAGGTGTACACAGGTGACGAGAACTAAAGGGAAACGTGTACACAGGTGACGTTTATGGTGAGTATTTACGTCTTTCTGTCTTTGCCACGGTTACGGGTAGTCGTCTACTTACTTACTTGCGTCACACAGTCTAGGTGTGTTATCTTATAATGAGTAGGTACTTTTCCCTCTTTTCGTGACTGTACGAAGTTGTGCCTACCCGGAGCTTTTGTGATACGATTCACTTGTTTCAGTCTCCCGTTTCCAGTGTATAATGTATAAGGCATTTATGCTTTATAACTCTGTTTTCGTATAATCACCAACGGTTCCCGTCCCTTTTCCCCTCCTACTCTTCACTGACGAATTACCCATGTCCCAAAGGGAGATCCCATTACTTTGCGAAACTTTGATCTGCCTCCACTTCTAACCTGATATAACACTTGCACGGATTGCTGGATGTGTGAAATTTTACCACTTTCTTGAAGGGACCGTCAGGTCACCAATTCTGAAGCGGAAGGTTACGGCCCCCACGTCCAAGTTAAGGACCATCCCTTCTATTCTAGGGTTTACGGAGCTCCGGTTTTTTTTTTTTTACCTGATATTTTATCTTCGTTATAACATGCATTGTTTAAGTTATTCCTGAAATTTCCTTTACCAGGTGCAATTTTTTTTGGAAAAATTTTCCACCACTTAAAATACAAGACACTTAAAATGGAACCAGTTTTGTCCGTCCTTCATCCCACCCAGTCGGACGCCACAGACCGCCAGAGCCAGAAGGGTAGGGCAGGGGGAGCGTCTGTCCTGGGAAGGCCGGGTCCAGAAAGTGCAATGGGTGTCTCGGTGGTAGGAGAACGACAGAAACAGGGAGCGTCGGGAAAGGACACACACACGCCGACCCGGCCCCACTCCCCTAACAGAGTGTAAAACTTAGGAAGTAAAGAGACCCAGACGAGTAGTCTTAAACCGGCCTTGAGAACGGGATCCATGGTTAATGAAGACGGTCTCCACACACTTATAAATACTAACGAGTGCACGAAGGACAAATGGTACAGTCGTCGTGACGATCGTAAACACGACTATTATTTTTGAGTTAAATATTATTTTTGTTCGTAAAACACCACCTTAACCCAAAATTCCTAGGATATTTCAGAAACACCTTCTAAATAAACTCGGAACATTTACAGAACGGGGTCCCACTCTGAAGTCTCGGCAGTTTGTCAAGTAAAACTTCCTAAACCAATAATCTTTTGAAAATATCACAGAAATTAAATTACCCTCTTCTTATTGTTTGACTTTCCGAAGGTTGTTATTACCTAAGGACTATTGACCTTCCAGAAGGATGGGAGTTATCCGAGTCACCACCCTCAGGACCCATCGATCCTCGACCCTCTGGACCCACGATCCAATAAGTTTCCGATTCATTAACATCTATTCAGAGAAGAGGAGGGACCCGGAGTGAAAAGAGAAGACTTGACAGACCCCTAACTTTAAAATACATTACTCTTGAAAACTAGGGTATTGTGAACGCGGACGTACGAGTCAGCACAGGCTGAGACACGTTAGGGTACCTGACATCGGGTGGTCCGAGGAGACAGGTACTTTCAAACGTCCGTTCTTATGATTTCACCCAACGGTAAAGGGAGAGGTCCCCTAGAAGGTCTGGGTCCCTAACTCGTCTCAGAGGACGTAACCGGTCGTCTAAGAAATGATTACGTGGTGGACCCTTCGGGAAACTAGGGTATTAGGGTAAGATTCCTTCAAAAGGACTCCCCCCTTTTTAAGTTGGTCCCGTCTCTCAATATACTGATTTTAACAAGTTGTGTCATGGCAGATATGTCTGTTCTTTCGTCTTCAATTTTTTTTGTTTGTTTGTTTGGTCTTTACCTTCATCGATTAACTTAATACCTCTCTCTCTTAGAGAGTTAAATACTCTCTTATTATTTAACTGTTATTTTTTATCATTAACGGTATATATCCAGGGGAGGGATTTGGGGTTGGGTTGTGGTGGTTCCGACCCTACTACAAGTAATTTTTCTTTGTTACCAATAACCGTCTACTACCCTAATACCAACTAAAGAAAAAGAAAGTATGAAAAACACATAAAAAGTTTAATAGACAGTGTTTGTGTATAATGAAAATATTAGTCCTTTTTTGTTTACAGTAACTCTATCGTTAATTAAAGTATTTCTTATACACTGTTTCTTTCTTTACGAAATCAATATTACACTTTTCTCTTCCTTTATCTTGTGCTTACTTATAAGTCTAACGTTGACTCAACTTTACCATTGTCCAGTTTAGGGACTTTTGGTGCAACGTATTAATAGTTAAGGAGATTATTGGTTAAGAGACTTTTAAGTGGGTATACGGACATCCACAAAAATATAGATAAGTTAATAGTATAAGAAAAAGTAAAATAGTAGAAAACTGTACAATTCATAAACAATAGATTAACAGATTCCCATGAAGACTATTAAAGCAAAGATTCTCAATAAAATTTGTAAACTTGGTAGGGAACTAATACCCTAACAAAAATAGGAACACACACATTAAACAAGGAATTAGATGAAAACTTATTAAATTCCTGAACAATCCTGCAAGCAATTTTTAGGAAAGAAGTTTTAAATTATAAAGTTTACGTGAAAAGTTACCATGGGTTCCGTGATTCATGTTAGTTAATATTTCGGAGGAAAACTGAACTAGAAAGCGATCTTAGGGTAGTGGTTCCAACACCTAGTTCTTTCTATACTTACAGAATTTTCTGTCTTTATAGTGAATACTTTACGCCTGCTAAATTAGTCACATCTGACAGTTTTTCTACCTTTCCTTCTTATTCTATAGGTTTACCTAAATTGTGTCGTAGTTTTCCACCCACTTAAGTAGAATCCCTTACCGACATTTATTTATGTATCTTGGGTTCCCTTTAACTTTGTTATTATGACACCATTTCACTACCTTAAAACACAAAAATAACTTTTGAGGATTTGGACAAGTTGTTCCATGGTAGATGTTTCCGTTTTTTCACTTTCGATTTTTTTTGTTTGTTTGTTTGTTTTTTTTTGGGGTATTTAACCTTCATTGACTATCTTGATATCTTGTTGTATACTGTCTTATTGTTCGACCGTTATTTTTTTTATCATTAAAGGCACATATCTAGGGATGGGAGTGGGGTTCGGTCAATAGTGGTTCCGACCTTAGTACGCCTAATTTTGGTTTGTTACTAAAAAGAAGAGAAGGAGGGAGAGACTCTCTTTCGTAGAGTCATAGAATAAGATTAAAAAGAGAGTCGTTATACTAAAGTAACTTTTTTATGACTACTAATCTTGAATACCGTTCAAAACACAAGGGAACAGTAGAGAACACACTTTCCTTTCTCCAGGTAACAATAAGTAACAGAAACAATGAACCTGTAAGAACATGACGACTCGGTCTACTACCTATGTCCATTACACTGAAAACCTTCCCGACGTTGTTTCGACTTAACGGAACGTATTCTTTCCCTTTCCCCAATTCCCATGTCGTCGACCCCTCGATCTCAGGTTACGACTCTTCTGACTCTCCCTTCCTTTCCCAGGTCCTTCCTTCGTCGGGAAGGATCAACTAGTGCTGTGACCTCTTCCTCAACTCCTCCCAGACACCCTAAACAATTCGACAATCGTCGTCTCACGGGTCGTTCGTGACGACGAGAAAGAGGATGGTACTGTAGTCGTTGCAGGCAAACAGAGTGTTTAGGAGACCCCATTCACCTTAAAGATTACTATTTGGAACTTGAAACCCCAAGTAGAGTTTTGACCGGGTCACGTTTTTAGTCCCGAACGGTATTTGTCGTCGGATACACATATAACACACACACGAGTCAACGAGTCAAGACAATACAGATAAACTTGTAGACACACACTTATATGGTTTTTTCCTCTTTCCTCTCTTCTTTACCCCTTCTTTCTCTCTTTTCTTTCTAAAAATATTCCTTTCGAAATATGTCAGGTACGATCAAATTTTAACTTTCATAAGGTAAATTAATATGAACTTAAATTGGTGTCTCTTTATTTACCCTACCTTAAATAGTCTATTTGTAAAGAAGTTTTTACCTCTCTAAATAACGATTTCTAAGGAGATTTCTCTAATTTCCATACTTTTTGAAATTCACCAGTCTTGGAAACAATAAAAGAATAGTCTATCAGAAGACGATAATTAAACAAATAAACTAGGGACCAAAAACCTTAATGTAAAAAAAAAGAAAGAACGGAAACAAGACATTTCAAAAGATGTATAACAAGGGGGAAAACGAAGACGACTAATCCTTCGTATCTAAAATAAATATAAGGAAATCACCGTTGTAAATTTTTGAATTACACATATAAAGTATAGACTAAAGAGATTCTGTTAGACTTTAATAAGTCATAGAGATGAGTAGAAAACTCTTTCAGTTCCTACAAACGTGTGAAAAAGTGTATCTAAACAGTCAGAGTAATAATGTCAGATCCAGGAATAAAAGTGAAGATACAGATATATGTTCTGTACTACACTACTAATAATATGTCAGTTATCAATTTAAACGATTGGATAAAATGGTCAAAGATACAAATAGTAAAAGAAACTTAAGAGGAGAAACTAAGGTCTGAAGAAGGACTACGTTTTCAGTTACCCATCATTTGTCATGTATACCCCTTTTGTAAACATAAAATGGGAAGAAGACCTTACTGTCAAATCGACTCATATCTTTAGATCCCCAACCATCTATAAAAGGAGTCACGACACACTCGAAACTCGATTCAGCTTATTTCCGTCAGAAAATTCACCTTAGAAAACTCGTTGGTGATCTGTCCAATTTACTACTGTCAGGAGACCCTAGACTTCTTCGAAGTTGGGACAAGAAGACGGGACCACCGACAGTCCAACGACCACAAAGGACACTGGTATCCGACAACTGAAAGTACCAATGACACCCCGACGTCTCACACTCTACCCTGATCCCGTTTAATTTCGCGGTGTCGTGAACGAGAAGAATCGTTCTCATTCTACAAAGAGAACCTCTTTACTAGGAGTCTCACGATGTTCGGAAATTAATTGAAAGTCTGAAGACTTTTTCAACTAAAACTTTTACAAATAATCAAAAGAGTAACGAAAATACCTTTTCTTTTGAAAACCTTCGGTAATGAGACGGTAAAAAGTGACTATAGTGAAAAAGTACGTAAAAATTTTTAAAACTAAAGGTCCAACTAGAACTTATTTAGTGACAGAGAGAGGATCGTGAGGAGGGACGGATTATCTACACACCGACAGAGGTAGAATGGAGAACTCTGGGAATCAAGTCTTGGTCGAAAAATGTAGTCGTCGGACCCCGAGATCGGGTCGTTATTTATAAAGTCTACAAAGGTGACTCAGTCGTCGAACTGACTCCCTCCAGGACCAACATTCGGAGACAAGAGGGACGAAAGAACTCGAACGGTAAAGTACACTTTACATTGGGAACCTTCAACTGTGTCTGAAAAAGTCATCTTTCATGGGGAAGTCTAAGGACTACGCCCCGTTTCTCGGACCGAGACCACGGGGGTGGGGGGGTATAACCTCCGTCAATGAAAGAGAATATAAGATCCTAGGTTTAATACGGGGTAGGGGGTCAAATAAGGGGTCGGAACTCGGGACCTACGAGTGACACTGTACAGAGAGAAGGACGAAAAGTAAAGATCAGGTACCTCTACAGTGAGAACTAAAACTTGTCCCAATACAGAGGTGTAAAAGAGAGGACAACGAGTCAGTGATTAAGCACAGACAGAGACACTGGGGTACCTGACGTCGTGTGGTCCGAAGGGACAGAAAGTGATGGAGGACCTCAAACGAGTCTGAGTTCAGGTAACTCAGCCACTACGATAGATTGGTAGAGTAGAAGACTGGGGGAAGAGGAGGACGGGAGTTAGAAAGGGTCGTAGTCCCAGAAAAGATTAGTCAACCGAGAAGCATGGTCCACCGGTTTCCTAACCTCGAAGTCGAAGTCGTAGTCAGGAAAGTTGCTTATAAGTCCTAACTAAAGAGAATCCTAAAGGAAATCCTAAGAGAGAATGTAAAATGAATAACGACGAGACACAAACCTCGCTCTCTTAACCTCCAACAACCTATCTATTCCGTATTCACTTGTCACAGTAGAACTGAGTCGTCACACATTCTCGACGGTAGTAAATGTTAAAATTTGATAAAAGTTAGACTCTCTCATGGATGACCGGGAGACGGAACTATATGTTCCTCTAATCGGATTTTACTAATTTTTTTTTTTTATGGTTACCACACGGGCTTTTGACGGCCGTCATGAGTACTCAGACAAAGAGACTGTTTTGACGACGACAACGAAAGTTTTTGGTTATACGGTTCGTATATAGAACTAAAACGAAAGATCCTTTTGTGTCTTTATTCCGTGGTTAGTAGTATTGTTCCCTAAAAAGGAAAAGAAAACAGTCCGTACAAAATACTCTCACTTCTTCACCGAGACACCTCCTATCGTTATTAAGGGTCTTTTTGATGCTAAGGTAGGTTAATATAAACATTCGTATACATGTTTGGACCCACTTTTTTGATATTATAGGTAAACCTATTTTGAGGTGATTGATCTTCAAATTCCTTGCATAATCGGACTGGGTTAAACTGATTTAAAATGGTTTACAGATGTACCACGTTAAACATTAGGATCCGTAACACACCTAATGTCTTCTCTTACTTATGGTAAAAACATGAGGTCCTCTCCCTCTCCTCTTGAATTATTGAACTCCCGTACGCGACACTAGATACGAATATTGAGAGTGACTTCAATAAAGACTCAAGTTCAGGTTCCTAGTCCGCGACGACTACTGTGGAATTATAGACTCTTTTTGGAGTGGTATAACAGATTCCGGGTCACCATGTCTTTGGTAATTACTGAAATAAACTTTTAAAGGGTAACCAAAATACCTAGTTGAGTTACAAGGTCTGTACCTTTATAATTATTCGTTAACTAATCCATGTAAGAGTTCCCATGTCTTTAAGTCAATAAAATTACTACGATAGATCTCTCCGACTTCCGTCTCAAGGTCCTTTTGGACATTCCAAACCCGGGACGGTCGGAGAAAAAAGAGAGGGGTGAGAAAGAGGTGGAGTTTGAATTGGGGTCTGTATGGGTCCATGAAAGTCCCCAGGGAGATCGAAAGTAAGTACATAGATGTCACAAGAGAGATGGACCTTTACATAGGAACGGGAAAGGAGAAGGTCCTTCTCGGAAGGGGCTGTCTTGTAGCTTTTCGTGGTCACAACTGACTTCAGTAAGACCGTCGTACACTTCTCTGGTTTAGTGTCATCAAATGTATTACCAATTATTCACTTTCACTTTCAGGGAGTCAGTACAGGCTTAGAAACGTTGGAGTACCTGACAGGTACCTTAAGAGGTCCAGTCTTATGACCTCACCCATCGGAAAGGGAAGAGGTCTTGCCAATTATTCCCCGAGACGAAATGTTTCAACGGACACCATAACTAAGGAAGATCTAACAAGACGTAGGACTCCTGTGTAGAAAACAGGGGTACTGTGTTCTACTGAGTGACAACCAGCGAGAATGCACTCCTTTCCGAGGGTCCTTCTTCCCGTCCCTACTCCGGGGGATGTACCTTTCCTGATCTCTTCCTTTACCGCTGGGGGAGGTCATAAGAACGGACGTCTTATGGTACCCTACCTCCTCGGACCGCCCGATTACAAGTACCCTAGTGTTTCTCAGCCTGTGCTGACTCACTGATCCGTGTGTACCGATCCTGTCTACTTGTCCTTCCCGTCTCGAGGGACAAAATTCCCAGACTCGATCTTCAACGTGTGGACTGAAAGTAAGTGTAGGGGAATCGATCTTGACTCACTGTATTAGTGTGGCTCGACGTTCCCTCCGTCCCTTCACAGTAGGAGTAAGTCCCTTCGGAGATAATAGTACTCTCTCTTTCTCTCCTGACCATAACCCCTTACTGTCCGACACCTACTTCCGACACTCTTGTCTTTCTGGGACCACCTACTTCTACCTTCGAGCCGATGAGTGAGGTCTTTCTCTCTTCCAATGTAGTTTCTACCTGTTTTCCGTTCTTTACAACTTTTTCATCCTCGGTCCAATGTAACTCGACCTTTCACAAGCATATAGGTATGAAAATGAGTACATTTAGAAGGGTTGGTATTACAGGATTATAAAGCAAGGAGTGGATACCTCCGGGTCAAATACGAACAAGAGGGGTATCTTCGGAGATGAACTTCGGACTTAGAGTCTACATATACCTCTGGGAGGAGAGACCAGATAATTGACTTGATTTTACTGAAATCATTAGAAAATACCTACGGATACTATCTGTCTACGAAATGTGTGTATAGAGTAAAAAGGGGGGTGTTAAGGGAATCACCTGAAAATCCCCAAGTTGTTCTTTGTAAAGGGAGAAAGGGAAGGTTTTACTCCTGGTTAACTCTTTGTTCTAGGTCCTCTCTCCGGTTATCTCTGGTTACAATCCAAAAATGACTATTTGACCTCTTACACAGAAATAGAGGTATGGAGACTAGTTTCTTGAACGATTTTTAGAAGGGACGTGGGGTGTGGGGAAAAATCAAATCTCAACCTTGTCGAGTGGAGCACAATTCAAACCCGAAGTCTCAGTGGATAAATGAGTCGTGAAGACGGAGCGTGACCACACCTCGTCCCTCTATTATTTTCTTTGTCGGAGTCAGTACGTCGGAAAAATTATTTAATCGAGGTGGGTGACTCTTGGATCAGGTCTCCGACAAGGAGGTATTAGTGATTGAGGAAGGAGGGGACCTCTCCTTTTCCGTACCGTTTTTACAATGAGGGATCCGTAAGACAGGTACACCTTTGTACCACCCTCCTTGTTTCCAAGACAGAATTGTTTAGGATTGGTCTTTTCAACAAAACAGGTGTAATGTCTGGTCCTTCGGTCACGACACTCTTTAGGACGTTGAACGATCCCGGGTGGTAGACAATCTACCGTCTCATAAAACCTTGGTTCAGATCAAGGTCTGAGTCTGAAAATCAGTGATCGAAGTCGTCGAACATTCCAGAAACTCCCTTTGTAATGTCATTTATAGAGGTGCAAAGGTCGTCGCGGATCGTTTCATAAATAATTTTCTGAGGACCGTCCTAAATCACATGTCCATACCGTCAAAACCGGATCAAATAACGAAGAAACAGAGTTCCAGTCGGTTCAAAGAACTGGTCCTGTTAAGGGGTCCTCGTCCTTGGTCATTACGACGGACCCCTGGAAAATCTGAGACCAACAAGGAAACAACTCAAATATCAAACTTCGTGAAACACCATGAAAAAGTTTTAGGTGAAAGAGGGAATTCGGAGGATGATGGGGACTCTTTCCTTTCGATCTCACCCCTTCTCTAAGTGGATTCCCGTCTCTCCCTAATTCCTGGTGTGCCTCAGGTCCGAGCACCACATCAACCATTGGGAAGTTTGCTTACAGGAATTTATAAACCGGTTGCAGATAAAGTTCTCCCCCTCCCTCTGAACGAAGTATAATTATCTTTAATATTTCTTTTTCTTTAAATGAATGATAAACATTCACCAGAGTTGTAAGATTTTTTACGGACGGTTTGTAAGGTTTATAAGAGGCGAAGACACACCGAAAAAATGAGAGGAGTCGAAAAGAGAACACGAAACGATTTGACATTCTGAAAAACCATCCATATAATCTCCGAAAATATAAATCTATTACTTTACTTGATAAACGAAGGACTTTTTCGGGTTGATACACCTTTTCTGAAAGTGTCTTAACACTCGGTGACACTGGTCAGGTGACTTCTGTCCCGACATGAATCCACCCTGTAAAATAAAAATAAAAGGTGACCTCCCACGACAGATGAAACCACCTTGGTACAAAGTAAAGTGGTTAACTAAGGTCGCTAGGAAATTGAAGGGAGTACCTAAAGACGGGACCCGTCAACGGGTCAAGAATTAGACCGAAAAAGGCTTTAGGGTGTCCCGTCGTCACAGTCCCAAATCTACTCTGGGGTCAGATAGGATGACCCCCTCGACACGGGAGTCTAAAGAGTACCGGACTATTTTGGCGGTTCTGAGTGGGATATAAATAGATGTTGTACGGGGGTACGATAGATCCTAAATCAAAAGTACTAAAATGTAAGAAACTGAAACGTTTTGGTATTTGATCTGTAGAGAGTGGACGAAAGACCCAGTATTAAAGATTGAAGGCCGAGCCGTCGTGCTGAGGGGTAATAGCCGCACACCGAAATCTCATACCAAAGAGGTCGAGATCTTTGGTCGATACCAAAGAGGATTACACGTTTGCTTAGTGGACCCGTAGAGCACTTTTGTGTCTTAGATTAAGACGTCGAAACCCCTCACCTCGGATTCCAAGATATAAAGACTGTTCGAGATTCGTTACAGAAACAACTGTAAAGTGTAAAGTTTACCGTACTGAAATAGACGAACAGGGTGGGTCCTTAAAGGGGTGAGTCAAAACGTATGCCCCCATATCAGTCTCTTTGTGTTCTACCTTCAACCAGTTGTAGAGAAATCTGGAAACGGATAATGAATCAAAAATATTCAGCAAAGACGTCCCGGGGAAAAGGACAGACACAACGTAGAGTAGAGAAAGAAAAAGGGACCAACCTATTGAGACTCCGTCACACGACTATAGACACAGCCAGTGTAGACAGAAGGCTCGACAGAAAGTGACAGTATTTTTCATTAAAGTAAAAGAAACTAGAGGAAAAAGTAACTCTTGGACTTAGTTTCATGCTGCTCACTATATTATTACCATTATTCTCCGGATTGTATACGTATTTCGAGAAATTCTGGGAATTCTGTCATGTCCATCTCCGGTACCCGGTCCCGTAGTCTCAGACGGACGGATGTAAGTTTAGGACGGAGACGATGAAAGATCGACCCACCGGAACCCACTCAATGAATTGAAGAGACACGAAGTTAAAGGAGCAAACGTTTTACACCGATTAAAACGAAGAATTACAGAAATACTTCTAATTTACTCTAGTACAAACACATCACTCCGCGAATCTTGTCCGGGTTGTATCTCATCCGTGAGACATTAGTTGTTACAATATTAAGGAGTCAGGACACCACTTCAATTCCTTGGTCTCCGGATGATTCCTCTTTACTGAACGTAAGTTCAGGGTGTCCCTCTCTGACTACCGTGTGGCCTGGGTCAGAATGAGGTTGAGGTCACGAGTCTCGTGGGGGAGGTGTGAAGGTTTACACCTCAAAATAACGGCGGTTAAGTGTCGGGACTCACACTGACAAAAGGGTCTTAGGACGACTAGAAAACAAGAAAGAAAGGAAGATTTACCTCGTAAAGGTCGACCCCACTAAGTACCTAGACCCTGGCGTACCTAGGGTAATTGAAGCTCCTTTCAGTATTCCGTTTTGGGTGTAGTTAGTTCGGAGGTTTAATGAGTAGGTAGGAATGTCCACTGCGTACCTAATTCTACTTGTTCCCCACTTCGGACATAGTATGTTATTGATAAATCTAAATACTTTTAGTGTAGTCTCGAATGTGGTTCAAGGTTTCGACTTCGAACGACACAAAAGTGTCGTTCCAACTTGAAGTCCCTATTTTCTGTCCTACAGTGTTATCTCTTCAGGTTCCCCGACCCTGGGGGTCTAAACGATGAATGATCTGAGTACTAGAACTCGTTCAGAAAATTGGGAAATCTGAGACAAAATAGTAAAATAATAAGTAGGAACGTTGTTTGATTCCTCAATCAATAATAGTGGTAAGATGGCTACACCTTTGACTCCGTGTGTCTTCAATTCACTGTACGGGTTCCACTGTACTGATGGCTCTCTATCTCGTGTCGAAGCTTAGGAATATAAACTCAGGTCTTCGGATTCAGGAACGTGGTGAGATAGAGTATTTACTCTTCTGTCGAGATTTCCGTCGTCCGTGACTCATCCTCGAATTATTCGGAAACAACTGAGACTTGGAACTCCTGTTTTGAGTACAGAATAGTTGGAAAATAAGAGATATCATAGAGAAATGGATTATCCAAGAGTCAATTATTCTCAACTCAACGTAATACAGGGGGACCTTTACCGAGACAAAAATAAATTACTAAACGAATCTACGTAAAATTATACGTCTGGTGTTACGAAGAACATGTTATAGAAGACCTGACACTCCGCGCCCGTAAGTAATAAAATACTCTGCGTATACAGTACGTATCGTGTTCGGGAAAAGAATTTGGTTGTGTTGTACGTTTATCTTTAAAGTACATTTTAGTGTAAGTCTGTCAGAGTTTCATCTTTGTCTACAGACTTTTTATACTTGCGGTCCGAATAATTTATAAAATAGTAGTTTATAAAGTATGTAAAGTTTTTACAGTAGACACTTTTGTGTCTTTATGACGGAGTCCTCTTGGTTTTATAAATTAGTGAAAGTTCTTTAAGAATTTTTATTCAGAAGTGGAGTCTTGATAAGGTCCGTCTCTTGTTTAAAGGTCCACGACGTTCGATATAAATAATATAAAAGTAGTTTTAGTCATTGGATCAACTTCCTCTATGTCATTAGTCATTCCAGTAATAATCCATTCTATTACTGAAGACTTACTTAAGAGAGTAATTAGAGTAATGTTTTACCATTACCATGGACTGATTAGTACGACCTCCCCTCTCGACACAACTTAGTCTCACTTTAATTCCGACATTAGTGTCTCGACGAGAACGGTAGAGAAGTACTTTAAGAATGAGCCCCGAACCCCTGACAGAACTTCATGGAGACTGGTCGACCTGATAACTAGACCTCCGAACCCGTGGGCTCCACCGGCCCCCCGTTCCCCTTCTCGGAACCCGTCGTGGTCAGTACTCTTGACCAGGAGAAGGACGAAGACAAGAGACGAAGGACACACTGGAACCTGTCTAGTGTAGACCGAGACCCGAGGTAAAGGTCAAAGGGACTGAATCAGAAGGCGAAAATGGGATCAGGGAATCTGTGTATCCCGTCTAGTGTAGTACGGGTCCTACCAGCGGGTAGAGTGGAGTTCTTCGAAGGTCTAGGAAGGTACCTGGTGTGTGGGACGTACTAGTCAGGGGCGACGGAAAGACTGGGATAGAGGGTGGTAGGAGGGACAGTGAACAAAACAAAGGTAGTGTGACTAGCAGAACGACACGGGAGACAGACCTAGTAGGGGTTGGGGTGAGGCACATAGGTTTACTGAGTGGGTGAGCAGAGGAGGGTCAGAGACGAGGTTACAGTAGGAGGGTCAATACGGACGGGTCTAGTGACGGTAGAGACGTGACCGTGTGGTTAGATACCGAAGGTGTAGGAATAACGGAAGGTCACGTGAGACGTCCCATAATCCAAGAACAGACTGAACGATGAGGAGATGGGGGCGACTTTACATTTGGGGTGTTCCCGATCCTAGAGACATGTGAGTATCCATACGGATCGGTGTCGTCTACACGTTATTGACTACTCGTCCCATAAAGAGTGTGCGAACGCCCTAAGAGTCTCCCACACACTCTACCTACTTGTTCCTACTTCTTCACATATGAGTGACGTCACCCCGGGGAGACCACCCCTCCGACCGAAACGAAAAGGTAAAATGATCTCTAGGTCTGGTGTAGCTCGGGGAAAGACAGGTGCTCCTGAACGGACCCGTGCGTGTACGACCCACCGTCACAGACCTCAGTCTCCTTGGAGTCATCGGTCCCCTCTACCCGGTTCTACTCTTCTACACCTTAACTGCTCTCAACTTTCCCTCCGAGACAGGGCTCAAGGTCGGGAGACAGGGCTCCAGGTCCCAGTCCCACAACCCCGAGGTGTCCCCGTCCGTGCGTTTCTGGAGTCCTCAAAATCGTCTACCCGTAAGACCTACAAAATTGTCCGAGGAGTGCTGACTTCATCCCGTCCACCGTCAGAGTGTTATTGGAGCGACCAGCTTGGTACGTCTTTGTCCAGTCCCGAGACTAGAGGGAGAAACAAGTGTGAGCACGGTGTCTTTCTGAGACCTAGGACGACTGACGAGTACTTACGAATCACTCACATAGTTCTTGAGACTTAACTCCAAACTTATACAAACAAAGACACACGGGACAAACCCCTCACCGTCGTTAGTATTTGACAAGTCATGATTGTTCCTCCGACCTTTGGTATATTGAACTCCCTATTCAATTTTTTTTTTTAGGCACAAATTAGATTTGTCTTCCGACCTACTTTTATTCGGGTCAGAGGTATTGACGTCCTGGTCGTACATTTTCGACTCAATGAAAAATTTAAAAGACACTGAAATCTCATCCCTATCCTCTATTGACCGGGTTCCCGATAGTATGGGGGAGAGTTCAAGTGTCGTTGTAGTGACTGGTGTCTGTGGGTGGACATCTCGGTCTGGTTCAGAGTCTTAGGAAGAGTTGTGTCACGGAGGTTGACAGGGGTGGGTGACTAACCTCGACTGTGTACTCTATTTTGTATTAGCGTCCCTGAAGGGACCACCACGTCATCTATTCTTAGACGGACGGTTACACCCCCTGTGCCCAAGTTAGCAATCAGGCCCTTCTAAGGTGTACGGAACCTCGTTCATTCAGGTACGCGGTGTTGATGCCTCGGACACACGACGCTTATAACTTCGGACACGAGGCGTTGCCCTCTTCTGTGACGACACTCTTCGGACTCGTGGCGCTACTCATCGCGAACGAACGGCGTCGATCTCTTTCGGGTTCATTTCTCATTTCGTTCCTTCTGGGTCGTGTCGGGGTTTATTTATTTATGCAAAAAATTTTTCTCTCTTAAAGGAATTTTTTTTCAGTATGAACATTTTGACCTTGTATACCTATCCGGTCACCTTTCGGGTAACTACAATTCTTTTTCATAAAACTATAGTCGTTTCCCCCTATTTATAGAGACCCCGTCACTCAAAGAGTAGTGGTGAGTTCGTCTCTGTCGAAGAGAGGAGAAAGGATGCTACCAGAGGTCACCGTTCCTTTCGTAGGTACCCATCCACCACCTACGTAAAGGTCACAGTTTTCAAGTCTGGGACTCAAGGTAGCCTGTCTCGTGGAAATGTCGGTTCCCGATCTTTTTTAATACCAATACGCTACACTGTCTCCACAATCGATAGTACTGTCACCGATAATATAACACCATATTTACCTAGTTTAGTTACAACATGTGGAATGTGTTGCAACATGCAGTTACTTCAGAGTTAAATTTTTTTCCATTCCCTTAAAGGGACCACCAGGTCACCAATTCTTAGGTGGAACGTTACGTCCTCCACTCCCAAGGTAGGGACCAGCCCCTTGATTCTAGGGTGTACGTCGTCCCGTAAATTCGAGCGTGTGGCGTTGACGGTTCGGGTGTGCGGCGTCGATCTCTCCAGACATGGGACGTTGATGGCTTCGGGTCCGCGGGACCCCGGTCACACGGTGTCGACCTCTCAGGAACCTGGCGTTTCTTTCTGGGGTGCACTACGTCGTTTCTAGGGGGTACGTCGTTGATTCTGGTCTCCCTCGGTTTGCTTATTCGCTTATTTAGGTAAAAAAAAAATTTCCATTCCTGTCACCGACCATGTAGTTCCTATTCTCCTTGTTCCGTGGAACTATGTCTCCTGTCACGGGACCTTTACAAACTGACAACTAGGGTCCTTCAAGACGGCAAAAGAGGACGACTGATCCAAAGATGAAGTTTCGAAGATCGACCATGATGTGAGGGACACAAAATAGGGTTTATGATAAATTAAAGGTCGAAGTCACAAAGTAGGACATTGGGGGTCCGACATCAGGGAGTGACACCCGTGGTCATCACTCGAATGTGGGATCATGAAAGTCACACAAGGGAAAATCCGGTACCCTTGAAGCCATAGGGGATATCATGTCCTTCCCTTGACCCCGAGAGAGACAGATTAGTATGGTATGGTCTTAAGGAAGGTCGATGGGCGCCACCACCTCCCAAAAGGATCTTCCCACAACAGAAGATCTCGTTGTTTTCCATTTTGTCCGGATGCACGTGGGACCAAGTAGAAAGTCGGATATACTATACCCTGGAGAGATGGAGGATAAAGAAGAGTCGGGGGTAGGACCCTAATGTACGATTTCCTCCTCGGTGCTGTGCACTCAGAGAGGAAGAACATGAAGGAGGAGAGAGGAGAAGGAAGGAGAGGAAGGGGAAGGAGAGACCACCCTTGAATAGAATATCTACAACGACAAGTCAGAGGGGTAGCACAGGTTGAGAACCGCTGGGCAACTTGACGTCGTGCGGTCCGGAGGGACAGGGAGTGGTAGAGGACTTCAACCGGGTTCAAGTACAGGTGACGTAGTGACTATGGGCAGAATAACTATTGGTAGCAGAAAAGGTTTTATACTGAAATACCTTTTTAAGTATTGACCTATGAAGGTCCGAGACAAGATGAGGGGTACTTCTGAAGAGTAGTATCTTTGTGAGGTAAATAATTTCTTGGTGTCACAGTTCTCTCGAAAGACGGACATGAGTTTGGAGCTCATGGGACCTCAAAGTTAGAAAATACTTTATCGAGAAGTAAAAGGGGGAGAGATGATTCCCAATAATATTCGGTGATTCACCAAGAAACATGTATTTAAAAAATAGAACAATTCCAAAAAAAAAAAAGTAAACTGGTTACGAGTCAAGTATTTATTTTGTAGTTTTTTGAACGAGGTTAAGGAAGACATCCAAAACAAACAAACACAAATAAAATCATACCAAAGGGTGACCCTTCCTTCTTTCGTCACTTGTACCGTGATAGACTGGTACAGGAAACGGACACATGTCTGGAAGGTACCAAGAGATGTCGGTTGGTCTCTTTCGGGTAGGGAGGACGGTACCGTGGGTTCGGAACGGCACTGAACGGGGTCGACAGGAAAGATCGAGTAAAGGAGAGAAGAAAGAAGGTTCGGGTCTTCGGTCAGAATGAGGTCTTGTGTGAGGTGACAAGTCAGAAGGACGAAGACGAGTGGGATACGGGAGATGATCCCTTGTGAACCTTTCTGAACCTGACTAAAACTAAATTGTAAAAGATGTACCAAGACTCAACACCAGAAATTGAAACGGACCAATAAAACATTTGGCCACCAATGTCGACGGCGAATTACTAGAGACCGAAACTTCAGTCGTCTAGACTTAAACTCGATGTCAAACACTGTGCTCAGGTCTCAACTATCGTGGTAAATAAATAAGTATTTTACATCTCCCATTACGGATGGACTGTCCCTCCAATACTTTTAACTTATGTAATGTATACGATTTCACGACTCGTACCCGGACTGTATATATCATCCTGAAGTTATTAGAACTTTAGACTCAGAATTCGTTATAAATAGATAGTTTTACGGATTCACAAAAACTTTGTAGACATGAAAGTTGTGGGTTTACACTATTAACAACTATAGACCAGTATATATAAAATAGATAGATTGATAAAGATAGCTGGGTAGTAGATCTCTCTAAGAGATCTGGATATATTGGTAGAGATTACACTTAGACTCACTTGAGGTCTTCAACCACTACCTGTCCCTCCGGACCGCACGACGCTAAGTACCCCAGCGTCTCAGTCTGTGCTGACTCGTTGACTTGACTTGACTTGACTTAACTTGACTTGGTAGAAATAAAAAAAACCAACTTCGTGAACTTTCTTCAACGTCTGGACTACTCGGAAGTAGGGAGTATATTCTTTGATTAGAATATAGTGGTTTACGGCGAAACGGGACTTCTTGTAATTGGTATCAAGATAGTCAAGTCAAGTCAGCGAGTCAGCATAGACTGAGAAACGCTGGGGTACTTAGCGTCGTTCGGTCCGGAGGGACAGGTAGTGGTAGAGGGCCTCAAGTGAGTCTGAGTACAGGTAGCTCAGTCACTACGGTAGGTCGGTAGAGTAGGAGACAGTAGGGGAAGAGGAGGACGGGGGTTAGGGAGGGTCGTAGTCTCAGAAAAGGTTACTCAGTTGAGAANAAAGGTTACTCAGTTGAGAAGCGTACTCCACCGGTTTCATGACCTCAAAGTCGAAATCGTAGTAAGGAAGGTTTCTTTAGGGTCCCAACTAGAGGAAGTTTTACCTGACCAACCTAGAGGAATGTCAGGTTCCCTGAGAGTTCTCAGAAAAGGTTGTGGTGTCAAGTTTTCGTAGTTAAGAAGTCGTGAGTCGGAAGAAGTGTCAGGTTGAGAGTGTAGGTATGTACTGGTGACCTTTTTGGTATCGGAACTGATCTGGCTGGAATCAGCCGTTTCATTACAGAGACGAAAACTTGTATGATAGATCCAACCAGTGTTGAAAAGAAGGTTCCTCATTCGTAGAAAATTAAAGTACCGACGTTAGTGGTACACGTCACTAAAACCTCGGGGTTTTTTATTTCAGACTGTGACAAAGGTGACAAAGGGGTTGATAAAGGGTACTTCACTATCATAGTAAATTAAAGGTCAGGTGTAATTGTAAAGGGTCAACGGGGGTTTTACAGAAAATATTAAAAGGGGGTTGGTTCTCGGTTAGTTCTAAGTATATAACGTAAACTTAAAATATAGAGAAGACAGAGAAATCCAGAGTTTGTAGAGAGTGTGTGGCGAAAAGGACTGAAATTCTTCATGATCCGTAGACAGAACAGCTTGCAAAATGTAAAACCTCAAAAGACTAACGAAAGAAGACCGTATGAAACTGAAAAGGGAGATAGGGAACACAATCGTTTCTAATATCTGATAGGAGTTTACTAGTTTATCCTCGAATCAAGAAAGAGAAAGTAATGGTTCAAAATGTCATTCCTCAACCTTATTACCAGTAAAAGTCATAGTCGTAGACTCTGAGAGAGAGAGAGAAAGAGACAGAGGGAAAGAGAGAATCATAAGTGATTCCTGTGTACCTAAAAAAATTTGATTGCGTACGACAACGTTAGGTAATAAAAATAACAACCAGAACAACGAACTAAACAGGATTAAACCATTTACTCCCGAGGAAGTTCGGTTGAAGACACGGAAATTTTTTATGAAGCAGGTAAAAGGGATCGTTTATAATCCTTTTAAAGTTTGTAGATCTTTTGAACTTTCTAAAAAGATCATTTGTAGGTAATGTGTCGTAGATGGTGAATGTAAAATACGACCCACAAAATAGTGTATAAATCGGAAGGTAGATATAAAGATAGGTAGGTACTTACGTAGATCCATACTACGTTCTTAGGTTCAAACACAAAAGGGTTCACTAATAGATTAACAAGATATAGTAAATACAATTTACAGGTATAAAGAGGTTTCAATCTCTAAGGAAGAAATTATTGTAGTTGAAAGGTGAACACTACTCCAATGACGACCAGAGAATGTGGACAGAGTAACTACATGGACATTTTAACACACGGTCAAAGTGTGATAAAACTAAAATCTCCGAAAGAGGATACAAAATTGTAGATCCTCTCGATCAAAGGAAACGACAACAAGATTCAAAAACCACAAAAGGACCTACCAGAAGGAACAAAAGTGTACTTAAAATTTTAGTTCAACAGATCAACGTCCCTTTTTCTTCACGATCATAAAAGTGACACTAACACGAATATATATATATATATATATATATATATATATATATCCGTGGGGTGAGGTCATGAGAACGGACCTTTTAGGATACCTGCCTCCTCGGACCTTCCGACGTCAGGTACCCCAGCGATTCTCAGCCTATGTTGACTCGCTGAAGTGAAAGTGAAAAGTGAAAGCACATAACCTCTCCCTTTACCGTTGGGTGAGGTCACAAGAATGGACCTCTTAGGGTCCCTGCCCCCTCGGACCACCCGACGACAGATACCTCAGCGTGTCTCAGCCTGTGCTGACTTCGGTGAATCGTCGTCGTCGTCGTCGTCGTCGACAATAACAAATCAACGACTCAGTACAACCTGATAACGCTGGGGTACCTGACATCGGACGGTTCGAGGACACAGGTACCTTAAATGGTTCGTTCCTATGACGTAAAGGAAGAGATCTTCTAGAAGGACTGGGTCCCCAACTTGGGTACAGGGGACATAACAATCTGTCTAAGAAATTGTGACTCGGTACACCCTTCGGGTATTATATATATATATACTACCGGAAATAGAAAACATATATAATTCGTTATAATAGATTCTTCTCGTAGATCCCCCTACTAATATAATCAAAACCTTCACACAATCAGAGAGTCAACAAAGGTTGCGGAACGTTGAGGCACCTAATATCGGGACGGTCCGAGACAGGTACTTTCAGAGGTCCGTTCTTATCACCTCACTCAACGGTAAAGGAAAAGATCCCCTAGAAAGGATAGGTCCCTATATATATATATATAATTAGATACCTCTGTTATTATAAAATAATAATATAATAATTATAAATCTTACTATAATTAAAGAACTATAACTTGGTAGGAACTTAACATTGTTTTAAACCAGAATACACAATAAAACTTAGTCGACAATTATTTCGAGATCAAACCTAAAAACACATCAGTAATTGTTCACTGTAACTGGACATCTAAAGAAGAAACGTGCTATAAATAGTCCAAATCTCTAGTCATGATAAAGTGAAATACGATTTTAAGGCTTCAAACGTATGAAAAAAAGACAATAAACCCTGTCGAATTTACCGTAACTTTAATAGACTAAAAACTTCCTTATCGTCTTTTGTAAATTTTTGTGGTCTTGGACCTTTAAAATACCCTCAATCAAGAAGGTATTGAAAGAGATCAACAATACTTTTAACTAAAAATATTCGATAGAGGTAAACACAGTTAAAACACCTTACCGTAAAAGGGGTCCTTTAATGGAAAAAATAGATCCGAAATTTTAACGAAACTTATGCTAACACGGTTCTCAAGAATTTTTAAAGAAGACTAAGTTATCAACAAAGAAGGAGTCGTAACAAATAAAACAAGAAAGACTAATAAAAATACAAAATCAATCATTAAACACATAGACAAATAAGAGAGACAAAAATAAAAAGTACCTTGAATCATTGTCAAAGTAATACTGAAATCCATGACAATAAAAAATACCTATAAAGTACCCGTGAACTCTTCTTCCACATAATAGATAATAGTCAGTCCCATATTTAAAACTATCTATATGTATTCTAGATGGAATGACTAATACACCGGGTCTTCAAGATAATAGGTATAAGTATAAAACAGATGAAGTAGAAAGAACATGTCTCTCTTCCCATATGTTAGAGGGAAGTGATAACTAAAGACATGTAAAGTTAAACGTAGAGGATATCAAAGACAAAATACTTCTAACGATACATAATAATCCACGTCACTATCAGTATTCGTAATGTAGAAGTAAAACTTAGCGTAGAACATTGTACTAGTTGTTAAGACGAAGTAGAGTAAATAAATAAACCAGACTTAAAATGAAACAAGTTCATTTTAAAAATGAAACAAGATCACTTTTTCTAGTTCAATAGTCAAAAGAAAGATGGACAGTACCAACTGGGGTTAGGAAATACGAATGGAAAGGATTTAGTGAATTAAAGTTTATACACAAAAACATTTGGATAGACTTGTAGAAAAATAAGATCATCTATTCACGATATCTGTTACAAACACAGGAATAGGGTTTAAGGACACAACTTTGAATCGGGGGTCACACTACCGTAAACCTCCACCCCAAAACTCCTCTACTAATCCAGTACTCCAACCTCGGGGTATTTACCCTAAGCACGGGAATATCTCCTCTGGGGTATTTCGAGGGAACGGGGAAGACGGTACACTCTCTTGTGTCACTCTTCTGTCAGTAGATACTTAGTCCTTTACCTAGAAATGGTCTGTGACTTAGACGGTCGTTGAATTAGAACCTAGAGGGTCGGAAGTCTTAACACCCTTTATTTGAAGACAACACATATTCAGTAGGTTAGATCCATGAGCCAATATCGTCGGGGTTGTCTGATTCTGTCTTATTGGACCTTACTAATTAAAATGTACAGTTGAACTGACTCGTTTTCCTACGGGTCTATAGACTATTTTATAATAAAGGTCCACACTGATACTCCCACAAAAGTCTTCTCTAATCGTAAACTTAGTCATCTGACTCATTTCCTCTAACGGGAGTAACTACACCCATCTGTAGATTGGTCAACTCCCGGACTTATATTGTTTTTTCCGTTTCCTTCCCGTCTAAGAGAGTGACGAACTAGACCCTACAGAAGACAGGAACTTATAACTACTAGAAACACAAACCCGGAAACTTGAGTCTGACCCTGATTGTGGTAACCAAGGGAACCAAGAGTCCTGAAGTCCAAAATTGATATTGATGAAGTAGTTGAAAGGAACCGAAGGTCGAATGTCTACCGTCTAACACCTTGAAGAGTCGGAGGTATTGTGTACTCGGTTAAGGAGTATTATTTATAGATAGATAGGTCGGTAAAGTAGATAGATAGATAGATAGATAGATAGATAGATAGATAGATAGGTAGATAGTAGATAGAACAACAAATCAACGATTCAGGACAGACTGAGAAATTATTGGGGTACCTGACATCGGTACTCTGTTAGCGAACCGTGCTTTACCAACCTACCGTAGTGACTGAGCTACCTGTACTCAAACTCGTTCGAGGCCCTCAAACACTACCTGTCCCTTCGGACCGCACGACGTCAGGTGCCCCAGTGTTTATCAGTCCATACTGACTCGTTGACTTGATTGACCGAAGAGACGGGTACTTTAAAGGGTCTGTTCCGACAACCTCACCCGTTGGTAAAGAAAGAGGTCCCCTAGAACGGCTGGGTCCCTAGTTTGGGAACAGAGGACGTAACGTCCGTCTGAAAGATAACGACTCGGTAAAATAGATAGTTAACAGATAGAGGATAACCGAAAGACCTTTTAGGACTGTCCATACTCAATACGGATAAATGTAAATAATTATACTAAATTTATATCATAATCAAAACACTGTAAGTCAAGTCAAGTCAGCGAGTCAGCACAGGCTGAGAAACGTTGGGGTACTTAACGTCGTACGGTCCGGAGGGACAGGTAGTGGTTGACGGTCTCAGATGGTTTTGGGTACAGGTAGCTCAGCCACTACGGTAGGTTGGTAGAGTAGAAGACAGCAGGGGAAGAAGAGGACGGGAGTTAGAAAGGGTCGTAGACTCAGAATAGTTTACTCAGTCGAGAAGCGTAGTCCACCGGTTTCATAACCTCAAAGTCGAAGTTGTAGTCAGGAAGGTTACTTGTGGGTCCTGACTAGAGGAAATGCTACCTGACCAACCTAGAGGAACGTCAGGTTCCCTGAGAGTTCTCAGAAGAGGTCGTGGTGTCTAGTTTTCGTATCTAAGAAGCCACAAGTCGAAAGAAATATCAGGTTGAGAGTGTAGGTATGTACTGGTGACCTTTTTGGTATCGGAACTGATCTGCCTGGTAACAACTGTTTCATTACAGAGACGAAAAATTATACGACAGACCCAAAGAGTAGCCTCTTCCGTTACCGTGGGGTGAGGTAATGAGAACGGACCTTTTAGGGTACCTACCTCCTCGGACCATCCGACGTCAGGTACCCCAGTGACTCTCAACCTGTGTTGAGCCACTGAAGTGAAAGTGAAAATTGAAAGTACATAACCTCTTCCTTTACCGTTGGGTGAGATCACAAGAACAGACCTCTTAGGGTCCCTGTCGCCTCGGACCACCCGACGGTAGATACCCCAACGTTTCTCAACCTGTGCTGACTTCGCTGAATCGTCGTCGTCGTCGTCGTCGTCGTCGTTGTCCAAAGAGTATCGATAAGAAGGTTCCTCATTCGTAGAAAATTGAAGTACCGACGTCAGTGGTAGACGTCACTAAAACCTCGGGTCTTTTTATTTCAGACTGTGACAAAGGTGACAAAGGGGTAGATAAACGGTACTTCACCACCCTGGTCTACGGTACTAGAAGCAAAAGACTTACAACTCGAAATTCGGTTGAAAAAGTGAGAGAAGAAAGTGGAAGTAGTTCTCCGAGAAATCAAGAAATGAAAGACGGTATTTACATCACAGTAGACGTATAGACTCTAATAACTATAAAGAGGGCCATTAGAACTAAAGTCGAACATGAAGAAGGTCGGGTCACAAAGAGTACTACATGAGACGTATTTTCAATTTATTCGTCCCATTGTTATATGTCGAAACTGTATGAGGAGAAGGATAAACTTTGGTCAGACAACAAGGTACAGGTCAAGATTGGTAACGAAGGACTGGACGTATGTCCAAAGAGTTCTCCGTCTAGTCCACCAGACCATAAGGGTAGAGAAAGTCTTAAAAGGTCAAATAACACTAGGTGTGTCAGTCTCCAAAACACTGTAATAAAAAATAAATAACACATGAAAACGACACATAAGGCAAAAGAAATGAACTTAAAACGAAGTAAAACAAAAAGGTAAAGAAAACTACAAACCTTTCCAAACACAAAAACAAAATCACCAATGCAAGTATGATTGTGACACAGGAGTCAGGGGGAAACAAGTGAACACAAATGACGATAAACTAAACAACAGAAATTCACCATAAGAAACTAAGAATAATCGATACGTCGTTATTACTTGAATAAAATGAAAGAAAGAAAAAGAGATGACAGGGGAAAGACCAATATATTAAAGGTGAAAGAGTCTTATAAACTATAAATGTACGATAAGAAGGTGAAATTACCTTTAGATTCAAAATCAGTATCTAGGTACCAATTTATTAATCTACTATTTTTACTTAGGAAACTGGTTATAAAGAGTCAGTGAGGGTCCGATATATTTCAATAAGGAGATCATATAAGAAGTTCTTCCTGGGTACTTATGGTATAAGATATTTTAAAAACGTTAAAATACACACATTGATAACAAGAATCTGAAGTATAACTTCCTGTCTACTTTAAGGAAGAAAGGTACGAAAGTATATGAACTCAAGGAACTTACCCAATGAGATAATTACTGATTAGAATGTAGCGATAACTCTTTATACTACGGTTCTAATAAAAACAAAGGAAACAGAGATATAGACTTCCGAGTCTTCCATAAAGGAAAATGAACTCGTAGATTATAAAAGTTTCTATATTGAATCACAAACGACAGGAACCAGTTAAAGGGGTCCGTTTTTCCATCGGAAAAGTAATACACTTAAGTACAGAGAAAATGAAACCCTTCCCTCCTCAATCCTACACTGGGACTCACGTCACCCTTCGTACTTCTCACAAGGAGTCCCCACTCTCCACCCGTCTGTGACTGAGTGTTGTAGACTCACTACTCTCCTAGGGTCCTCTCTAGATCAGGTTGGTGGCGAGACATGTCCTTCCGAACGACCTCCGACGTACTGGGACCCCTGTCCTTCTCGGAGAGAAAAAGTGTCAGGTGTAACGAGACTGATCTCTTAAGAAGGAATATTTCTTGACTCTCGACGGAAGGATCTTAGAGGTGAATTCCATCGAGACGAAAGAGGAGAGTAGAATAGAAAGAGACCCGGTCGTAGGGGGTTCAGGGGACTGGTGTTGTTACGATCCTCTCCAGGTTTTACGACCTTCTCCGACGACCGGGTCGGTGATAGGATTTGTGGAAAGAGGACCCCCGTCTTTTGACGACATGCCTCGATCAAGTGCGAGGGTCCTTAAAGTCACTTCAACCACCGGCCCCTAACGAGAGGTGGGTCCTGAGACTGTCTATTCGTTCATACCAAGATTTACATCACCGAAAACACCGTTGATGGCGAAGTTGTGTTGCCTGGCTTATTTGTCGTCACGGGACAATGGTCAGGGTCATGACTCAAGACGAGTAGACTTGGGGAGAGAGGGTGAGAACAAATGGACTTGAGACGTGAATAAATCAGTGGAGGTCGAGTGGGGGCAAGAACCAACCTCTGGGGTTAAAGATCGAGGGAAAAAGAATAAGAAAGAGGAGACCCTGGGACTGCGGTACCGGAAAAGACCCAGGGTCGGGACTCAGGATTGAAATAGAACGTTCAGATGAGGCGACTCGGGGTGTGCTGTGACTTAATTATTCGTTTAGAGTGGTTTGTCTTTATAGACGACGGTTCGTGTAAAGCGTTCCCTTTTCCCTTAAAAGTAGATAGTTTTCACGTATATAAAGTTCCCCCGGATAGTAAGTGACTTTAAGTATTCTCTTTTTCTCAGGGTTCTTTTAGTTCCTGTAAACGTAATGTTAGGTGGAGTTACGGGTTTTTATAGGGCGACTTGTACGTCTTAAGATTCCTTATCTCACACAAAACGAATAAACGTTCTTCTTTTTTCTTTTTTACAAGTTCCTTTCCTCCCCTGACTCCAAATTTTAGAGTCTGTACGATTTTGATCGTAAACCAATTGAAACTGGTTTCTTAGTGGAAACAAGAATGTTTAGAACCTCACCCGGGACCATCCCCACTACCTTCTAGGTCTGTACCGTGGCTCCGTTTCCGTGACACGAAGCTCTATCTCGTTTTCCTAGACTTCGACCTACTGGAGGCTGGTGAGTTCCTGGTGTCGAGATGCAGAAATTTAGCCTCCTCCTTGTCCAGTAGGAAATTCCCAAGGTAGTCTCGACATGTCCGCTCAGAGGGTTTAGAGGGATAACTAACTCGTGATTGAAGTGCGTGTGTCGCCAGGAGGAGTCGTTATGGAGAGGTCGCCCCCCTTACGGGTGTCTCGTCCTTACGGAAACTGAAAACACGAACTAAAACACTACGATTTTTAATTCCGTGAAACATAGGATGAGGAAGTACAAGACACAAATATGACATTTTCACGAATTTTACTAAGGGACGACCCTCTTTTGGATTTTAGTTGGTGTCTTCCGAAGGATAGACTGTGTAAACAATTACCCCTCCAACAAGAGTTATTGTTGGTTTGAGTGTGAATGACCTACAGAGGAGTCACGGTCCCCAGGACGGTTCTCGAACGGTTTATAAGAAAAAAATTGGATATATAAAATTTTAATTAAAAATAACATCATCTCAACGAAATATTACAACATCATCAAAGTCGGTCCACTTAGTCGATAGGTATATATAAATGGGGGAGAAAAAGTCTAAGGGAAGGGTAAATCCAGTCGTGTCTCGAAACTCATCGTAAGAAAAACGATATGTCAGCCAAGAGTATTCAATAGATAAAATATGTGTCATCACATATATACAGTTAGAATTAGAGGGTCAAATAGGGTGGTTTGTAAGAAAATAAACCTTTCTGATTCATCAAACGGGTTCCAGTGTGTTGATCGTCCCCCGTTTCACCCTGAGTTTTCAGTTCGGACCCACTGAGGTTTGGGGTTCGTACCCCTCTCAGGCCGTCACGGTCCTGCACCCGACTACACTTCACACTACTGTAGGGAGTACAATCTTAGGTCTGACCAAGAGAAGACAGAAGCACAACAACAACAACAAAAAATCAGTGATTTAGAACAGACTGAGAACGTTAGGGTACCTGACATCGGAGGATCCGAAGAAGACAGGTACCCTAAAGGGTCCGTTCTTATGACCTCTCCCAACGGTAAAGGAAGACGTCACCTAGAAGGACTGGGTCCCTGATTTGGACGCAGAGGACGTGACTGACCGTCTAAATAAAAAAATTGGTAACTCGGTGGTCCCTTCGCGGTAGAGAAATCAGAATCTCAGTGCTATTAAATTACTAGGTCTGAATGTGCTTATGCACCTAAATTCGTAAGGAAAAAATTCAAATACAATACTCGAAGTAGTGACTAAACGTTTCCCCTCTCCGAGTCTTTCACCAATTTCTGTACGGTACCATGTCACAAGAGTCCCCCTGGAACCTGTAAACTACTCCCGGGGTAGAACGAACAACCGTTCCAACGAACGGAGTAACTAGGAACGAGTAAGGGAGGAGGGGAGAGTCCCGTTGCGAGTCGTCTCCTACAAGGGTCAATTACTTAGACCCCAACTCCCAGAGATAAAATGGTAATTACGACATTAAAAGTGACTCACTATGGGGAGGGGTGAGAGTTGGAAGAAGTAAAATAAGAGTCTGAACAAACCCCGTCGTCTACTAAGGTAAACGAAACACTAACGACTGAATCTCCCTGTTCGACTTTTTTTTTTACAAAAATCTATTATAAAGAGAAAGAAGAGGGGGAAGAGGAAGAGGAAGAAGAAGAAGTAGTAGGGAAGAGGAAAACTAGAGTTCAGACAAATAAAGAGGGAGATAAAGACAAGGATCCTTTGGGAAACACCTGTAGAGTCTTTCAGGGAGACCACCGGACACTCTTCAGTCAGGTCCAGGTTCGAGTGAAGACTCGGTTGTAAAGAGGGTGTAGTGTCATCGGTCTTGACACCGGACCCCTGGACTCCACTCGTCCGTAAAAGACGGAAGAGGAGGAGGACGAAGTCGTAGTCTCACGTCCCTCCTCCCAGTTCCTGGTGAAGATCTATGACGTAGGATAGGAGGAAAACTCGGACTACGGGGACCACAACACCCGTCTTTCTTGGTCTCTACCCTCTTAGAAGAGAAAGGATTAACAGAACCAGGAAAGGACCAACTAACAGGAACGAGGGACTCACTGACACTACTTCCACTTACGGACGACCACCATGTAGAATGTTAGAGGACGACGACGACCACAGGTGAGTGGACCTCCCGCAAGGAGAGCCCATTCCAGGACCGTTCTACCATTCTGGGACCGGTGGTAGGTGTTGTAGATGGACTAGGTGACGTTTAAGACGTCGGGAGAGAAAGGTGGAATGAAGAGAAGGACGACGAGTTTATCCTAGTTTTCCTTCTACTCGTTCAGAAGACTGACTCATTTATGGTTGGCCCCTGTACTTTACGACCGGAGTGAAACGTCCGTGGGAATCAAAAACACTCACATAGAGAATCACAGGAGGGAATGATGAATGGAACCTCTACCTTCTCAACACAGGAGAAGAGAGGGTTTGTCACCTGTCTTCTCCCGTTTAGTAACAGGAAGGGTAATCATTTTATATATAATTATAAAGTTATTAAAGGAGAGGGAGGTAGAAGATTCTGATGAATCTACTTCCACCCAATTTGGACAGGTCGACGGAGAAGTCGTTTGGGACTAACCCCACAGGACGGGGTCATTGAGGACCGTGAAATCTTAAGTCCCACGAATCACGATTTAGAAGTACGAGTCAAATACCAGTGCTCGGTATAGGACGATGTGTATCAACCTTTTAAAGTAGAAATAGTCTGTCTCAAACGGAAAGTCATATTCTTACATTCACTGTCTTTAATTAAAGGGTCCGAAGGAACGTCGATCCCTGTCCACACAATGGGTCGAAACTACTAGTCTGAGTGTTGTGGTCTGAAACTTGTTCTTTGGTCATTATACTTCTTAATCCCTGAAACGTTTTTAGGTTATACCGATGGTAGTCATCACCGATATAGGTCAAACGTCCCCGTGTTACCACCGTCACACTCCAGGTCACAGTGCCCCCAGGTACCACGTTTGTCACCTCAGATACGTCTTCGACACAACAATTACCGAAGTACCTGGGAAAGACGTCCAACTGAACCCCACGTCGAGACCCGACATATGTAAGACTCGGAACAAGAGTCCGGAAGGACTCTAAGACACCCGAATGGGTTATAAGAAAATCATTTAAGGGAAAGAATTTAGACTGTGGGAGGGGGTGGTATCGATTTTGTTTACATATAGTCACGTCAATTCTCCCGAAAGTTTCAATAAAGGACAAAGTAATGTATAAACAGATTTCTTCGTCTACTTAGTTTGAAACGATAAAAACCGTTTTTTAACAGAATTTTTTTTTTTACGGAGTTGTTGTATGACTTTTTTTACTCACCTTTTATGAAGATCCGTTTTATCGTAATCACGGACTACGTCATTTGATGACCGACGGGAGTGTAAAACGTCAACGAAACTATTCCCTAGAGAATGAATTCGAAACTGAAACTGACGATATCTTGGTTAGGGTAGAAACGGTTAAAAAAAAAATACAAAAGATCAAAAGAATACAAAAGTATGATTGGACTAATTATTTTTTATTAGAGTCCTTTACAACTTTTAAGTAATGGTCAATAAAAAGACAAGTCCATAAAATAGACCTTGGGAATATTTATTTCACTGGTTTCTACTTGTTCTACCGATTTAATAATTGTGAATGTTATAATGGGTTTCTATTCTCTTTATCTATAACTATTAAGGACTTTCAAAATGTCGTGTCGTTGAGACCCAGTCTGAGATCTGAAGCGACAAGTCAGAGATTCAGTACAGACTGAGACGTTGGGGTACTTGACGTCGTATGGTCTGAGAAGACAGGAGGCGATAGAGGACCTCAAACGAGTGTGAGTACAGGTAACTCAGCCACTACGGTAGACTGAGAGAATAGGAGACAGCGGGGGAAGAGGAGGACCGGAGTTAGAAAGGGTCGTAGTCCCACAAAAGGTTACTCAACCGAGAAATGTAAACCACCGGTTTCATAACCTCGAAGTCGATACCGTAGTCAGGAAGGTTACTTGTAAGTTCCAACTAAAGGAAATCTTAACCGACCAAACTAGAGGAACGTCAGGTTACCTGAGAGTTTTCAGAAGAGATCGTGGTATTAGACTTTTGTAGTCAAGAAACCGGAAGTCGGAAGTAATACCAGGTTGACAGTGTAGACATGTACCGATGGTCTTTTTGGTAGTGGAAACAACCGTTTCACTACAGAGACGAAAAATAATGTAGGACATTATGAATGTTGTTGGGATACCTTCCTCTTAATAGTGGGAGTAAAATATCTATTTCTTTGGTTCAGGCCACTCTAATTTATAGGAGTTAGAAAGTTGGGTAACAGGTTCATATAAACAATATAATTGTTACAGTAAGGTTTCGTCGTAAGAGACCAAAGACAAACTGGGGTTTTCTAAACTGAAGTAGATGACGCTCCCTAAAGAAACCTTCCTTACTACGATTTTGACTTCGAGGTCATGAAACCTGTGGAGTACACTTCTCAACTGAGTAACCTTTTATGAGACTACGACCCTCTCTAACCCCCGTCCTCCTCTTCCCCTGCTGGGTCCTACTCTACCGACCTACCGTAGTGTCTGAGCTACTTGCACTCAGACTCACTTGAGGCCCTCTACCACTACCTGTCCCTCCGGACCGCACGACGCTAAGTACCCCAGCGTTTCTCAGCCTGTGCTGACTCGCTGACTTGACTTGACTTGACTTGACTGACGCTCCTCACATCATAGACGAGAGGTTCCCCAGATTCACCCCAGACAGACGTCTCTTGTTTTAGGAAGGATCCGTCGACATTTGTCTTTCTCGAACCGTGTGTCAATTAACCTTTTAGGTTTCTTTGTTTGAGATCCTACTCGGAAGTTTTTGTTGATGGTTTTGGTGCACCGTCTTGACCCGGTGGTTCCCTCGATGACGAGAACTGTGACGGTCTTCGTTCAAATCTCCGAACAAAGTCTTTGTACGATGGACCCGATGTCCATCTTTCTACGGAGACGAGTTCACGTTTCGACGAGATCTGGATAAAGAGGAGATGAGTTTAGACATGGTCGTTTCTTACCTAGGGACCGTGGACGAGGAGAGGTGTACATTGCACCAAGGATTAGTTCAGATCCTAGTATGTTCTGTCTGTTCTAGTCATACTGATAAAAAAAAGAAAACGAAGTCCGAAGTTATACCGAACGGGACCCTGATAACGACTAGAACAGAAACAACTTGTAAAACCCTAAAACAACTAGTATTAAAAAACAAAATTATAACTCAATTTTTTTGATAATTTTATAATAAACGAAAATAATGACTCATGAAACCACGGGGAAATTTTTTTCGGAGAACTACTTTCACTTTCTCCTCTCACTTTTTCAACCGAATTTCGAGTTGTAGGTCTTTTGCTTCTAGTACCGTAGACCAGGGTAGTGAAGTACCCTTTATCTACCCCTTTGTCATCTTTGTCACAGTCTGAAATAAAAAACCCCGAGGTTTTAGTGACGTCTACCACTGACGTCGGTACTTTAATTTTCTGTGAATGAGGAACCTTCTTTTCAATACTGGTTGAATCTATCATATAAGTTTTCGTCTCTGTAATGAAACGGCTGATTCCAGGCGGATCATTTCCGATACCAAAAAGGACACCAGTACATACCTACACTCTCAACCTGACACTTCTTCCGACTTACGATTTCTTAACTACGAAAACTTGACACCACAACCTCTTCTGAGAACTCCCAGGGAACCTGACGTCCCTCTAGGTTGGTCAGGTAAGACTTCCTCTAGTTGGGACCCTAAAGAAACCTCCCTTACTACGATTTCGACTTCGAGGTCATGAAACCGGTGGAGTACGCTTCTCAACTGAGTAACCTTTTCTGAGACTACGACCCTCTCTATCCCCCGTCCTCCTCTTCCCCTGCTGGGTCCTACTCTACCGACCTACCGTAGTGTCTGAACTACCTGCACTCAGACTTGAGGTCCTCTACCACTACCTGTCCCTCCGGACCGTACGACGTTAAGTACCCCAGCGTTTCTCAGCCTGTGCTGACTCGGTGACTTGACTTGACTTGAACCACGGGGAAATTTATCCCCCGGTTTCCACTCACAGGTTTGTTGACCGTGACTATTTTATACAGATTAATCGTATTAAATTCAGTGTAAGTCTTAGAACGATGTTTCCTCAGACCCTTTGTGTCACAGATCGAAAGACCGGAGGTATTATACCCTTTCAGTCGTTCTTCCTCCAACGATTTGTCCATAATCTCTTTGGTCATGGATTATAGTCGGTGTGCACTTTGATTTAAACTGGAATGCCTCCTTCGATGTTTAGTAAACGAAGGACACGAAAATTATAATGTAAAGTACGACGGTTTCAGAAGGGGAGTGAGAAAGAGTGCGAAAGTTACACACACGCACGAGTAAAAGTAATCTTCACAGGAGTTAAATAAAAATTTGAAGTGACCTATTTTCTACCAATGAACGTCGACACAAAAACAAAAACAAAACAAAAAGGAGTGTGGTCTCTATGGTTTCAAAACCAAGAAAGTATAGAGGTGTTATTTTTCAATATAAATTCTTTATTCGTTTATCTATGAAAATACACAAAGAGGATCTGACCTTTCCTTACAATTAACCGTGAAGGAACCAATACCATTATCCTAGTGGTCGTAAAGACTTCCTGTTAGGTCACGGTAGGTTTGAGACCAGTCGAATAAGATTGAAGGGAGGAATATCACATATAAAAGGAACCAAAAATGTAATATGTAGTTTGGAAAACAAAAATAGAGTCCTAGGTGTAAGGAACAACTTTTATGTTAAATTTAAAAAAATGTGAAGTTTTTCCATTTATTTTTCACAATGATCTTGATATTTTGGATTTGAAACCCCGTGAAACACAATAGTCCTTTAAGTGACGTCGAACTGTATCTTAGTGATCAAGTTGAAAAGTATGTAAAGTAACTCATTTGTTCACTAAATGACACAAGAAATTTTTACACAAGAATTTTCTCAATTTGAGGGACATTAAGAATTTTACAGTTTGAACGAAAATTGTTTCTACTTTAAACTTTATAAGACCTTCTTTTTAGTCACAAATTGAATTATTCAGTCGTTCCCCTTCCAAAAAGATTTAGACTGTGAAGTTCTCAGTGTTTTTTAAAAATTTAAGTTGTTTTATTTCTAAAATTTAACGACGTACCTTTTTGACATTTCCTTCAGTCTTTCGTTTTGTTGTAGTTTTTAAAACGTTGTGTATATTGTGTGTTATCCGATGAAAGGAATGACAAATTTTTCAAAGATGTTTCTTTATTCTTTTACTGATAGGTGATTTATCTTTACACTTGTTTTCTATACATCCCTACTAAATCTTTACGTCTATAAAATAAAAAGTCAGAGTCTTAGGGTAAACTAAGAAAAGAAAAATCATACTTCTATACTTTTAATACTTTCTCGTATATTCATTGATTGCATATAGGTTAACTTCAAGATATCCTTTCTTCCCCCTCTTATAAGTGTCATATAAAAAATTTTGTTGGCGACTCTTAAAGGACCTTAACTGGTTTATCGACAAGAAGTACCAGTCCTTCATGTTGATTAGGGTACGTCCTGTTTACTTTTTCTTTAATGTGAAACTGGGTCGTTGAACTTTCACGCTGTTGGTTTTGGTATATAAAAATTTCTTCAGTCTCCCTTTATGTGTTATAAGGGTTCCTTATAATTCATCTGATTGATAACCGAGAGTTTTTGTTGTCTTTGGTCCTTTGTCACCTCATTATAGAAAATATAGTTAAGTTTCGATCACCTCCACTACCTTAAAGTAGACTCAATAAAGTTTGGGATTTTCTACTACGACACTTTCACGACGTGAGTTATACGGTCGTTTAAACCTTTTGAGTCGTCACCGGTGTCCTGACCTTTTCCAGTCAAAAGTAAGGTCAGGGTTTCTTCCCGTTACGGTTTCTTACAAGTCTGATTGCGTGTTGACGTGAGTAGAGTGTACGATCGTTTCATTACGAGTCTTAAGAGGTTCTATCCGAAGTTGTCATACACTTGACTCTTGAAGGTCTACACATTCGACCTAAATCTTTTTTGTCTACTTCGTCTCTAGTTTAACAGTCGTAGGCAACCTAGTATCTTTTTCGTTCTCTTAAGGTCTTTTTGTAGATGTAGACGAAGTGACTGATGTGATTTCGGAAACTGACACACCTAGTGTTGTTTGGTACCTTTTAAGAATTCTCTACCCTTATGGTCCGGTGGAATAGAAAGAGGACTCTTTGCATATACGTCCAGTTCTTCGTTGTCAATCTTGGCCTGTACTTGTTACCTGACCAAGGTTTAACCTTTTCCTCATACAGTTCCGACATATAACAGTGGAACGAATAAATTGAATATACGTCTCATATAGTACTTTTTACGACCAGTCTTACTTCGTGTTCGACCTTAGTTCTAACGACCCTCTTTATAGTTGTTGGAATCTATACGTCTACTGTGGTGGGAATACCGTCTTTCGCTTGTCCTTGATTTCTCGGAGAACTACTTCCACTTTCTTCTCTCACTTTTTCGACCGAATTTTGAGTTGTAAGTTTTTTACTTCTAGTATCGTAGGTGAGGGTAGTAAAGTACCTTTTATCTACCCCTCTGTTACCTCTGTCACTCTCTGAAATAAATGAATAAATAAAAACGAAGTTTTAGTGACGTCTACTACTGACGTCGGTACTTTAATTTTCTGTGAACGAGAAACCTTCTTTTCGATACTGTTTGGATCTTTCGTATAATTTTCGTCTCTGTAATGAAAGGGTTGTTTCCAGAGAGATCAGTTTCGATACCAAAGAGGTGATCAGTACATACCTACACTCTCAACCTGATATTTCTTTCGACTCGTGGCTTCTTAACTACGAAAACCTGATATCACAACCTCTTCTGAGAACTCTTAGGGAACCTTCCGTTCCTCTAGGTTGGTCAGGTAGGATTTCCTTTAGTCCGAACTTATAGTAACTTTCCTGACTACGACTTCGATTTCGAGGTTATGAAACCGGTGGACTATACTTCTCGACTAAATAACCTTATCTGGGGCTACGACCCTTTCTGACTTCCACCCTTCTTTTCCCCTACTGTCTCCTACTCTACCAACCTACCGTAGTGGCTGAGCTACCTGTACTCAAACTCGTTCGAGGTCCTCTGCCACTTCCTGTCTCTTCTGAACACACGACGTCAGGTACCCCAGTGTTTCTCAATCTGTACTGACTCACTGACTTGTTGTTGTATAGTTAAGTATTAATGTACAACCACTTTGATACCCTGTTTTTATCCCTACTTTAATTCTATAAAACTCTGACTCAAACGGTCATTATCCTGAAGTCATTTCCTTCAATCTCCTACATCGAGTCCACTCTCCTACTGGGGTCTTTCTTCCGAATTATACATCCTTCTTTAGTCATTTATACACTTATTTGACAAAAATTTTTAACGGACAGGTGTAGTTATTATTATTTTTACGGATTAAACTTCCCATCTCGATGTTCTATCTGTAATTTTATAACGTGTCGTTATTGTACATTATACACCCTCTAAGAACCAAGAAACTCCCTCTCGTAACTTCTAAATAACTTAAATAAATACTTTACTTTTGTAAATAACTTGTAGTTAACTTTTAAAAATCTAAAATATAGTCCTTATGGACAATTATAGAATTCCTATTGACTATGTTCTTATCACGTGTGTTCAAATTAGTAATCTACCTTTTGTCTTTTTTTCTACGGATAAAGAAAAAAAAAATTACAATTTTCCTTTTACTTTCTTCACACATTCTTTTTTTTTATTCCCTTTTGTATACTTCGGTTCATTTGGTTTTACTTGATTTTGTACTCTCAGTCTCTAACAGTATGTTCTATAATTTTTAACCCGTGATATGAGACATAATTCGTATAGACTTGAATTCCAACGTGATTCCAACTTCGATTTCTCTACCTCTTTATATATGACCCATTTATGATTGGTTATCTTTCGACCTCTCTGACATGATTGAGTTTGTTCTGTCTAAAAATTCTTTTTCTCTTAATAATACTAATTTAACTTCTACTTTTGTGTTGGGGTCCTTCAAGTTAAGTATTCTTTTATTTTATTAAGATTTATGAATGAGAGATATAATTTGATGGGCGAGGTTTTAGTGACGTCTACCACTGACGTCGGTACTTTAAATTTCTGCGAATAAGGAACCTTCTTTTCAATACTGGTTAGATCTATCGTATAAGTTTTCGTCTCTGTAATGAACCGGCTGATTCCAGGCAGATCAGTTCCGATACCAAAAAGGTCACCAGTACATACCTACACTCTCAACCTGATATTTCTTTCGACTTGTGGCTTCTTAGCTACGAAAACTAGACACCACAACCTCTTCTGAGAACTCTCAAGGAACCTGACATTCCTCTAGGTTGGTCAGGTAAGATTTCCCTAAAGAAGTCTCCCTTACTACGACTTCGACTTTGAGGTCATGAAACCGGTGGAGTACACTTCTCAATTGAGTAACCTTTTCTGAGACTACGACCCTCCCTAACCCCCGTCCTCCTCTTCCCCGACTGTCTCCTACTCTACCGACCTACCGTAATGACTGAGTTACCTGCACTCAGACTCACTTGAGGTCCTCAACCACTGCCTGTCCCTCCGGACCGCACGACGTTAAGTACCCCAGCGTTTCTCAGCCTGTACTGACTCACTGACTTGACTTGACTTAACTTGACTCCCTGAAACGACCGACAGGTCACCAATTCTGAGACACGAAGGTTACCTCCTCCGTACCCTAGTTAGTGACCAACCCCGTGATTCTAGTGTGTGTGACATGCCGGTTCTTTTTTTTTTTTTTCGGGAGGAATTAATAGGGTAAACTTACACAGTAGAGAGGAAAGTTCTGCAGGACTATCTGATTCATGACCACGTATGCGTCCTTGGGTAGGCATACGACGACGCTCTTGCACTCCACCATTCTACGAAGGCAGATTACTAATTCGAAGTCTTTTGCGGACTCGTCGTAAATCTTTCAATCTTTACACGTGTCAGACATTAGATCGTAGAGACGAGAATCTATATTCGAGTCTTTTTGACGAAACTTCTTTGTGAATTTTAATTCACTGGAAGTGTCGTTACGACGCTATCGTTTTTTAATTTTTGTCGGATCTCCCGTACTGACTCGATACGTTTATTTGTAAATTAAAACCCTCCTTTTTGTTTGATTTATATATAGTTATCCTTTTTCTATTTCTTTGTCATCTTACCAGTGTACTATACGATACGTCACGGACAATCACTTGATAATCAATGTATGTAGCTACACCTACCTGGAGTGTTTGAATTAAAATTCTACTGTTTTTACCGTCTTCTTACATGTATCTTCTATGATACCTCGAAATTTCCCGAAGGAACCACCGAGTCGACCATTTCTTTTACGTCCTCTGGAGTCAAGTCAGGGACCCAGTCCTTCTAGGGGACCTCTTCCCTTGATGATGGGTAAAGTCATAAGAACGGACCTCTTAAGATACCTGTCTCCTCGGACCGTCCGATGTCAGGTACCCCAGCGTTTCTCAGTCTGTGCTAACTCGTTGAAAGTGAAAGTACTTCGAAATTTTGTACGTTTTTTTACGATTGGTAACGAACCCTTGTGTTATATATTGTTTATGTATTTCTTATAAAACCCTTACTATTGATAGTTTAAGTCTTATCACCGATGGAGATCCTCCTTCTTCCCGAAGGCTCAAGTCAAGTCCAGTCAGCGAGTCAGCACAGGCTGAGAAACGCCGGGTCACTTAGCGTCGTGCGGTCCGGAGGGACAGGTAGTGGTTGAGGGCCTCAAGTGAGTTTGAGTGCAGGTAATTCAGTCACTACGGTCTGACGGTAGAGTAGGAGACAGCAGGGGAAGAGGAGGACGGGGGTTAGGGAGGGTCGTAGTCTCAGAAAAGGTTACTCAGTTGAGAAGCGTACTCCACCGGTTTCATGACCTCAAAGTCTAAATCGTAGTAAGGAAGGTTTCTTGTGGGTCCCGACTAGAGGAAATCTTACCTGACCAACCTAGAGGAACGTCAGGTTCCCTGAGAGTTCTCAGAAGAGGTTCAATTTTGATTCTTTTCCGTGTATTTGGTTGATCTTAAGCTAAAGTCCTTCACTTTCTACTAATGTTGTTCTTACCTCTCTCAAGTCAAGTCAAGTCAAGTCAAGTCTTGGTCGGACGGTTGTGTCTTTTGTACTCTACGCCCAAGCTAGAAACTTTCTTCTAGGGGACCTCCTCCCGTACCGTTGTGCGAGGTCATAAGAACGGACCTCTTAGGGTACCTGTCACCTCGGACCGACCGATATCGGGTACCCTAATCTCAGTCTGTGTTGACTTCAATGAATCGTGCGTACGTGCGTTCCTCCTTCTCTGTATCTCCACCAAGGGTTTCCCAGGTATGTTCCGTCTGAATTGACACAACCGCTATGAATTAAAGATTTCGAATTACCGTCCAAGTACTTATACGCACCGCAATGACAATTTGAAAACACATTGAGAACCTATCAGAAAAATAAAAAATTTAAATTTATTATTTTCTCTTTCCCTCTTTTGAGATTTCAAATTATTACTCCTCTTACACTCTAACGTTACATCTAACATTCCTATTTTCTTTCCTTTAGTTAAATTTTGTTTCAAATCTTAGTGTGGACGGTATACGATCGTAAACATATACAAATACACACATACTGGTGGAATGGTGGACTGGACGGAGAACTCTTTAGACATACGTCCAGTTCTTCGTTGTCAATCTTGTCTGTACCTTGTTGTCTGACCAAGGTTTATCCTTTTCCTCATGTAGTTCCGTCATATGACAGTGGGACGAATAAATTGAATATACGTCCCAATTAATCAATCAAGTCAGCGAGTCAGCGAGTCAGCACAGGCTGAGAAACGCTGGGGTACTTAGCGTCGTTCGGTCCGGAGGGACAGGTAGTGGTTGAGGGTCTCAAGTGAGTCTGAGTGCAAGTATCTCAGGCACTACGGTAGGTCGGTAGAGTAGGAGCCAGCAGGGGAAGAGGAGGACGGGGGTTAGGGAGGGTCGTAGTCTCAGAAAAGGTTACTCAGTCGAGAAGCGTACTCCACCGGTTTCATGACCTCGAAGTCGAACTCGTAGTAAGGAAGGTTTCTTTAGGGTCCCGACTAGAGGAAGTCTTACCTGACCAACCTAGAGGAACGTCAGGTTCCCTGAGAGTTCTCAGAAGAGGTTGTGGTGTCAAGTTTTCGTAGTTAAGAAGTCGTGA
>SJYO01042875.1:638674-751244 GCA_006410555.1 Capra ibex
TCGCAAAGAGTACTACATGAGACGTATCTTCAATTTATTCGTCCCACTGTTATATGTCGGAACTGCATGAGGAAAAGGATAAACCTTGGTCAGACAACAAGGTACAGGTCAAGATTGACAACGAAGGAGTGGACGTATGTCTAAAGAGTTCTCCGACCAATCCACCAGACCATAAGGGTAGAGAAAGTCTTAACAGGTCAAATAACACTAGGTGTGTCAGCTTCCGAAACCGTATCAGTTATTTCGTCTTAATCTACAAAAAGACCTTGAGAAAACCAAAAAGTCACTAGGTTGTCTACAACCGTTAAACTAGAGACCAAGGAGACGGAAAAGATTTTGGTCGAACTTGTAGTCCTTCAAGTGCCAAGTGCATAACGACTTCGGACCGAACCTCTCAAAACTCGTAATGAAATGATCTTACACTCTACTGATGTTAACACACCATCAAACTCGTAAGAAACCGTAGCGGAAAGAAACCCTAACCTTACTTTTCACTGGAAAAGGTCAGGACACCAGTGACGACTCAAAAGGTTTAAACGACCGTATAACTCACATCGTGAAAGTGTCGTAGTAGAAAGTCCTAAACTTTGTCGAGTTGACCTTAAGGTAGTGAAGTACCGTTTATCTACCCCTTTGTTACCTTTGTCACTTTCTAAAATAATAAACCCCGAGGTTTTAGTGACGTCTACCTCTGACGTCGGTACTTTAATTTTCTACGAACGAGGAACCTTCTTGTTGATACTGGTTGGATCTGTCGTATAACTTTTCGTCTCTGTAATGAAACGGTTTATTCCAGGCAGATCAGTTCCGATACCAAAAAGGTCACCAGTACATACCTACACTCTCAACCTGATATTTCTTTCGACTCAGGAGTTCTTAACTACGAAAACTTGACACCACAACCTCTTCTGAGAACTCTCAGGGAACCTGGTCAGGTAGGATTTCCTTTAGTCTGGACTTATAAGTAACCCTCCTGACTACGACTTCGATTTTGAGGTTATGAAACCTGTAGACTACCTTTCTTGACTGAGTAACCTTTTCTAGAACTACGACCCTTTCAAACTTCCGTCCTCCACTTTCCCTACTGTCTCCTACTCTACCAACTTACCGTAGTGACTGGGTTACCTGTACTCAAAATCATTCGAGACACTCAACCACTACCCATCCCATCACATAACACGACGTCAGGTACCCCAACGTTCTTCAGTCTGTACTAACTCTCTGACTTGACTTGACTACACACGTACTTAATAGAGACGCTTCTATGTGAACTTTGACCGTTATCACCAGAAGACGATTTACCCGATTCACTCACTCCCGTTCCACAAATAAACAAAAAATCTTAAATATTAGTACATGTAAATACTTGATAAAAAATTTTATTTATTTGACTCCTGAAGGGACAGTCAGGACACCAAATATGAGACTCGAAGATGACGTTCCCTGTGTCAAAACTAGGGACCAACTCCTTACTTCTAGGACGTACTGTACACCACACCTTTTTGATTTATTTTTTATTTGACAAACTTACTGAACGACTCTTTGGTATATTGTGTCAGTGAGACGTAGTCGTCCGGTCGTGACCAGAAATTTTGTTCTCTCTCGGACCATAACTCACCAGTCCTGACCTCCGATGTGCCAGACGTTTCGGACTTTATAAATGACAGACCAAGAAATCCCTTTTCAAACTACTGTGGACTAAACCTTCCTACACCTATACTCTCTTCTCCCATTCCTTTCATTGTTCTTCTACAGAGTTCTTTTCCAAAACTCGAACTCCTACCTGACTTTACCAACTCCACCATGAGTGACTAGGTCTCGGATGGTTTCCTGCTTGCTGAAACCACCTTACCCACTCAACCCCGTCTGTCCTTTAAGATCTTCTAAGATCTTCTAAAACAACGTAAACTCTACGTAGTTTTACAGGTTGACCATTACAGTAATCCATCAACCTGTATACCTAGGCATTGATTCCTCTTTTAAAAGACGACCTCCTTGTCTTAACCCTCAGTGACGACATCTCTACGTCATACCTCCTCTGATGACTACATCGCTCTCCCTTCCCTGGATCCCTCCATGTTGAGGAATCGGACCCGTCGCCCTTCGTTTTCCTCTGTCTCCTGTCCACCGTCTCTTTAATCTCCTTCTAACTTCCTTCCGGGTCACCCATATCTCAGTGTCTTAGATCCCTTTCTCAGAAAAAAATTTTTTCGTCGGCCAGGTTGTCTACGTTTCGAGGACCCTTCCTAACTTCCCACCCGTACCGTTCGTTGGTACTATTCTATTAAAAGTATTTTGTCACCTTAACATCACTCTAAAATCACCCATTTCTTACTCATTTTCCCGTAAGATCCGACTCTTCTGACTTAGTCGTCTCCTCCCCCGGTTACTTCTTGTTTGGTATACATTCCTTCTCCCTTCTCTCTCCTTAGGGTCCAGGATCCTCAAGGATGAGGTAAAACATCTGTAATCCCTTGGTTGTGTCCCACAACCCATCTCGTCAGATTAAGTCAAGTCAGCGAGTCAGCACAGGCTGAGAAACGCTGGGGTACTTAACGTCGTGCGGTCCAGAGGGACAGGTAGTGGTTGAGGGCCTCAATTCGGTCTGAATGCAGGTAACTCAGTCACTACGGTAGGGCGGTAGAGTAGGACCCAGCAGGGGAAGATGAGGACGGGAGTTAGGAAGGGTCGTAGTCTTAGAAAAGGTTACACAGTTGAGAAACGTACTCCACCGGTTTCATGACCTCAAAGTCGAAATCGTAGTAAGGAAGGTTTCTTTAGGGTCCCAACTAGAGGAAGTCTTACCTGACCAACCTAGAGGAACGTCAGGTTCCCTGAGAGTTCTCAGAAGAGGTTGTGGTGTCAAGTTTTCGTAGTTAAGAAGTCGCGAGTCGGAAGAAGTGTCAGGTTGAGAGTGTAGGTGTGTAGTGGTGTCCTTTTTGGTATCGGAACTGATCTGCCTGTAACCAACCGTTTCATTACAGAGACGAAAACTAATATGATAGATCCAACCAGTATTGAAAAGAAGGTTCCTCATTCGTAGAAAATTAAAGTACCGACGTCAGTGGTAGACGTCACTAAAACCTCGGGGGGGTTTATATTTCAGACTGTGACAAAGGTGACAAAGGGGTAGATAAAGGGTACTTCACTACCCTGGTCTACGGTACTAGAAGCAAAAGACTNGTCGAACACAAAGAAGGTCAGGTCGCAAAGAGTACTACATGAGACGTATCTTCAATTTATTCGTCCCACTGTTATATGTCGGAACTGCATGAGGAAAAGGATAAACCTTGGTTAGATAACAAGGTACAGGTCAAGATTGACAACGAAGGACTGGACGTATGTCTAAAGAGTTCTCCGTCCAGTCGACCAGACCATAAGGGTAGAGAAAGTCTTAACAGGTGTCAAATAACACTAGGTGTGTCAGTTTCCGAAACCGTATCAGTTATTTCGTCTTTATCTACAAAAAGACCTTGAGAGAACGAAAAAGGTACTAGGTCGCCTACAACCGTTAAACTAGAGACCAAGGAGACGGAAAAGATTTTGGTCGAACTTGTAGACCTTCAAGTGTCAAGTGTATAACGACTTCGGACCGAACCTCTTAAAACTCGTAATGAAATGATCGCGCACTCTACTACACGTTAACAACCATTAAACTCGTAAGAAAACGTAACGGAAAGAAACCCTAACCTTACTTTTGACTGGAAAAGGTCAGGACACCGGTGACGACTCAAAAGGTTTAAACGACCGTATAACTCACATCGTGAAAGTGTCGTAATAGAAAGTCCTAAACTTTGTCGAGTTGATCTTAAGGTAGTGGAGGTGATCGAAACAAGTATCACTACGAAAGATTCCGGGTGAACTGAAGTGTAAGGTCCTACAGACCGAGATCTAATCACTAGTGTGGTAGTACGAATAGACCCAGCACTTCTAGAAAAAACATGCCAAGAAGACACATAAGAACCTCAGATTAATTCTCTTCTATTTGTTAAATATTTTCTTCTTCTGTCCGTACGTACCGAGAAGAGACCCTTATGACTCTAAGTTGAGACTTCCAATCACAACGTTCTTAATCCTGGGTTAGGAACAATTCTAACTTGTCTCTTTTGATTTCGTCGTAACATTTCATGGATATGAGGTTATTTTTAATTAATTTTTATTCTTAAATATCTGTAATTTTTTTGTTAAACTTTTTTTTTTCTAAATTGTCTTTCTTAAGTAAAGTACACTAATGTACTTTGGTTCGGTAAAGGACTACGTGGATGTGAACTCTGAATCCCTTTACCCTACATCTTCTATACCCATGATCATTAAGACTACTCCTAAATTAATTCTTGAGTTAAAAGGGTCTGAAGGTCATGAACTGACGGACTACAAAGAGATTATCCTTGACAACTATACAAGATTAATACCACCCAATAAATACCCTAGTTCAGAGTAGAGAGACGAGTTAATACAAAACAAACCCTCTAAACGCAAGAAAATACTGAGACCAAGAATTAACTCAGATAACAGAAGGGACTTCTACACGAATCAGACCCCTGGGTAATCTAACACCGAAAAGGAAATACTCTCTACGACGGTGGGAATTGTAAAGAGAAGGAAAAAGTGACTATTTGACACTTCAGTGTCCTTCTACTAAGGTAAAGAGGGTAAGAATCGCGGTGGACATCGACCCGAGGACCGGGTACCGAAACGGGACGTTTGAGTCGCATTTCGGAAAGAAATATAAATTTTGATATAATAATGTAATAAAACATCCAACTAAATAAAGGTTGTAATATTCTACTGAGACAAAGGTATTGGTATTGACACCTAGAGGTAATAAAAATTTCCGGTGTATTCATAAGATACAATACCTATACACTAATAAACACATTGGTTAAAAGGTAATCACCCATAGGACCACCAAACGCTGGACACTACCCATCGAAACCTGTACGTAGAAACACGTGTAGGTATCAATAAAGATTCTAGTCAAGGACCTTCCGTTTAACGTCTCAGGTTCCCGTACAGGATACAATCCTGAAAATTTCTTTTCTGATACCTGACAGTTTAAGGTTGTCTAATCAAAAGTTGACCTCGACTTCCTTCCATACTCTTCACCTTTGTATACGGTCTCCTGTTCTTGTCGTGTCTCCTTCCATACTTACGATCCTTGACATTGCACATAAAGTCAGGAACGATTGGACAAAACTTCTGTACGACTGGTACTACTCTCGTTCAATCACTACCGTATCTTGAAGTCGAGACGGCACTCAAAGATTTATAGGAATAATGTGAAGTAGAAAGGAGTATGTCACGCGTCGTGTGTCACACACACATTATTTTGAAACAACTTGACTTGAATCAGTCGTGTCTTCAGATATTGGAGACACAAGGGAGTCTCGGGAAAGTCGGATCTGAACACCCTATTTTTATGTCGTTTCCTCTTTAACTGTCTCCCAGAACTAAATAGTGTTAAAACACTAATCCTTCCTTCTTACTTTCACTTTCACTTTCAACGAGTCAGTACAGGCTGAGAAACGTTGGGGTACCTGATCTGTCGGGTACCTTAAGAGGTCTGATCTTATGACCTCACCCATCGGAAAGGGAAGAGGTCTCCTAGAAGGGTTGGGTCCCTAGTTTGGGTCCAGAGGACGTAACGTCCGTCTAAGAAATGGTCCACTCGGTGGTCCCTTCGGGTTCTTATGACCTCACCCATCGGATAGGGAAGAGGTCGTCTAGAAGGGTTGAGTCCTTGACTTGGTCCAAGAGAACGTAATGTCCGTCTAAGAAATGGTCGACTCGATGGTCCCTTCGGGTACCTCCTTCTTATAGTAGGATATTTGTAACGGAAAACGGCCATTAAATGTAAGGGTTAAAACTAAGATACCGGAAAATTTGTACCTCCTTTATATATTACCCTACTTTCATACTTTGTGAGTATGTTAGTAAATAGTACAAGTCCTCCATAACTAAGGGACTTTACGAGAACTTGGACCCACACGAAGGTCGTACGTTTCTAACGACAGGATACTGTACTAGTGGAGAGAGACGAGTCGTCCCAGTAGAGTTCGGGGTGACACAAGAGGAACCGTGATTGTGTCCCCAAGAGACCCCTACCTTTTGGTGGGGGACGGGGTGTGTGTCGTGGTACCTCCCTCTAGAAGGAATAGAAAGTGAAGGTTTAGACTTACTACGAAACTCCAGAGTAAGAAAGTAAATAAATAAATAAAATTAAAGAAACCGGAACAACGTTCCGTATACCCTAGAATCAAGGGACGGATCCCCAACTTGGGTACGGGGAAGGTAACCTTCGCGTCTCAGAATTGGGACCTAGTGGTCCCTTCAAGACTCCAGACTAAAAACTTATTATGGGAGACAATTCGGTCCCGACGGGAAAAGACTTCGGTGAAGAGATGTGTTACATCTTGGGACACTCCGGTAAGTGGTATATGGCGGTAAAAGAGAGTAACCGGAGTTGGATGTTGTTCTTCAGACATAAGTAAAAGATCGGGACGGTATGTTTAATGGTGCAAAGTACCGAATTTTTGTGTCAGCAAATAATAGAGTGTCAAGACACCCGAGTCTTCAGACCCGTGTTATGGATCGACCCAGGAGATGACATCGAGAGTCTACCGTCCCCGACCTCAACCGAGAATCCACCTTTGAGGGCCTGTCTAAGACACATTCGGGTAGACTCGACGACCCGTTTAAGTCAAGGAACACCCACATCCTGACTCGAGGGTAGAGGAACAACCGACAGTCGGTCTCGGACCAGTAACGACAGTCTCCTACGGATGGAAGGAAAGGGAACGAAAGTACACCAAAGGGAAGTCGTTACCACCCCATTCAGAGAGAGTGTGGTGGTTCCAGAGACTGAAGAAAACGACGTAGAGAGGGTCGGGTCGGTCTCTTTCAAGAGTTGAAAATACCCGAGCACACTAATCTAATCCGATAGACTTATTAGGTCCTACCAGAGGGATAAAAATCCGAACATTACAAATTTTCTGTGAACGAAGAACCTTCTTTTCGATACTATTTGGATGTGTCGTCATTATTTAAATTATGAATAATTTATGAAATAAATTATTTGTCACAATTTTTCGTCTCTGTAATGAAACGGATGTTTCTAGGTATATCAGTTTCGATACCAAAAAGGTCAACAGTACATGTCTACATTCTCAACCTGATATTTCTTTCGACTCCCGGTTTCTTAACTACGAAGATTTGACACCACAACCTCTTCTGAGAACTCTCAGAGAACCTGACGTTCCTCTAGGTTGGTCAGTCAGAATTTCCTTTAGTTGGGACTTACAAGTAACCTTTCTGACTACGACTTCGACTTTGAGGTTATGAAACCAGTGGAGTATACTTCACGACTGAGAAATCTTTTCTGGGACTACAGCCCTTTCTAACTTCCGCCCATGACTTCCTCTACTGTCTCTACTCTACCAACCTACCGTAGTGGTTGAGTCACCTGTACTCAAACTCGTTTTGAGTACTCTACCACTTTCTGTCCCTTCGGACTACACGACGTCAGGTACCCCAGTACTTGTCAACCTGCACTGACTCGTTGACTTGTTGTTGGTTACAATTAATGTAGACATTATGGGAAAATCCGTGACCTTCGATTGTCACGGTCCCTAATCCAATACCTGTACAACCCTTCTTCTCCGTAAGACGGGAGAAGTTCCCCACTACGGTTCTTAGGTCGAAAGGAACGTCGACAGAGAGACTATTCCAGATCGTACTCCGGACCACAAGACAGAGGAGGTCAAAATTAGGAAGGAGTAAGATACCTCGGGAGAAACACCAGGTACCAGGGTTGGTGTCAAAGTCCCCTTTGATCGAAGACACAGTCTCTTCCGTTCCCGTGGGGTGAGGTCATGAGAACGGACCTTTTAGGGTACCTGCCTCCTCGGACCACCCGACGTCAGGTACCCCAGCGATTCTCAACCTGTGTTGACTCGCTGAAGTGAAAGTGAAAAGTGAAAGTACGTGACGTCTTCCTTTACCGTTGGGTGAGGTCACGAGAACAGACCTCTTAGGGTCCCTGCCCCCTCGAACCACCCGACGGTAGATACCCCAGCGTGTCTCAGCCTGTGCTGACTTCACTGAATTGTCATTGTCATTGTCGAAGACACATTTATACGGTTAGTAGAGGGGGGAAAAATTTCGTGAAATTTTAACTATTTCGTTCCATCCACTCCTTTGATCTGAGATTTTTCCGTTCCGTGTAGTCCTTATTCTCGTAACTGTCTCACACTCCAGCGGAACGTTCCCGGTCTTTATGTAGAGTCCAGAGGTCTGACGATCCGACAATAGGAAAGGGTAAGGGACGGTTGGTCTTCGGTGCATCGATTCCTTGTGTGGAAGGTCGAAAGGTTCTCTTAGGGTTCCCTCTCCGACCGTTCGGATAATCTTCAAACCGTCCAATACTGACCCGAGGTCAACGACTCCTAAACGTTACCTTCGTGGGGGGGTATCACTTACTGTGTGAGACCAGTGACCGTGTCTGATTTACCTCTGTGGTCGAACTTTTGTCTTGAAGGGACGGAAAAGGTCCGACCGTGTACCGAGACTGAACCGGTATCAAGTCGAGGTCCATTGTCTAACTTTCTCTCTTCTCCTTCAGTCTCTTGATGTCTTGTCAACTCAACACTCTCCCGTCGTTAAATCTCTAGTGGATCAGGTTTAGGAAGTGGACTAATATCTCTACCGTTTACCTCCTGATGTTCCTACCCCTCCAACGGGTTGACGTGAATAGGGATTCTGGGTCGGTAAGACGACGGGTCTCGTCTTAAGTTAAGAGTTGGGGTACTATAGGACCAGGAAAGATAAGTCAGTAGGATACTTGGATTGGAATACTGGGTGTCGTAATACTGAATACACACACATCTGTGTGTTTACACGCACAAGCATAAGTGGACTGGTGGTGGTGTGTGTGGGTACGTGATCGTTAGAACCAGCTCAATTACCAACTCTCGACCCTGAGACTTCAGTCCGATAGACCCAAGCTTAGAGATGTTACGATTTGGAATCCATGCAATGAATTGGAGAGACACGAAGTCAAAGGAGTAAATATTCACTCTTATGATGATCATGGGTGAAATATCCCAACAAAACTCTTAAGTGATTTTACGATATACATTTCCCGAAATTTACCATAGACCGTATATCATTCACGACCCTTTAACGAACAATAATAAAGGTCTTACCAATGACAGTATGGATAAAAAGAGAGCCCCTTCTTTATTTCTGGATTATTTTCATTACTACAGTACGTTATTATGTCCGACTTCACGGACCTCCCCGACCCCATTTTCACCCCACCCACATTCTTTTTAACACGGTCGGAGAAGTTAAGATAAACTAAAAGGTAAAACTTTCTCTTAACTTGTGTTCCTTTATAAAGACATGAGATTCTTTTTGTCGTCACGTGAAACCGTAGTCATGATCCTTGTTATTCCTCACCACCCCTGACACCAATTGACCTCGTCTTGTCTCGTGCACGGGAAAAGTTTCCCCATCAACGATCAGTCAAAGTGGAGTAGCGACGGTACACCCTTAAGGTTAGACTACAACAGTCTAGAGAACTAAAAAAAATTCTCTTCGGTCTTTAGACGTAAAAAGTACGTCTTAGAAGGTTAATAATTTCCAACCGAGTTGAGAAACTTTTGTAACCTACTCGGTTTGTTTTGTAGACACCTGGTCTAAGTCGGTGTCGACGGTCCGGAGTAAAAGACGGAATATGAACACACGATATCAGTAGTAGAATGCGTTAGGATACCACAGGTACATTCGTTACAACCCACCGATAGTCACCGACGGAGACCCCTACTCGATTTCTTTGAGTCTCTCACCGTCGAGTGACGTCCATTGAGTCGATCAATTTCCCCCTTTAGACTCTAATACTTGACCTAAAAGATGTCATCTGACGTAGGGACAAGGATTCTATCCGGAAAGGAAGAGACCCGAAGTCAAACGAGTATTTGTTTTACCTATTTCTTTTAGACCCAAAAGAGGGTTAGGAAGAACTCATGATATTATTGAAGACCGATGAGGAATAGTTGAATTATGGACGGTCCGAGATTTAATTCATGGAATTCACCACCCTGTACACGACTAAAACTGAGGAAAAAAGGGAGGACAACCCCTTGTAGGGACGAAGAGAAGTACACAAAGACCATCTCGGCAACTAATACTATGTGTCATTTGGGGTCGGTTACCGGTGTACTAGGTTCGGACCGGTTAGTGCCAAGAGGTAGAAGAACAACTGTCACTAATTAATCAAGTTCTCCACTCTTGCACTGGGTTCGTCCTAGACTTCCCTGGAAGAGACCCTAACGGTACGTCTACGACCCTCTTCCTGCGTGAAAGAAACAACCCTACGATTCGTCCCCGACGACCACCGGGACAGGGACGATACAACGTTTCCGAAGAGACGTTATCCTCTCTTTCTTCGGTTGTAAGTCTTTCCGTCTTTGTTCATCTCTGATTCTCTGTCTACCTCTCCCTCAGTACCACCAAGTCTTAAGTCAAGAGCCAAGGTCCAGGGTTTCGGAACCAGGGATGTCGAGAAGGAGTCGATGTTACCCGATGGGGTAATGAGAGACTTGGTATCCTTTGCTAGTCAAGGAATAGGTTAAGGAATTCGTCCAACCTAAAGACAATTAACGTCATTCTTTTAAATCTGTTAACGTTTTTTGAAAACGTTGGGGGTTTTAAGTCTGTTAATGTAATCTTAGATTCCAGGTGATCTTGTATTGATACTCTCGCCTCAGTATAGTCAGAACCGATGATGACGTATAGGTCACGACGCTCGTCATGGACCGAATCTCCTCTAAGAGTCCTTCACACGATTTGCTTGTCTCATGTACTCATAAAAGAATATCTTAAGAGTGCGTCTTAGACCCTCTCCGTAGTAATAGGTGTCAAGGTTTACCGTTCTACTCCCAGTTCAAGTAGGTGGATCTGTCACCCACTGCAATAAGTATTTGGACCTAAACACAGTGGAGAGTCGGGGGAAGAACGGAAGTGGCTACGTCCCTTAGTCTAGAAAGTTTTCGTTCCCGAATTAAGTTAGTGGGAATGAAGTTTGGGATAGGACCCCAAATGACCAGACGGTCAGTCGGGGTCCCCGACCTCAGGTCCCGTCCAGGTAAGGCGTAGTAGTAAACCCGGAAACGGTGACGGGGGTGAAGAAGTCGAACCGAAAAGACGTCACGGGTCGGTCGAAGGTCTGCCTCAAAAAGACGGACCAGCAACAAAAGGGGGTTACGACACTTAGACAAGGTTCAAGGACCACTCAATAACCTAGGAGTCAAAATTTAGAAAAAGTATACGTTCATCAAATAAGAGTAATTCTCTTTAGGATAGAAGACGAACAAATTGAGACAGTCAATTTAGGCAATTCAAATAAACACAAACGGGTCACCATTAAAAATAACTCTCTTGTAGACTTTGGTAGACGTCCGTCCTTCAAGATCTTCGGTCTCTTCACGGGGTCGAGACAATGACTAAAAGGACTGTAGTGGTGGTGGGTCTTGCCGAGGAAGGTAGGTATCCTCCGACTGGTGTCCCGACGAGTAGGAAAACTCAAAACTTAAACGTATCCTTGTCTGAACTGAAAGTTCTGAGGTGTGACTCACGAAAAAAACAACCTCCCCAAAAGTCTCTTCCCATAGGGACTTCTCGATCCAAATTAGTAAAGACTACGTCCCACAATTACTCGTCAAAAGACGGAAGTCTTCTTCCCTTTCCTGGGTCTTACTTGAGGGGGTGGGTCTATACTAGTAAGGGTGGAGATGGGAGTTTAACGGGGACCCTAGGATGAAGTGAAACATAGTAATTGTTCAGAGACCGTGAAAGGGAGAGACCAATCTAAACAGAAGAAATAAAGGGAAGATCTGACTTTCGGAACTCATTCCCGACACATTTTAATCAATCGGGGGACCAAATAAGTTACCTCATAGACCTTATGTCATTCGAGCAAAGTCATAAACTACTTACTTACTTACTTAGACACTTGTAGTATAAGAAGTGTGTCGTGGACGGAAGCGTCTTATGGAGATAGTCCCTATTAGTGTTCCTTTACTGGCATCCTCAGGGTCCCTCTACCAATAGTAACGTGGACAAAAAATTCGTAAATAAAAGGATAGAAGTAAAAGGAATTCCTTTTTCTCGGAGTGGAACAATTAGTTTTCAAAGGACACAAGTAAAAAAGGGTACTTTTACCGTTAAAGGTTTAGTATGTCTTGTTTCTATTCGTGTTAATGTTTTGGACCGTTGACTTTTTCTATGTGACATCTAAAGTCTTATCGTTTCTTTTGAATGTGTTTCGAAGTGAAAAGTTCAGGGGAGTAAGGGTAGGTCCAAAAAGTCGTAGGGTAAAACTGAGTTTTCTTTAAACATTCTCTAACTCAAAAGTCGATAATTAATTCGACAGTTCTATCACTCGAGGGGTAGTGGTCTCCGTCCGTTCACCTCCAACCTACTGATTGTTACCTCTTTTGTCTTATCTTTTATGACTGATAATAATGTCACTCTTGACATTATTATTACACTAAAGGTTTGGGGGTTTATTGTTTAAGCTAAGGTATCGACCTTCTGTCTTTCGTCATCACCTTTTATCGTATTCTAAATCCAAATTCGTCAGAACTTGGACTGAAAACAGAGGTCATTATTTAGGGACACACTGGAACTCTTTCAATGTATTAAAGAGACTAATTTATATTTAATATTTCTAGGATCGTGTCACGGATCGTGTCTCAGGTAATTTTATAAGATCGGAAGAAATAAAATCCTCCCCACACTATCTAGTGTTTTAACCGGGGTTTAGGGAGGGGAGGGTAGGGTAGGAACATTCGTATGAGTAAAGGTTTCACTGTAATTGAGAGGAGGGTAGGTCTCCGTCTGAGGTGGATCCTTAGTCCCCGTCAGTACACTAAAGGAAACGGGTCACCCGTGCCCGTGTACGCCATGTTCGTCTCCAAACTTTTTCAGTGAATCTTTGGGATTTGGATACTGGTACACTCGGGCTAATCGGACGACCTACCTTCTCTGTACATCGATTAAAGGGGACGAGTGAGACCCGTCGTACATTGTCTCCGGTGAAGTCCGGGAGGTCGAGGGGTCGGTAGGGAGGTCGATTGACGTCTTGATGGACCAACTGACTATCTAAGTATTCGCCATTATTTTATCACCAATATTCGGGGATCCAGAACCCCATCAAACAATGTGTCGTTTTTGACCGATAATGTTCGTCTAACCTTTTCGGTAGACAGTAGTTATTATTCTTAGTTGCACCTTTGTCGTAAACGAAGAGTTTTTGAGTGAGTTATCCACTGAAACGGTACAATGCCTATATAGAGGATTACGTCACCGATAGGGACACTTGTCTTGACAGTTTTATGTCGACTTAACAAACAGTCCGAATCGATTAAATTAGATGTCTTTAAGTACAATACGGATTTTGTTATTTAAAATTACGACCCCGACGATTTACGTTTTTCTTTAAATTCGGCATAAATGTGTTCACGATGTAAGGGTCCTTTTGGGTGTCCAGGAGGACCTCGACTCCGACCGAACCCCGTAGCGACCACAAGAAGGAGATTCTCTCTGACAGACACTAGGGACCCTTTTCGTCTCTTTATCAGTTTGTAATAAATCTCGGGTGAAATTATAATGGATTTTTCGTGGTAAGTGTCCGAAACTACAGAATCGAACCATCTTTATTGTGAAGGGAGTAGTTTTTTCAACAAACTAGGAACTCAAGGTAAAAAAAAAAGGAAAATCTATAATTGAGTCTCGTAAAGTCAGAGGGGGCCCCTACTTCGCAACTTTCACCCGTCAACTAAATCACTTATGTCAATAAATTGCAGTAATGATAACGTCGGGACTTTCCCCTCTGACAGGGTCAGGACAACTGTTAGGGTGCCAAGGACGGGGTGGGGGTCGGGTGCCAGGGGTGTATCTAGTAGAGTATATACTATTACCGTTGAGAAGACAGAGGTCGTGAAGATGGAAAGTTCTGGGACCGATATATGTGGTGACCTTAGTAGAAAATTTCTACGATTAGTGTGTACTAGAAGAACGAGTCTTTAGACGTCATCGAGGGTTAACGGAGGCAGGGACTCTGGGTAGAGGAAAGAGACAACACAATCAAAGGACCCCGACGCCGATGTTTCATGGTGTTTGACCCGTCGGAGTCCTTGTCTTTACGTAACAGAGTCCCAAGACCTCCGATCTTGAGGTTCTAGTTCCACGACCGTCTCAACCAAGGAAGAGTCCCAACACTCCCTCTAAGACAGACAATGGGAGAGGGTCGAAGTCATCTGAGATCGTTAAGAACCGAACTGTTACCGTAAGAGGGACACAGAAGGGTAGTGGGAGAGAGATACGTACAGACAAAGACAAAGGTTTAAAGGGGAAAAATATTACTGTGATGATGATGATGACTCAGCGAAGTCAGCACAGGCTGAGACACCCTGGGGTATCTACCGTCGGAAGGTCCGAGGCGGCAGGGACCCTAAAAGGTCCGTTCTTATGACCTCACCCAACGGTAAAGGAAGAGGTTGCGTACTTTCACTTTTCAGTTTCACTTCAGCGAGTCAGTAGAGACTGAGAACCGCTGGGGCACCTGACATCGGGTCGTCCGAGGAGGTAGGTACCCTAAAAGGTCCGTTCTCGTGACCTCACCCCACGGTAACAGAAGAGGAGATCAGTATAACTTAGTCCCGGGTGAAAGTACTGAAGTAGAATTGACCTAGAAGAAGTTCTTGGGACATAGGCTTATTCGAGTGTCAGTGTCCCCGCGCCGTAATCCTGACGTCGTAGAGAGTCACCTGTGTTAAGTCGGGTGTCGTGGACAAAAAATTCCAGGAATTACTCGACCCGGGTGTGAGGGACAAGTCTCATCAGGGAGTCTGCTAGGAACATGGAAGGATTGAGACCGAAACTGTGGTAGTCTACGGTAGGTGTCATATAGACTCAAGTCTAAAGATAAGACGGTAGATTGTCGAGTGAACACGGGAGACGTGGAGTTAGAGAAGTAGAGATTTTACCCTATTATTGTCATGGATGGAGTTCTCCTAACTACACTCACGATTTAATTGAACATGCCTTTGGGAGACTTGTCACGGACTGAGTATTCTTCGTAAGGTACTTACGATTAATGATAATAAAAATACAAAAAAAAAACTTCAGAAAGGAATAAAGAAGGAAGATTACTCCGAGTGAGAAGGTGACAGGGGTCCAACACCGTAGGTTTCCAGTGTGACGCTCATGTGCCCCGATTTTGGTCCTGGAGAAGGGGGTTCGGGTCGCGACCAACATGACGGATAGACGAGATACCGATACGAACGGGACTTAGATGTACGGCGAGTGGGAGGAGACTGAGGAAAGACGTTAGGGTTCAACAAAGGTCAAACTAGGTGCCTTCAGAAGTAAAAGATTTTTTGGATCGAAGGTTAGACTCGATTTGCACGGCATTCACAATCGTCGGCAACAAGACAATACACAATTAAACAGTGAGCCCCTATGTCTCCCCTGTCCTTTTCGTAACTCGTGACCCATTACCTAAAGAGGTCTCAAACGGGGGTCAGAAGTAGTCGTAGGATTAATAAGGTGTGGAAAAATTATCTCCTTCGTAATCGTAAGGATTTGACGCATCCCCAGACTAACTTTATTACAGAGGACTTAATAGAAAAGTATTTACCTTTTTTATTTATTTATTCACCCTTGGAGACGTCTGTGTCGGAAGAGGACCTGCCGTTGGACCGGGTCCCAGAGCCCTCACCCCCACACTCCTCTCACACTTGTCCGATACCGACACAAACTGGGTGACTCCCGTCCTCTCCAACGGGTAAAGGAAATGACGAGAAGGAGGGGGTAGGAAGGAGTGGTACGAGTAGGAAACCCAGGTCTAGTACTCAGGGAAGGAGGAAGTCTTTCGGGAGAGACTGAAGGAAAGGACCAACGTACATCTTATGTACGGGGATCTATTGAGAATTAAGGGAACGTACGGGGTAGAGGGGTGATAACAAGATACGACGTCGCGAACGGTCGAACTTCCGTTTAAAAAGTTCCCGTTTCCCGTCAACCTTGGAGAAAAACAGGAGAGACATCGACGGTCGTGTTCGGCGTCCGGGTGTCTTTCAGAGTTGTTAATCGATAAGTGAATTATCTTTCCTTCACGCAGAGTTACCTAGGACCAGGGAGGTTGAAGAGCGTAAGGTCGACGGAGAGGTCTATACTGATACGGGTCCCTGAGTCGAGTGTCGTCACTTTACGTACCACCTCGAATTATTCGTTCCTTCCGGAGGGGTCGTCAGTCCTCAGAGTTGTCCCTTACCCGACGGAATCTTCTTTTTCAAGTGGTAGAGACCCTCGTAGTCCCGTCGTCTACCCTCTGGGAGGCACCGAGGTACGCAGATTCCGAGGTACCGAGGTCCAGAACACTGTGGTTGTGAGATCAGACAAAGTACAGTAAGAGACATTTCCTTTGTGGTCGGGGACACTCGTTGAGGGTCCGGTGCACAATTCTTCTTTTAGACATCGGTTTCGGGAGGTGAAACAATTTTGACCATGTTTGTCTTGTAGAGTGCAAAACCTCGACAGTGAGGTACCTCTCAGTAAGTGTATTTGCTGTTCCAGGAGTGCCCAAACTACCGTTGTGTTTGTGGTGAACACCGAGTTAATTCCTTCGCCATTAATTTGTCCCCCTTGTCGTACGTCAGAGAGGTTAGAATAGAAGGGTGACCCCGGACCAGGCGACTAATCGTCCTGGGTCACACGAATCTCCTTAGTCGGGGTCCCGGACACGAGGACAGGGTCCGTGTCAAGTGGACCCATTCCCCACCTACCTCCTTTCAGTACCCCTGTGTCGGGTAGAAAGTGTTATCGGTCACCACAGTCACCTATTTTTTAATACCATGTAATTCACGTAGAGGAACCTTCCTTTCAATACTGGTTGGATCTATCGTATAAGTTTTCGTCTCTGTAATGAAACGGTTGTTTCAAGAGAGATCAGTTCCGATACCAAAAAGGTCATCAGTACATACCTACACTCTCAACCTGACACTTCTTTCGACTCGTGGTTTCATAACTACCAAAACTTGACACCACAACCTCTTCTGAGAACTCTCAGGGAACCTGACGTTCCTCTAGGTTGGTCAGGTAAGATTTCCTCTAGTCAGGACTCACAAGTAACCTCCCTGACTACGACTTCGACTTTGAGGTTATGAAACCGGTGGACTACGCTTCTGAACTGAGTAACCTTTTCTGGGACTACGACCCTCCTTAACCCCCGTCCTCCTCTTCCCCTACTGTCTTCTACTCTACCGACCTACCGTAGTGACTGAACTACCTACACTCAGACTCACTTGAGACCCTCAACCACTACCTGTCCCTCCAGACGACACGACACTAAGTACCCCAACGTTTCTCAACCTGTACTGACTCGTTGACTTGACTTGACTTCACGTAGAGTCCCCTACGTTATCCCGGGAGACCTCTAATCAGTGTTAAGGAACCAAGAGTTTATTAATACCAGTTATAAAAATAAAAAGGAAACAAGATTCTTATTCATAACCTCGAAGGGGCCACCTCTCCACCGATTCTGAGGAGCGAAGGTTACGTCCCCGGGTCCAAACTAGGTACTAGTTCCTTGATCTAGAGCGTACGACATTGATTCTGGACTACGTTGGTTTATCTATTTATATATTTATGTAATTCTTTTTTTCCTTATTTTAGGATTGGCACGGTACAATCCTCTGGGGTGTCTCTGACTTGGTCTGGACACAAACTCAGAGGACGTCTCCATACCCAGTCATCACCGGACGACGTCCCCGTCCCCGAGACGTCGATGGACCCAGTCTGTCGGACACCACATTCGGGAGAACCTCCTCCAGTGGTAATTGGGGTGGTATCTCGGTACCTTGTCTGCTGGACATCTGACGTCTTGTTAATATGGTTTCTTTAAGAGTGGGACAATCTTTCAAGATCCTGGGTGTCGTCTAAAGGGTTGGACCCCTAGACCGTTTCCCTGGCTCTTGAGGATCCCTTAAACTAAAACCTCTGCTCACCCTAAACTAATGTTTTGAAGGTGTCCTGAGCTCTTTGTCTGAGAACCTCCTGTGTTTGTTTTGGAGCACGTGTGGTCCTGGGTCCTCTTACCTCGTCACTGGGGTGTTCTCTGACTCGGTCTGGACGGACATTCACAGGTTCTCAGAGGTCACCTCCGCACCCAGCCGACACCGGACGACGTCCCAGTCCCCGTGACTCACACCGTCACGCACTCGTCCTGGAAACCTTCCTCCAGCGACAATAGAAGTAATGGAGGTGGTGCCAAACCGGAGTCCGGTTTGTTGTCCCTCCCTTGTGTCGGGACGGGTAGTTGTCTTTTAACCTAATTTCTAAATGACTTGTACCCGGTTTCGGAAACTGACACACCTAGTGGTACTTGACACCTTTTAAGAAGTTCTCTACCCTTATGGTCTGGTGGACTGGACGGAGGACTTCGTTGTCAAACTTGACCTGTACCTTGTTTTTTGACTAAGGTTTAGTCCTTTTCTGATACCGTTCCGACATATAACAGTGAGACGAATAAATTGAATATACGTCTCATGTAGTACGTTTTACGGACCGACCTCCTTCGTGTTCGACCTTAGTTCTAACGTCCCTCTTTATAGTTATTGGAGTCTATACGTCTACTGTGGTGAGAATACCGTCTTTCTCTTATTCTTGATTTCTCGGAGAAGTACTTTCACTTTCTCCCCTCACTTTCTCCTTTCACAACCGAATTTCGAGTTGTAAGTCTTTTGCTTCTAGTACCGTAGTAAAGTGCCGTTTATCTACGCCTTTGTTACCTTTGTCACCGACTGAAATAAAAGAACCCAAGGTTTTAGTGTCGTATACCACTGACGTCGTTACTTTAATTTTCTGCGAATGAGGAACCTTCTTTTCGATACTTGTTGGATCTGTTGTATAATTTTTCGTCTCTGTAAAGAAACGGTTGTTTCTAGTCCGATCAGTTCCGACACAAAAAAGGTCATCAGTACATACCTACACTCTCAACCTGATATTTCTTTCGACTCACGGTTCCTTAACTACGAAAACTTGACACCACAACCTCTTCTGAGAACTTTCAGGGAACCTGACGTTTCTCTAGGTTGGTCAGGTAGGATTGCCTCTAGTCAGGACCCACAAGTAACCTTCCTGACTACGACTTCCACTTTGAGGTTAAGAAACCGTTGGACTACGCTTCTTGACCGAGTAACCTTTTCTGGGACTACGACCCTTTCTAACTTCCACTATCCTCTTCCCCTACTGTCTCCTACCCTACCAACCTACCGTAGTGACTGAGTTACCTGTACTCAGACTCATTTGGGACCCTCAACCGCTATCTGTCCCTGCGGACTACACGACGTCAGGTGTCCTATCGTTTCTCAGCCTGTACTAACTCACTGACTCGACTTGACTGACTTGTCAGGACACTCTATCGACGACGAGAACCGAAGTAAAAAGGTCTATTCCTTTGACTCCGTACCCGGGGTCAGGTAAGTGGCTCTTTCTCCTTCCCGATCCTAAGTTAGGAGTCCTTGGACCGAGATCTCGGGAGAAAGAATTAGTAATGTGAGCCGACGGAGAGGGGAAATACTTTACGAGAAAGGATCTGGACTCAGGGGACTTATTATCTAAATGACAAACAATTTATGGATGAGTCGAGGTCCTTAAGACGACACGGTAGTTGCTCCTCTTAGAATATGACATAACACTAAAAAGAGGTAAAATGGTTACCTCTTTGATTCTAGGAACCTCAAAGTTACGACAGGGAGTGGGTCAACTCACTGTCTAGGACCTTAGTTTAGATGTAGACAGACTATGAAGTTCTTCAGATAGGACAGAAAGAATGAGGGTCAAAATTCATAAACCCTATCTTGAACACGTCCAGCTTATCGTCTGATTGTATCAAAAGTGACCACAGGGCGATCAAGTCCTCTGGTGGACTCTCCTACGAGGTCATGACTTCCCGACACTACCTATGACACGACACGTAACACAAAAGGGTTTCAGTCTCAGTGTACAACTTCGACAGTAGTGGTTACACTGACATAAACCCCCCCCCCCACCACAATCTTCCACTAATTCCAATTTATATCCTAGTATTCTTACTCCAGGATTGGGTTATCTTAACCACCGGAATATACTTCTCCTCCTCTTTCTCTAGAGAAAAAGAGAGGTATGAGTACGTGTCTCCTTTCCGATACCTTTGTGTGTTTCTCTTCCACCGGTAGAAACTCGGTCCTTCTTTCGTGGTCTTTAGTCGGAACAACCGCAAGACTAACTCTGAAGGTCGGAGGTCTTACACTTTTTCCGTAAAGACGACAACTTCGGTAGGTCAGACACCACAAACAATACTTTCGGGTTCGACTGATTACATTCCCACGATATCAGAAAGACTTTTAAATTCTGGTTACGTGACACAGTTCACCCCCGACACCAACCGGGTAATAGATAGAATTCCTATCTACCTACTTACTCACCCATTTACCAACCTACCTACCCACCTACCTATTTACTTACCTACCTATCTATCTACTTGATTACTTACCTACCTACCTTTCGACTCATATGCACAATAAGTGGGCCTCAATCCCCAGGGTATTAGTAGAACCTCCTTTAGTCAGAACTTATAAGTAACCCTCCTGACTACGACTTCGACTTTGAGGTTATGAAACCGGTGGACTACACTTCTCGACTAAGTAAACTTTTTTGGGATTACGACCCTTTCTCACTCCCGTCCTCCTCTTCCCCTACTGTCTCCTACTCTACCAACCTACCGTCGTGGTTGAGTTACCTGTACTCAAACCCATTTGAGGTCCTCAACCACTACCTGTCCCTCCGGACCGTACGACGTCAGGTACCCCAGTGTTTCTCAGCCTGTGCTGACTCGTCGACTTGACTTGACTTACTAGAACCATCGAAAGAGTGACGAAGGAGAGTCGAAAGTACTCACCGACTCCCGTACCTCTTCTCCGGAGGTGTCCACGACTACGAAGAGGTACTCGACGTCAGGAACGTATTAGTTACCTAATTATAAGTCGGGACGGGGGTGTACCGAGAGTCTTTATAAACACTGACTGTGTTTGTGTGTCTCGTTGGTGTAGAACTTTACTGAAGACGTACAAAAGTTAAGATCTTTAGTGTAGAGGACTCAAACCCCATCCTACAAACTCTTCTAATTACCAACGTCCTTAGGACGGTTCCAGGGACCTAGGTCCAGATCGAACCCCGCACCGTTCGTAAAAGACGTATTGATGACACACGAACCAGGTCGACGACACACGACTCGGGATGATTTCCACGACCTCTGTGTCTCCACTTGTCTTTGGACCAGACGGAGTTCCTTATAGGTCAGAGTCCCTCCAAATACTTCGGAGGTGAAGGCAGGTATCTTCGAGACAACTGGAGGTAGGGGTACGGTAGGTCCCTTCAGTTTCCTTCTGTCTGAGAAGGAAACGGTCCCTTGTCTCGTCAGTTATTCCCCCTTGTCTTCCGTCACGGGAACTCCTGTCATCCGAGTTTGGTTCCCTACCAGAACGTCCAGTACAGGTTTCCTAACTATTCACTTTCCCTTCTCCGGTGTGACCTCGTCTTTTAATCTTGGTCCAAAGTAAAGCTTCCCTCCCGCCCCACTCCGTCCCGCAACACAACACAGTCCTACTACCCCAATTTGTCCTCCGTCCCGGTTTTCCTCCGTCTCCCTCCCTCGACGGAAAATCCTGTCGTCTCCGAGCCGTACCCGCCCTTCCTGTCGAGTCGACCTCGTATCACTGTCGGCGACACACGACTCGTGGTCCGTGGTCCGAAGTGTCCGTGTCCTAGTTCAGATTTTTACAGACATTTCACGGGCCACGGTCCCGGTACCGTCCCTGTTGGGACACTGTATCCAACACAAAAGGAGTAAAAAAAAAAAAAAGGGTGATTTCTACTCTTCGATTTCCAGTCTCTCGACCTCGACGTTCACGGACTAGGACGGGGTGTAACGGGTCTCGGTACTAAAGACAGGGGCACGTACACTGGGTTCCTGTCACGGGAAGCGAGGGCGAAGACGACGGAGGACCTCCCTACGAGACTTTGATCGTCTTGGACCAAAAAGGTCTGGAGAAAAAGGAACAGGTATTTGACCCAACAAACCCCTGCTCCATAACTTACTTAAGTGTACCATTTCCTCGCAAACAGCTCATCCCGAGTAATAGATTCAATCACCCCCACACCGATGGTTAATCTTCGTCTTGTCTCTCCTACTACCACCATTTGTCACGTAGACGCGAATCAGACACGGCCCGTGGCGGACTCGTACTCACCGTTTCTCGGCGTACACGTGTCGCTCGTACGGGGGAGCCAGTGGACGGAAGTCTCGGGCTCGAGAAAGACGAGGTAGGTGTACCGTCTCTCCTCTCTTATTTTCGGACCACGGGTCTCCTCGTCTCTTGCGACCGAGATGGTGACCAAGATACGGGAAACCGGTTGAATGATTTGGAGAGACCCCGATAAATAGAGAATTTACCTCTAAATTTACGTTCACGGGTTGAGTGACCCCGATAACCTTCTGAAAATCCTACACTACTTGTATTTTGTGAGTCGGAGTTCAAACCGTGAACATTCACGATCCGGTTACCGTCAGGACTACTGTCCGTCCTCCTGCTTCCCCTCCTGCTTCCCCTCCTCCTCCTTCTTCCCTTCCTCCCCTCCTTCTGAGCCTTCTGTTCCTCCTCCTGTTCCTACGGATCATACACGAGTCTCGGTAGAGATGGACCGAAAGGGGTGAACCGAATCCACTCGGTTAGGCCGTACCGTCGGTACCCGATCTTCTTGGGGCAGTGGGTGCTAGAGGTCCGTCTCTAAAGAGAGGTCCGGAAGGGTAGAGGGACTGTCGGGGAAGGAGCTAGGGTTGTCGGGATCTCAGGGTTCACGTTCCTCCAGGAATTGTTTGGATGAAGTGTGTTCGGGTAGTAAACCCGGACATTTAGTTATCCGAAAGGCACCGGTAAACGTTTTAGTTTCCGTGTCAGGCGATGTCTATTACGTAGTGTGGTCGCTCCGGCCCCCGCCTCGACAGTAGAGGTCAGTCACTCCTTCTTTTAGACACAGAGCAGGGCCGGGGTCACGGTCACAGCACCTCCCGACGGGTGAGGCAGAGGTCACACTCGGTACCCCGTTCGCTGTTATCGATGGCACACACACACACACACACACACACACACACACACACGCACACACACACCTCTCTCTCTCTCCTTTTAAACAATAACAAAAAAAAAACAACAAATACATACACGCACACACATAAAAAAAGGTTCTCCGGTAGTCGTAAGGCCGTCGCAGGACCCTTTAAGTAGTTTAATAAATTGGAAACGATCTTATTTATTATGTACACGAAAGAGCCCTAAATAAGACTAATTCGACAAGACCTCACCACGGTCCGGACTCGGGCGGGGTCCTTTCCGTCCTTCCTTCGACCACCGTGTCCTACCCTTTAGTCCTCCGGTCGACTCCCGACCTACCCTCCCCCGGCTACTCCGGTTTCCCGGGAACACCGCCTCCACCTGGGGACGCCTGAGGAGGCCCTACCACCCTGTGTCTGCTCCTCCTACCTAAGACGAGCGGAGGTAGAGAGGTCGGCGTCCGACGGACGGAGGTAGAACCGCACTCCTCCCTCCACGTCACGTCTCTCTCGACGTGAACCCCAAGTCTCTGTACCGAGACTGACCACCCACTGGCGGACACACGGGTCCTCCGACTGTTGGTCCTCCGGACCTAAATTTAGGGACGGGACAAGAGACAAGTGACACCGACGGCGGGAGAGGACCAAGGAGGCAGGCACGCGGGAATGGGTGCACTCGGACACTTCGTGTTGGTCGAAGAACGAGGAATGTGTCAGAACAGACTGAGAAACGCTGGGGCACCTGACATCGGGCGGATCGAGGAGACAGGTACCCCAAAGGGTCCGTTCTTATGACCTCACCCAACGGTAAAGGAGGAGGTCCCTAGAAGGACCGTCTCCCTAGTTTGGTACAGAGGAATTCCGAGGACGTAATCCGTCCTGAGAAATGGTGACTCGATGGATCCTTCGGACACTTCGTGTCGTAGATTATAGATAACTGACGAACTATCTTTACTCCAACCTTACATACTTTGACGACTAAACACTGGTAGAAATGGGTTTTTTCCTGACAAGGTGTGCCGAGTCCGAGTCGGATATGTCCCTGAATCATTACTACCGGTACGACTGTACCTCTCAAATGAGACACGAGACCACTGATCTCGCTAGGGGTCGGAAAGCCCTGGTCCAAAGGACCTTCCGTCAAGAAGGTACCTGGCCCCACTTTTCCCTATCGAAGTCCTACTAAATTCTCGTAATGTAAATAACACGTGAATTAAAGATGACCGGAAGGGACCACCGAGTCTCCAATTTCACAAACGGGCACTACGCCCTCTGGGTCCAAGTTAGGGACCCATCCCTTCTAGGGGACCTCTTCCTTTACCGTTGAGTGAGGTCGTGAGAACGGACCTCTTAGGGTACCTGCCTCCTCGGACCATCCGATGTCAGGTGTCCCAGCGTTTCTCAACCTGTGCTGACTCGTTGGACTGAAAGTGAATTAAAGATAAAAACAATATCGTCGGGGTGGAGTCTAGCGTTCCGTCTCAAACCTCTGGGGACAAAACCAGATGTACGGAAGGTGTGTAAGGGTTACATTGAAGTCGGGGTACTTCAGGTGTGTTAATAGTAGTAGGAACGAAATATCTACCTTTCTGGCTCCGGGTCTTTCCAGTTCCTTGGACCACCTCCGATGGGTCGACTGTTCCCCTGACTCGACCCTGAACTTGGGACAGACCGACGTCTCATGGAGAGTGACTATACAGTTCTGTAGTGAAGACGAACAGGAAAGGACCCTTCTGTGACGGTGACACATACCCCCACTCTTTCCGCATCTCTCTCGAGATCTCAAGGTCTAAGTCAACGACTACGCCTCTTATTCATCCGCTACTTCCTCTATGTGACTTTTTAGACTCGGCCAGTCACTGTACTTTAAACGTTCTTCGGCTAAAGTCACTCTGAGAGACCTGTGTGACGCCTGTAGAACCTTCTCCCCTTAACAAACCCTGAAATCATGTATGTTCCCACAGTCTCCTGGGGTCCTTCCAAGGTCTCTAATGGGTCTTCGGTTGTGCAGAAATCCTCTTCGAATACTACGACCTTATTCCCCGGAGGAGGAGACGCCCAAGACTAGGTGTAGTTCGTCTACTGACATTTCCTTCGTTCAGAATCTCCGACTCAGTCGAGCGCGACGACACGTCTTACCGTCTCTGGCCCCCCGAATTTGTTGTCTTTGAATACCAGAGTGACAAGTCCTCCGACTTTTAGGGTCTATTCCACGGTCGTCTCCACCAAAGACTATTCCGGAGTGAAGGACCGAACGTCAACAGGAAGACCAACATAGGAGTAGGCTGGAAGGGAGACACACACGGGTGAAAGCCACAGAGGGGAAGAAAAATTTTTTTTTACTAAATAAATAAATGAAAACCGACGTGACTCAGGAACAACGACACACGTCTGAAAGAGATCGACGCCGCTCACTCCAGACGAGAAGAGTGACTCTACCGAAGAGAACAACACCTCGCACCCGAGATCCCGTGAACCCGGAGTCCTCAAGGTCGAACTCCCGAGTGTCATCAACACCGAGTACCCGAATCAACGAGACACCGTACATCTTAGAAGGACCTGGTCGTTAGCTTGTACAAAGGGTGATATGGTGGTCCCTTCAGGAGAAAGGGAGAAGAATATTTCTGTGGTCAGTCTTATCGTTTTTCTCTATTCTTACGGAAGAAGTCACTAGTTGCTTTTCTTTATCTCCTTTTGTTGTCTAACCCTTTCTGATCTCTAGAGAAATTCTTTTAATCTCTATGGTTCCCTTGTAAAGTACGTTTCTACCCGAGCTATTTCCTGTCTTTACCAGACCTGGATCGTCTTCGTCTTCTATAATTCTTCTCCACCGTTCTTATGTGTCTTCTTGACATGTTTTTTCTAGAAGTGCTGGGTCTATTGGTACTACTACATTAGTGATTAGATCTCGGTCTGTAGCACCTTACACTTCAGTTCACCCGGAATCTTTCGTAGTGATACTTGTTTCGATCACCTCCACTACCTTAAGGTCAACTCGATAAAGTTTAGGACTTTCTACTACGACACTTTCACGACGTGAGTTATACGGTCGTTTAAACCTTTTGATTCGTCACCGGTGTCCTGACCTTTTCCAGTCAAAAGTAAGGTTAGGGTTTCTTTCCGTTACGGTTTCTTACAAGTTTGATGACGTGTTAACGTGAATAGAGTGTACGATCATTTCATTACGAGTTTTAAGAGGTTCGGTCCGAAGTCGTTATACACTTGGCACTTGAAGGTCTACAGGTTCGACCAAAATCTTTTCCGTCTCCTTGGTCTCTAGTTTAACGGTTGTAGACAACCTAGTCCCTTTTTCGTTCTCTCAAGGTCTTTTTGTAGAGAAAAACGAAATAACTGATACGGTTTCGGAAACTGACACACCTAGTGTTATTTGACACCTGTTAAGACTTTCTCTACCCTTATGGTCTGGTGGATTGGACGGAGAACTCTTTAGACATACGTCCAGTCCTTCGTTGTCAATCTTGACCTGTACCTTGTTGTCTGACCAAGGTTTATCCTTTTCCTCATGCAGTTCCGACATATAACAGTGGGACGAATAAATTGAAGATACGTCTCATGTAGTACTCTTTACGACCTGACCTTCTTCGTGTTCGACCTTAGTTCTAACGGCCCTCTTTATAGTTATTGGAGTCTATACGTCTACTGTGGTGGGAACACCGTCTTTCACTGCTCCTCGATTTTTCGGAGAACTACTTTCACTTTCACCTCTCACTTTTTCAACCGAATTTCGAGTTGTGAGTCTTTTGCTTCTAGTACCGTAGACCAGGGTAGTGAAGTACCCTTTATCTACCCCTTTGTCATCTTTGTCACAGTCTGAAATAAAAAGACCCGAGGTTTGAGTGACGTCTACCACTAACGTCGGTACTTTAATTTTCTGCGAATGAGGAACCTTCTTTTCAATACTGGTTGGATCTATCATATAAGTTTTCGTCTCTATAATGAAACGACTGATTCCAGACAGATCAGTTCCGATACCAAAAAGGACACCAGTACATACCTACACTCTCAACCTGACACTTCTCCCGACTCGCGACTTCTTAACTACGCAAACTTGACACCACAACCTCTTCTGAGAACTCTCAGGGAACCTGACGTCCCTCTAGGTTGGTCAGGTAAGACTTCCTCTAGTTGGGACCCTAAAGAAACCTTCCTTACTACGATTTCGACTTTAAGGTCATGAAACCTGTGGAGTACGCTTCACAACTGAGTAACCTTTTCTGACTACGACCCTCTCTAACCCCCGTCCTCTTCCCCTGCTGGCTCCTACTCTACCGACCTACGGTAGTGCCTGAGCTACCTGCACTCAGACTCACTTGAGACCCTCTAACACTACCTGTCCCTCCGGACCGCACGACGCTAAGTATCCCAGCGTTTTTCAACCTGTGTTGACTCACTGACGTGACTTGACTTCCTGTCCCTCCGGATTACACGACATCAGGTACCCCAGCGTTTCTCAGCCTGAACTGACTCGTTGATTTGTTGTTGTTGGAAGGAATTCCGAAATAGAAGGGTCTACCACGATCACCGTCTCTTGGACGGACAAGGTAGAGACCCAGTCCTTCTAAGGGACCTCCTCCCGTACCGTTGGGTGGGTCATAAGAACAGACCTCTTAGGGTACCTATCTCCTCGGACTTCCCGATGTCGGGTATCCCAACGTTTCTCAGTCCGGGCTGACTCGTTTAATCTTGTCGTGTGTATCAGTGTTGCCCGTCAATCTCGAAGATGTTTATTCGACCCCAGCCTCTTCCTCGTTAAGTCAAATGTCTCCAGTCATGTCTTCGTCCGACCTGCGTCGACGGGACTACCCTCCCCTCGTCCAGCCCCACCCCTTAGACCGGTACCCCGGATAGAGTATAACTTCTTAGACACCGGGATCTGTCCAGGAAGGAGAGGACCTTGGAACCCAAGGAGGTGACGACTTACCCCACGAGCGAGAAGAGGTTTCAGGGAGACCTGATATTGTGAGACACTAAGAGATCCGTAGACCTATCGTTCACTCTCGTCCGTCCGTAAGACCTCGGTCACACGCACCCTAGTTTAGACTGAGGTGGTGACTCATCGGTACACTGTCCGCTCATGGGAAGGAGGGCGGAGAGGACCGAGTAAAGAACTAGACAACACTACGCCAGTCATCAGTGAGGATGGAGATCCGACCATCCAAACGAAGTTGTTCTCATAAGCACCTCGCGGACCGACTCTCGTCCCTAAAGTCTTCGACGTCGACTACTAGTCCTTCCTGATCCGTCTCTGTCATCCTTCGACCAGAAACTTAGTCTCCTTTCTCTTCTCTCGGACTTACGACTCGCAGGTGTCCTCGTAGGGTCTCGTCTCCCTTCGGGTGTGGGGTTTGGGTGAACCCTAAGTTTGGAGTCTTGAGGTGTCCGTCTGGAGTCATAAAGGATTCACGGGTCGGTCGGGGCCGTGGGTCGAATCCTCGTTTTAGGGGTCCCAACCTTTCTAAGTGTTACCGGGTCACTATTGATTGGGGTTTATTAAAAAGAACTTTGGTGTATAGTAAAAGGAGAATTTCTTTGCTTTAGAGATTAATCTCAGAAGAGACTTGCATGAGAGAAACTTTTTTTTAATTTTTACATATTCGGGAGGACCTAGTACATACATATAAAGTAACGACGTATTAACCCTGGAAACAGTCATTGTCCCATCGACCGCTGTCGGATAATTGCCCGATGTCTGCGATTACACCTCTCTCTGTTAAGGGGGGAGAAGCGAGTTTACAAGGTCGGTCTCTGACCTCAGGAGGGATTATTCATAAATACAGTTTGAGGAAAAACCCCTCATCCCCCTCTTTCTCGTCGACATCGCCTCAACTTTCTGCAGCGAGACTAATGTCATGCCGCCGTTTCCCTCCCCCCTAGTAAAAATCTCACTTTGTCACAATTAGTTCAATTAGTGTTTTGGGCGCGATATTAACGAAGACGAGAGTCTGTTTTAAAATGAAAATAGATTTAATGATTTCACTCCTCTCACGTTAGGTGAGATTAAATCGAAAACTCGATTCCTCTTTCGCACACACCTTCCGACCTCTCCAAAAATTTGTAGTCCTCTTGAGTACGATACCTTAAGTTGAGAGGAGGAGAGAGAGGGGGAGGGAGGAGGGACGGAGGGAGGAGGTCGGGAGGGAGGGAAGGAAGTTCTGTCGAACCGAGTCATCACTTTTCGAGTCCCAGGACCTAGAAGGTGCCTTCCGACACAATTGCCCAAGAAATCGAAGAGTTTCAAGAGTCGAAGGAGTAGACACTTCGCCCCTATTCTTACCATGAATGAAGTCCCACCACCCCGTCTAATTTACTCAATTGTTCCTACTTCATGAATCCTATCACAAATCACGTACGTGCATGTGTGTGTGTGTGTGTGTGGTTGTTGGTGTGAGGTCTACACAATCAATGATAGGATAGGGAGTTAAAAGGAAGGAAACAGTGGAGAGGAGGAGGGGGGTGGGGAGGAGAAGGATGAGGAGGAAGACAGAGAGGAGAAGAGGGGACTAGGGGTCGAGGACAATGATTCGTGAAGTCAGACATCGACCGTACTGGACAGGAAGCCCCTGGAGTGTCGAAGATTCAAGCAAATTTAGTTTCCTGCTTGTACCCGTACCTGAGTTCATTTGCGACTCTTTGGGACTCCCTGACCTGACCTCCCCTGGGAAAGAAGGTTGACCTTTTAGTTCTTTCGGAAGCACCTTTTTCACCGTAACATCGACCCGTGACACGGGTCTACACCTCGATCGTCCTACCCATCCCACCCCCGACCCTGAGGTCCGTCTTCCTGGTCGAAACCGTCCCCGGACCCCCACCCTATCTCGTGGGTCCTGTCCCCCCGACACCGTCTCGGAATAGTCCACCAGGACTACTGTGTGGGTTCAAGAGCAAGACGGGACACGATGTGAGTTCAAGGTGGGTCCAGTAGAAGGAACGGAGTCAAAGGCCCTCTGGGGTCCGACCCAGGGGGTCGCTGGAGTGTAGCACATCAGTAAAAGTGACGGTATGGGGTCCGGACGGGAGGTGGTCGAAGTGGAGGAGGGTGCGGCCGAGGAGTCTAGAGGGTTTAAGGACGAATCAGGTTACTCCTCGACTACAGTAGGTTGAACGGGCCTTTGTGTCTAATCTCTTTTGTGTGTGTCAGTTAAATTGACCGTTAATTTGTCCGAGGGGATACATTAATCGCAGTTCTGTTGAGTGTTAATGATGTCCCGCGCGCAAGTGTCGGCTCCGACGTGTAAATATAGTTCGCTGTCAGTGACCCGCGATTATAGAATTGTCCTTCGTCTCCCTTAGACGCTTTGGCAAAGTTCCTCCGTCGGGTAGGACAGGGAGACGTGACATTTATTCAGAAACATTTGCGTTGACATTTTAACTTCTCCCTTACGAACTTCACTACACCTTCTTCTTTTTTATAAATGAGACACCTTTCATTGACTAACGAGAAAACTCTACTGACTAAAGTCTTCTACTTGGTCAACCTGGCATAAACATTATTGTTTGTGACGACCAACTCCCGGAGGGACTTGGTCCGAGTCCGGTATGAAATAACGTAGGTTCAATAAGTTACTGAGAGAATGTCTCTCCCAGTCCCTCCCCTTCGTCGAGAGGGCTCCAGTGTATCGAGTGTTCCACCCGTCGTCCTATATTTGTCCCAGACTGAGATCTTAGAAATACGTTTTGGTGGAATGTGTCCCGACGACGTGCGAGGACCACCCCGAGTGTACGAGGACCGTCACGACTCACCCTAAGGTCAGAGGACGAAGAGTGACAGACCGGGAACGGTGATACGGGGGACCACATATACCTTTTACTTCGGCCCCCTTCTGGTGGTGTATCACGGGGAGACAATTGAGACAGAGGGACTCTTGACGGAACACCCAGACTTCAGGAACAAGGGTCCTTCTCCCTCCGGACTCTGCCGAAGTCCCAGTTGAGTTGGTCTAAGGAACATTGTACTGGGTTTGTTAACCGATAGACTGTTGTGACTCGTGACGACGTGCTCCGTGCGTCACTCGAGGGAGGAAGGAGAAGGGAAGAAGATTTCGAAGTCTTTATGGGGACCTCTCTTCTCATTGGATGAGTAGGTATACTAATACCGTTCAACCTCCTATCGAACGATAACGATCGATAACGAACGTTGTCGGTCGATAACGACACACTGTTTGGAGTTTTGAGTTCTCGGATTTTGGTTACTTTACAATAGTGAATGAGTAGACGACCAGTCGACCTGAACAGACCCGTGGAGACGAAAGTTCTGTCTATACACTGAGTCGATCCGTCGAGACGAGGAATGTAAAGAGTCGGAGGAACCTGGTCTACCAACCGACCTCGAACTGGAAGAGTATCTCCAAAATCTCCGAGTTCTCACTTAACTTCGTACCTTTCCTCACGACTCCAACCGAGACCATGTGACAGTGAAGACAGGAGTACAATAACTGGTTTCGTTCGGTGTACCGATTAGAGTTGAGTGTGCCGGTTGGATTCCAGTTATCGTTTTCACCTACGTCTCTCTTCTTTCTTCGCACTCTTTCTCTTGGTAAGTTACACAGTGTCACGTTATTCGTTTTTAATTCATAACGTAAACAAATTCTCAGTCACAAACCATCCTTTTCCTCGATAGTCGACTTCCCTATACTGGATTCCGAAATTAAATATTGAGACATTTTACTCTTATTAGTATTGACCGAGTGTTCCGACAACACTCTAAAGTCACCCATTAGGTGAGTCTAATGGGTCGTGGAACGGACTGTTCAGTAGGAGGAAGTTCTCAGTTGTGGTGGGGTCCTACTGGTTGAGTAGAACTAAATGAGTCTGAAGGTAGGGCCTTAGGAGAGTCTGGGTCTGTTTGGTCCTATCAACCAGTAAGATTGAGAAGGGTAGTGGTTCGTTTATGTTCGATTAGACGGAAACGGTCCCCGGACCCCATCTGAAAGAGTAAATTGGGAGTGCTGGTGGGATGAGTGGTTCCCTGATAATACACGAATACCCTGAGTCCGTCGTGGTCCCTTATCCTTCTCATTTTCTACTGACAAAATTACCCGAGAAGGAAGTTCCCCGACTGTTAGATCTTTCTATTCTTTACGCATATACCATTGTTGACACAGTGTTCCCTTTTCGCTACGACCGTTTAGGTTGAAGGGGTTCCTACCACTCCGACCCTCAAAAGTAGTACTTGTCAGTTCAGGGAAATATCGATAAGATAGAACTATCGGTTCCAATTCTCAAACCAAAACCTTTAAGTTCCTTTTAATGCAGACTTTTCTCAAACACCTGTTTTCCTTAAACTGAATCAAGAGGGTGACCCTACCACCACCCCCTATAAAAAGATTTATACAAACAAATGTTTAACCTTTTGAAAAGTTGGTTAGTTCCCGACTACCCCGGACAAGTTGGTAAGACGAGGAACTTCAGAACCCTTTCTTCTCCTTAAACATAAGTCCCACGAGACCCATTCCAGTTGTGAGGGAATAAATGAATCTTTACTTATAATTTAGTTTAAATCGTCAGGGTTAGTAAGTAGAAAGAGGAACGTCGACCCGGGAAATTAAAAGGTAAAAGTAACAAAATTTTTCAGTACCCACTTCGTCATATAATGGTCCTCGTGTTATTCCCTTACCTCACAATCGGCTCTTTCGGTTAAAACAGGAGTCGAGACTACAGAAGACCTTTTCGGTTCAGGTTTTCCATATGGGTCAATGTAACCCGTATAACACCCAAAACTCTCGTAGGATCCGACTCGAACCCTCGACCGACAGAGTACGGGAGGAGGACTAAACAGACTAAAGTTAGGGGGCAGGGAAATCATTTCAGTCACCCACTCCTGAGTGAAGACCGAGGAGGACTGGTCCTGAGACCGAGTAAGAATCTCAGAGGTCAGGTAAGTGGTTTAAAAGTGGTGCCTATGATAACATAACTATTTGTCCAGTAGAACTTCTCTGATTCGACCTGTACACGCATTCGTTACCGTTCCGTTCCAGTCGGAACCCTCCAGACTTCTCCCTCGGTGCTTTACACAGTAGACCCGTCCTCAGTCCGTCGAAGAGTACCTCCATAGCATTCTTAATTTGTTCTACTGTACACAATACGTGAGTCTTATAAGTTAGTGAATAAATTGTTGAATGTACAAGTCGTGATTAAACTACAGTCCGTGACACGACCCGTTCCTCTACGATACCACCTATCTTTGTCCGGGTCCTGGGTCCACTGATGCGTCGTGGACCGTGTATCAAGTCGAGGTTTTTACCATCAACAGTAGAAATAATAACCCGGGTGGAACATCGAGTCTACCATTTCTTAGACGGACGTTACGTCCTCTGGGCCCAAACTAGGTACCCAGTCCTTCTAGGGGACCTCTTCCTTTATCGATGGGTGAGATCATAAGAACGGACCTCTTAGGGTACCTGTCTCCTCGGACCGTCTGATGTCAGGTACCCGAGCGTTTCTCAGACTGGGTTGATTCGTTAGTAGTGAAAGTGAAAGAATCACGTGTCTCGTCTTTATCCCGAGTCCTCTTGGTTGGTAGTGGGTCTACCGGTACCCAGGTGTTTGTGGGAAGTAGTAAAGGTTTACCCTCACTCTCTTGCCTGGTAACATTTCCGTCCTTGAACTGGGTCATAAGTCTAACGTTTTAGGTCTGATTAAAGAAGGGACCAATCCTTCTTTAGACCCCGGGGTTCCTAGGATGTTAAGTAGGGTGTAAGGAGGGGCTGTACTGAGGTGGTGGACAGAACATTACGACCACCACTACCAGTGGTCGGTACGTACCCCACGAACACTGTAGGGTTCACGAGTGGACCAGACTAAGCTGGAAGACGGATAACGCTCTATGAAATATAGTTACTGAGAATGGGAAATCTTCCGTACTCTAAGTGGTCCTCCCAAACATTTTATTGGGGGCTCAAAGACTAAGTAAATCGTCTCTCAGGTCCACCGTCGTTCCTTTCACACCCCGTCCTTCCTCCGCCTTCTCGATCCAACCCTGACGTGGTGTGCCAGACGCCCGGAGACAGTCCTGAACCCTAAAATAGGTTCCCGTTACCCTCGGTAAGTTCCGAAAGTTAGTCCCCGTTACCCTAGATGACCTCAGAGAAGAAGAGATCCTGACGTCGTAAACGTAAAGGTCGTTCAAGGGTCCGGTATGGCTACGACGACCGAGTCTGATGTCTGAATCTTACAATAGGGGTAAAACGTCCACTCTTTCGACTCCGAGACTCTCCAGTCCACTGGGCGGGTCAGTGTCTCGATCTTTCCCCGTCTCGGACATGACAACAGTCGACCGGACGAAACGAACCCTCACTCCCCGACAGTCCCTGCACTCTGAAAGTCACGATTTTAGCCCTGTCAGGGTCCGGTTGGTCCCTCAGTCCGTAGGGTTGAAGGTTGGTTCGACTTACCAAAACACCAGTACAAACTGTCATGACATCTCGAATGTCTCCCAGAAGTGTCGGTAGTTATTATAGCGACACTATTACTTATTGGTGATCAATATATAACGGAACCCGAAGGGACCACGGAGTCTACCACTTTTTAGACGGACGTTACACCCTCTGGGTCCAAGTTAGGGACTCAACCCTTCTAGGGGACCTCTTCCTTGACCGTTGGGTGAGGTCACAAGAGCGGATCTCTTAGGGTACCTGTCTCCTCGGACCTCCCGGGTACCCCAACATTTCTCAGAATGTGTTAACTCACTTATTGTGTGTCGCATATAACGGTACCTGGTAAGATTTATAAATATAGGTTCTAGTGACTTAAGAGTATTGTTGGAATTCTTCATCCTTAATGACAGGTGTAGTGTCACCATTTGACCCCGTAATTCTTCCCCACTAAACAGGTCCAGTGTACTGATGCTTCCCCGTCTCTTCTTTGGGTTCACGGTCCGAGTAGGAACAGATACGGACCCCCGCGGCCCCCGGAAGGAATCCTCCTTCCGCTCAAACTCTCCGACCTACACCTTACCTCACACCATCAAGGGTCGAAGACCTTGGTCACATCGTACAAGTTCAGGGTCGTGACTACGAACGACCACCATACCGGAACCTATTCAGTGAAACGGAAGGTCCGGAGTCAAAGGGGGTGACACTTTATCTCTAGTAATATTGTCGACGGTTGGTCTTACGACGACCTCTTAATTTAGCTCTACTTCAGGTGTCTTGTCCCGAACTGTGATCGAACCAACTCACTTTACTCCGTTTCCAGTTCACCACTCTACCTCTTCTATCAGGTGCAACCGTCCTTCCCTGCACACCCCGACCTTCGCCCCTCCACCGACTTCTCGATCCAACCTGACTTGGTCCCACACCCCGAGACAGCCCTGAACCCTAAAATAGCTTCCTGTTACCCTCGGTGACTTCCCAAACTTAGTCCCCGTCACCCTAGATGACCTCAGAGAAACAGAGGTTCCATGGGCCTACAAGAAGCCCCAACCCAGTACACCTACCCTGCTGCTCCTTAACTCAACACCGGAGTACGGCGTATACCACTCGATAGCATTAATTCCCAGACAGTTACAAAGGCGACCATTAAAAGACTCTCGTAGACTCAAAAAAAAAAAAAAAAAAAGAAAGGACCCACATTTCCTCAGGTCCGTCCCGTGTGACTAACACGTACGTTCTGTTCAGAACTCCAGCAATACGTTCACAATTACAAGGCAATGTTATAAGTCACTACTTAACCCTGAAAGTCTCATTATCGTCAAACACGATAACCGATTTTACTTACATAAGTAGAGTTAAAAATTGTAGATAACGGAACCTCTTCGAAAATATTAATTTACAAACCAACGTGGTCGTTTATTCTCCTTCCTACTCTTCGTGAAAGGATGGAAGGAACCTACTCTTCCTGAAAGGATGGACGTAGGTCGGAGTCAGGACCGGGATAATGGAGCGGGTGTATAAGACTCTCCCAGTCTAAAGTCAGGTAATGTCTCTTCTTGAAATACCACTAATGTCAGTAGACCGTTATGTGGGTTGAACAAAAAACTCCATCACTCAGGGGGTAACAACCACTATAAGTTCGTATCGAACATTTGACGACCGTACATCTCCCCTGAGGTTGTAGTCTCTTCCCTAAACATAAACATTTCAATGTCTCTAAACACCTACTCTGGACGTGTCTTCGTACTGGTCGTTCCTTCCGACATACCCTTTAAATAGTGGTTAGCTGTCCTAAAGTGGACAGACGATTGTCACACGAGGACTCTCGACTAAGTAAGTAAGACGAATAAAGGTCAGTGATAAGGACGTCCGGACCGGTGTCCTACCCCAAAAGACCCAGTAACGTATATGAAGTCTTAATACTGTGACTGAACAGAACTTAACAATTGAAGTCTGGACAACGAGAAGACTAAACGAAGGGGTTCCGTTCTCTTCTCGGTCTTCCTGAGTCGCCTGATTCAGAGAAGGTACAAATGACGTTCTTTACTGGAACGTGTCCTAATTGTAGAGAAGGGAGACGTGTAGTCCTTATTCTAGACTCGTCTACAGTCCTACAGAATCTTGATGGAGTCCAAGGACCTCGAGGGACCTCTTTCAAATCCTGGGAGTCACCCGAGGACCGACTTGCATATTTGACGTTCCCCTTCATCCCAAGTAAACCTCCTTTTAACGGTACTGGGTTACGACTTGAAACAAGTTCCAGTTAGTACCCGTAACCACAGGGAGTAAGTCATGTAGGGGTGCCTCCCGTCACGACCTTCCGGAACAGGGACTCCTCACAGGACGGATAAACGAAAGGGTAGGAAGAGGGTGATTTGGTACATTCAACGAGTCAGTACAGACTGAGAAACGCTGGGGCACCTGACATCGGGCGGTCCGAGGAGACGGGTACCTTAAGGGGTCCGTTCTTATGACCTCACCCAACGATAAGGGAAGAGGTCCCCTAGAAGGGTTGGGTCCCTAGTTTGGGCCCAGAGGGTGTAACGTCCGTCTAAGAAATGGTAGACTGGGTGATCGTGGTCGTGGTGACTGACACGAAGAGGTGTCAAACACGGGATTCGACGGGTCGACTCACCGTCCGTACACCATTCGTAGACACTTCACAAAGACCCTACTTACTTACTTACTGTTGTCTCCAGTCTAAACAAAAGTTTGGTGGTGGGAAAGGATGCAGAACTTCAGTCAATTCTGTTCTCAAAAGGTAAGGAAAGAAGGTATAAGAGAGAAGACGAAAATTCTCGCAGATTAACGTGGTTTTGGTGTTACAGACTACACGTTTGGTGTGAAAGAACAACGATTTTGGGAAAGTATAGGAAGTAGAGTAGACTGGACGTGTAAAATCCCACTCCTTTGACTCCATGTCTCAGAGACCTCGTCATCTACCGTCTCTCTCCGGAAGTTGGAACCAGGAGACCAAGGTTCTGATTCCACGACCGCTGCTACGTGGGTGCTGAGGACGTAAAGACTCCTGACACAGGAGTCTTTCGTCGTCACGGCCTCCCCGGGTGGGGAGTAAAGGCAGAGTGCGTCTGGTCCGTCCGAAACCTAGGACGGAAGGGGGAGACTACAGGAGTATTGACGAGGTCCTGAGCAAGCATTCCCGAAAAGGACCCATTCGTTAATGGACTCAAGTATACCAATTAACTTTATAAGGAAAAGGATCTCAAAATTAAGTAGGTCACATCAAAGTCCTCGGTGTCTATTATTCTGGATTAAATATTAATCCCGAATAGTTCTTAGTCGATTAAAGATCTGGGGACTAAGGGTTCCTCTCTCTTCGTTCCACCCCCGAAGAGAAGGGAAAGGTCCCTGAACGATGGGTGGTGTGAGTCTCTCTGTGGTCCCTCCCTCCTCTTGATTAACCCTCGACCGGGAGGTAGAACCTGTTAAATAATTAACCTAATACCCTTTAGAGTCCGGGGTCCGTTTAGGGTCCCTCCGTGCCGACGAAGGGGTCCAAATGTTACTCTTATAATCCGTGTTTTTGACCCAAGATGGGTCAGAAAGTCCTCAACCCTGAGAAATTTGTTCAGTAACTTGCGACGGATCGGAGTCAAGGGGGTACAGGTGTTACTGGTCCTAGTAGAGTGGGAGGACTGAGAGTCTTCAAAGGACCCTTAAGTTGCTCTACTACCCGTAAAGTCCTCGACAGTACTAAAGAAGACCCCGACTATATGGGTCCTACCCGGACTTTTTGTCACTCTTTTCCTACAGGGTTGTGTCTTTTGGTACGGAGTCTGTCTAACCCTAACCAGTACTGGGGTGTCCGTCCTTCTCAGCCCCAGACGAAAACTGGAGCCGAGAGGAACACGGAGCAGACGACTCTGAAAGGAAGGTGGTCTCCAGGGTCTCCAGAACTTAAGGTCTAAGGGACAACGAATGGATCGTTCGAGGTGAAGAGAGATCTACGGTGAGTTTGTAGGTGGGTTGGCCAGACTCACAATCCTTCCCAATTACGTCCCTATCCACCGGGTCACCATTTCTTATAGGGGTGGTTGTGTCCACTGTGCCCTCTACGTCCCTGCTAGGGACCCAGCCCTTCTAGGGGACCTCATCCTTTGCCGTCGGGCGCCGTCATAAGAACAGACCCTTTAAGGTGCCTGTCTCCTCCGAGCGTCCGATTCAGGCACCCCCAACGTCTCGACCTGTGCTGACTCGCTGACGTGCGTACGCACGTGTCACCTCACTCGTGTTGAAACCTTAGTATATCCACACCAAAGTCTGGGTATGTGACTGGAAATGGTCGACGCAGTCAGTTTTAAAAACTTGGTTTTCTTTAACTGTACTCAGTCTTTGGGTTACGTTTACTCGAATTCGGAATTTCTTTATAATCGATTTCATAGATTTGTGACATCACCAGGAGTGAAATCCCTACTGACCTAAGTCTACAAGTCACTACTGTCTTAACAGACGGAGAGATAGCTGAAGTAAGGAGTCGTCCAAAGTGTCACCACCCGTTCCTACCGACACCGAATGGGGACCCCTCTCCCTCTCCTTCCTCGGGTGATGTATCCGATTCGTCCCAAAGGAACATCGTCCTTTCTTACCAAGACGTTTCTTTCCCTCTAAACACTTCTGTTTGTCGCTACATCAGAGTTCCGCTGGTGGGTGAAATAGACCAAGAGAAGAAAGTAGACATTTAATCATAGTTGTCGTTACAACGTCCTAATTATATGTTCTACTTACATGTTTTTAGTTAACATAGAGGTATGTGAACGTCGCTTGTTAGATTTTTCCTTTAATCTTTTCGTTAACGTAAATATTACCGAAGTTTTTTATTTTATGAGTCCTTATTTAAATTGTTCTTCATGTTCCGAACATGTGTTTTTGATGTTTTGAACTACTTTATTAAATTTCTTCTGGCTTTATTTAAATCTGTAGGACACAAGTACCTTATGAATTACTATTTTACCGTCATGAGTGAGTTTGACTAGATGTTTAACTTACGTAAGAGACATTTAAGGGTTATGAAAAAAAGTCTGTAACTATTCGACTAAGATTTTAAGTGTACCTGTACGTTCCCTGATTCTTATCGGTTATAACTTTTTCTTTTTATTTCTACCTCTTAAATGTAGTTGAAGAGTTAGAGTTTTGAAAGATACTTCGATACCATTAGTTCTATCATACCGGAACCGTTTTCCTATTTGTATATAATAGTTACCGTATTTTAATTGTCACGTCTTTATTTAGGTACGTAGATACCGGTTGACAAAAATTGTTCCCACAGTTCTGTTACTTTACCCCTTTCTTATCAGAAAAGTTATTTACCGAGACCTTGTTGTTATATAGGTGTACCTTCTCTTACTTCAACCTGGGAATGGAGTGTGTAATAAGTTTTTAATTGACTGTCACCTAGTATTTAGATTTATACCCTAAATATTCGGTTCATTCTAAAAGGGGTCTCCACCTTCCTACCAAGTTATAGGTGTTTAGTGATATGATTGTTTGATTGTAGGTAAATATTCTTTTTGATAGGTGTTCTACCCATGCCTTCCTTGTATGAAGTTGTATTATTTCCGGTATATATCATTCGAGTGTCAAGTGTAGTATGAGTTATCACTTTTCGACTTTCGAAAAGGAGATTCTAGTTCTTTTCTATTTCTACGGGTGAGAACGGTGAAGGTGAATTGTACGATAACCCTTTATCTACACCTTTGTCACAGTCTCAAATAAAAACCCCCGAGGTCTTAGTGACGTCTACCACTAACGTCGGTACTTTAATTTTCTACGGATGAGGAACCTTCTTTTCAATACTGGTTGGATCTATCATATAAGTTTTCATCTCTGTAATGAAACGACTGATTCCAGACAGATCAGTTCCGATGCCAAAAAGGACACCAGTACATACCTACACTCTCAACCTGACACTTCTTCCGACTCGCGGTTTCTTGACTACGAAAACTTGACACCACAACCTCTTCTGAGAACTCTCAAGGGACCTGACGTTCCTCTAGGTTGGTCAGGTAAGACTTCCTCTAGTCGGGACCCTAAAGAAACCTTCCTTACTACGGTTTCGACTTTGAGGCCATGAAACCTGTGGAGTACACTTCTCAACTGAGTAACCTTTTCTGAGACTACGACCCTCCCTAACCCCCGTCCTCCTCTTCCCCGACTGTCTCCTACTCTACCGACCTACCGTAGTAACTGAGCTACCTGTACTCAGACTCACTTGAGGCCCTCAACCACTACCTGTCCCTCCGGACCGCCCGACGCTAAGTACCCCAACGTTTCTCAGCCTGTGCTGACTCACTGACTTGACTTGACTTGACCTCCAGAATCGGTGTCGTTGGTCCGTTCTTTTTCTTTATTTTCCTTAAGTGAAAGACGTCTACTGATATATAATATGAATCTTTTAGAATTTCTACAGTGGTTTTTTGACGATCTCGAGTAGTTACTTAAATCATTTGAACGTTCTATGTTTTAATTATATGTCTTCAGATAACGTAAAGACACGTGACTGTTACTAGATAGTTCTTTCCTTTAATCCTTTGTTATGGTAAATGTTAGTGCAATTTTCCTTGTTTTATGGATCTTATTTTGATTCCTGCTTTCTCTGTTTATATACTATAGTGAAGACTTCACTTCACTTTCAGAGAGTCAGCACAGACTGAGAAACACTGGGGTACCTGACATGGTATCGTGAGAGGTCGGTCTTATGACCTCACCCATCGTCAAGGGAAGAGGTCCTCTAGAAGGGTTGGGTCCCTCTCTTGGGTCCAGAGGACGTAACGTGCGCCTACGAAACGGTCGGTCGTCCCTTCCGGTAGTGAAGACACACCTGAGATTTTTTTTATGTTTACTTGAATAAATGTTTTCTCTTTGTCTGAGTGTCTGTATCTTTTGTTTTAATACCAAAGGTTTCCCCTTCGTCCTTCATAGTTAATCCTAATTGTCTATGTGTAAATACATATTTTTTTTTATTTGGTGTTCGAAATGACGTAACGTGTCCCGTGACATAAGTTATAGAACATTATAGTACCTTTTCCTGTATTTTTCTTCTATGTATATATACACAAACATAGATATATAGGACTTCCTTTGGTTGGGATTTATAAGTAACCTTTCTGACCACGACTTCGACTTCGAGGTTATCCCACCGGTGGACTATACTTCTCGACTGAGTAATCTCTTCTGGGACTACGACCCTTTTCAACTCCCGTCCTCCTCTTACCCCACTGTCACTCACTTTACCGACCTACCGTAGTGACTGAGTTACCCGTACTCAAACTCGTTTGAGGTCCTCTCCCACTTTCTGTCCCTCCGGACAAGACGACGTCAGGTACCCCAACGTCTCTCAGTCTGTGCTGAATCGTTGCTTGTTGTTGTTGTTGTTTTTATATACACACACACACATATATACATATGTGTGTATGTTCGAAGGGACCTTCGAATCGACCATTTCTTAGGTGGACGTTACGTCCTCTGGGACCAAGTTAAGGATCGAACCTTTTTAGGGGACCTCTTCCCTATCTCATGGGTGAAGTCATAAGAACGGACCTCTTAGGGGTACCTGTCTCCTCGGATCTCCCGATGTCAGGTGGTCCAGCGTTTCTCGCCTGTACTGACTCCCCGATTCACGTCGTGTCGAGTGTATATACAAGTCTACGTGTATACGTATGTATAGACTTAGTGAGACGGCGTGTGCACTTTGCTTGTGTCATAACATTTAGTCAATATGATTTAAATTCAACTAAACGTTGATGTAATAGTTCTTTCAACGTTTCTCTTTCCTTCCCTTATAAATGTTTAGTATATCGACTATTCCCTTAACATATGTCTTATATATTTCTTAAGAATGTCAAGTTATTATTATTATTATTAGTTAATTTTAACCTAAAAATTTAGTCTGCAACTTTCGAAACTCATATGTAAAGAGCTTACACAGACAGAAGTTTTCTTCCGTCTGTTTATTGGTCACTCGTGTATTTCTACGAGTTGTAGTAATCAGTAATCCTTTACGTTTATTTTTGGGTGTCACTCTATGGTGAAGTGTGGGTGATCCTACCGGTATTGGTTTCTCTACCTATTGTTGTTTGTGACTATTTCTACCCTTCTTCAACCTTGACCTTCCTTTTTACCACGTCAGTGAAATCTTTTGTCATACCTTCAAGAAGTTTCCCAATTTGTATCTCAATGGTATACGGGGTCGTTAAGGAGAGGATTAAAGTTTCTTAACTTTTGTATATAGGTAGGTTTTTACGCATGTACTCACAAGTATTGTCGTAATAAGTATGCCAGGTTTTTTCACCTTTGACGGGTTCACAGGCAGTTGACGTTTAGTCTATTCGTCCTACACAACATAGGCATGCTAGCTTACAGTAAGGCGGTATTTTTCCTTACCTCATAACTATGTATGTCGTTGTACCTACTTGAAACGTCTACAGTACGACTCATTCTCTTAGTCAGTGATTTCAGGTGTATGATATACCAGGGTAGCTAGACTTTACAGATCTAGACTGTCCAGAGATGTCTGTCTTTCATCTAATCACCAAAAGTCCCCGACCCCCGTCCCTCGTCAAAGAGACACCCTACTACTTCCCGAGACTTTAATCTATTACCATACCAACGTTTTGAACCATTTATCTGACTTTGGTGACTAAGCCTATGAAATTTTCCACTTCACTACCACACTACCAATGTAAATACACAGTTGAACTGATCTCCTGTCCTCTCTGGGTCTAGTAAACAATTTGCAATAAAACCCGTCCAGAGACTCTCACAAAGACCTTTTCTAATCGTAAACTTAACAACCTGAGTCACTGCGTCTAACGGGAGGGGTCACACCCACCCATAGCAGGTTGAGTGACTCCCGGACTTATCTCGTTTTTCCGTCTTCCGACTTAAGAGAGACGGGTTGAAGAGAACGGGAACCTGAATTTGGTAACCACATGAACCAAGAGTCTGGACACCTGAACTGGATCTTGATGTGGTACCCGTAAGAACACAGAGGTCGAATGTTTACCGTCTAACACCCCGAAAAATTGGAGATATTAGTACCCTCCGTTAAGGAATATTATTTAGAAAAAATATAAAGTGAATCTTATATATATATACATATACATATATACATACATACATATATACAGATCCCCGAGAGGTCCATCACGATCACCATTTCTTAAAGGACGGTTACGTCCTCTACGTTCTCTGCACTCAAACTAGGGACCCAACGCTTCTAGGGGACCTCGTCTTTTACCGTTGGGTCAGGTCATAAGAACGGACCTTTAAAGTTACCTATCTCATCGAACCACCCGATGTCAAGTACCCCAGTGTTTCTCAGTCTTGTACTGACTCGTTGACTTGTGTGTGTGTGTGTGTGTGTGTGTGTGTTTACGGAGGATAACTAAGACAAAGAGACCTCTTGGGATTATGTCTATATACACTTAATATAGAGTTATTCCGACAATAAAAATTTTGACCAAAGTTTTGTAGGTGGTATGTCCCAGTAATGCCTCTTCTTTACTACGTAACTTAGATTTTGAGAATCATGTCACGATCCGTGTGTTATTCACGATTCACACTCAAAAGAAAGGAAAAGCTTATTTATGAGGGTTGAGGGGGTGGAGAGGGGGTGGTTGGGAGAAATTCGTTAAGGTAGGGTCACAGATTCCGTCTTGAACCTCCGGAAGGTGTTTTTTCCGATACGATACGGACCGATGAGTGTCTCGTCGGTCCCAGTAATAATTCTGCTGACCCGACCAGAGGGGACTATAATCTTATTCTATAAGTAAAGGGATTCTTACGTAGATGGCGAAATCGACAGGGCCCTTGTCTCGTCCTCCGTCTACGTTGAGATAAGTAGGTTCGGCGAGAGTGTAGGTGAAACTAAGTTTCCAAAGTAAAACCAACCAAAGGTACTCCTCCTGTCAAATAATCGACCACTACTGTCCGATTCACTTGAGTCCATGACCCACAAACCGATTGCTACTGCTGCTCCGATAAAATTCAGTGGCCTCAAGTTCCCATAGACGGAGTCTCGAAAACAAATTTAACTAAACATCAGGGCGAACGAACTGGAACTACGTAATTTATCAAGGTTCCCCCTTCTTATCTTCTTGTGTCAAGGTCGGTTCTGTCGTCTACACAAGGTCATGTGGCGGGAGAGTCGGCGGGGAGATGTGTGGTGACTTGTGGCGGGTCTACTGGAACTGACACCCGAAAGTGGTGTGTCGTCAGTGTCTCAGTCTCTTGTCACCTCGCCCCACCAGGGCGGCGGACTCAACCCTTCCGGGTCTCTCCCTTTCCTAACAAGTTCCGACACTTTCCTCAGTCACTGTTTCAATCTTAAAAAGTAGGTCCAACCATATTGGGGTGGAGGAGGAGAGTTGAGTAGTTTGATAAATTATAAATGAGTCATGGATGGACCCGACGGGTCCACCGTGTCACCATTTCTTAGGTGGACGGTTACGTTCTCTAAGTTCTCTGATCCCAACCTAGGGACCCAGCCCTTCTAGAGGACCTCGTCCTTTACCGTTGGGTGAGGTCATAAGAACGCACCTTTTACGGTGCCTGTCTCCTCGGACCACCCGATGTCAAGTGCCCCAGTGTTTCTCGACCTACACTGACTCGTGCGTGTGCACTGTCCTGGAGGGTACAAGGTCTATGAGAGATTACGAATTATACGCAATCGAGGAATTTAAGTGTGTTGTCGGTCACTCTATTTCAAGTCAACCATAACGGTAAAATGTTTACTTCTTTAATTCTAAGGGGTAGAATGGACCTCGAACTCATGAAGCGGGTTCAAAGGTCGATCATTTTATCGTCTCCACCCTAAACTTGACTCCCTCATACCACGATCTTGGTCGGAGAATCGGTAGGGAAGAGACGAATAACGTACACTTTCCTTTACTTTAGTCTAAGACGGTCTCAGAATCCACCTGTAAACTCGACAGACCACACGGGTCCGGGTTCAATTGGCCAGTAACAGTGAAAGGGTTTGGGGAAGTACGCCTTACCTTGGTCTACTGTAGTGACAAGTCTTAGGGAGGAGGTAGATCCAAAGACGTCACGGGGTTTGGGGACCGACCGGCTAGACGTTACACGATGTGACCTGTCACAAAGGACCGTGCCGGGTATCTTCGAGAGGGTAGGAGAGGAGAGACTACTCAGTCTCCAGACGTGAGGACGAGGAGAGAAGGTGGAAATCGATTAGTCGGACTCCCCCAAACAATGAACCGTGACCTGGCCCTGAGTCCCGTAGGTTACACACTTTAAGGACACACAGGAACTTATTTAGTGACTTGGAAAGACCAGGGGTTTAAGGAGTATACAACCTTCCTATATTCCTATATATAAAAAGAGTGTCCTAAAAAGACTCCTAAGTTTCTTGAACGTCTGTACTCCGTCTTACGCTACTTGGGACCTTGTCTGATTCGCACATTCCCCAATGGTGGTTCCGTCCTCGGGGCCCCTTCCCTACCCCACATTACTCTCCCTCACTGGTCATCCACCGTCACGAAGTTTCGGCGGACGCCCTACGGACTTCCTCCCAGGATGATTGGAAAGGAGAAATCCAGCACTTTGGAATCAGGGAGTGACGTACGACGACGACGACGACGATTCAGCGAAGTCAGCACAGGCTGAGACACGCTGGGGTGTCTGCCGTCGGGTGGTCTGAGGGGGCAGGGACCCTAAGAGGTCCGTTCTTGTCTACCTCACCCAACGGTAAAGGAAGAGGTGGGAGTGCGGTATGTTTGCAGATTTTTCCTTTTCACTGTGGCTCTCCTGTCTTCGTGGTGAAAGTTCTTGGGTAGGATTGTGTTGCCGTCTCGGACCTAGTCTGGGGTCCAACCACCCATAGACTTGCAGACGGAAGTAAGTTGGAGATAAATGTCACTAAGGATGACCCATGTTTCCCGAAGGGTCCACCGCGATCACCATTTCTTGGACGACCGGTCACGTCCTCTATGTTCTCTGCGCCCAAGGTTAGGGACCCAACCTTTCTATGGGACCTTTAAGGGACCTCTTTCACTACGTTGGGTGAGGTCATAAGAACGGACCTCTTAGGGGTATCTGTCCCCTCGGACCACCGATGCCAGGTATCCCAGCGTTTCTCAGCCTGTGCTAACTTTACTGACTCGTGCGTGACCCATATTTGCGTATACACTCCGAAAAGAGTACTCAAAATAACATAAATGACTAAGGGTTGTGGTAACCCGGTGGAGGGTGACGAAGGACCCGACATGAGTGACCCTATTCCTGAGTGAGGCGGATTCGACCTGTGGCCTCTTCACCACCTTTCGTGGCACCTACCTCATCTCCGACTCTCTATACCAAAATCGAGACTATAGTGGTTCTCGAGAAATACACTGGAACTGACTACGGAAATAATCATCCAGTACGGGAATAGTCATCGAGTTATATCACCCATAAATTAACATTTTCTTTTCTTAAAAAATTTTACGATCGTATACAGACGGTGTCATGTCGATTTGTAACAAAAAATAAAAATGTACAAAGTGAAAATAAACGTGTGTCTGTCCATACTTTTAGAACACAGGAATAACCCGCACACAGAGACACACAGACATACCACAGACACACACACACACATGTCCCAGGACTAGACTTTCCGTAAAGTAGAATAAGTAGTGTCAGAGTGTCAAGACTCTTGGGTCAGATTCCCGCTAAGATTGAGAGATAAGACGTTAGGTTTCAAAGAACGTGTAGACGTTCGGTTGGGGGTTCGATAGATCCTTAGGGACATGAATAAAGATAAAATCCGTTAAACTACAGAGTCGTCGTCTTTCCAGATCATTTGAGGACAGAAGGAAGTAAATTACGAGACTCGTACACGTGTCGCAGTAAATAGGAATTTTGTTAGTGGGCACCATCTATAAGGGGGTAGATGTCTACTCTTTTGACTCCGAATCTCTCCACTACACTGAACGGGTTCCAGAGTGCCGGTCGTCCACGGTCTTCTTCCAGAACTTGTCTCGGTCGGAGTGACCCTCTAGAACGACTGTACAACGGACCTCGTGTCTTTTCCGGGACCCCGGGCAAGAGGCTTCTTTTCGCTGTCGGCGAATGGTCGGGAGGGTAAAGAGAAGAAGGATCAGTGAAAATAAAAGAAAGAGAGAGAGTTCAAACTAACTTAAACGTGAATTACTTAGGTTGAAACAGTAAATCCCCTACAACCTCGTTATTCTGAACTGTTCCGCACTCACTACTGCGTTAGTCAACACGACCCTCGGCCCCGGTCCGGCACCGGGCCTCGGGCCTCGGCCGGGACGTGGGAGGGACCTCACCACCGACGTGCGTCGAGGAAGCGACCCCTTCGTGGACCACTGAGGGACGTTCCTCGTCCTGACCCACCACATCCCACCTCAGGAAAATAAAGACCACTCTCGACCTCGACCGGAAACCCTAATGTTACCCAGTCGTCCCCACCCCCACTCCTAAGCTTTCTACGCTCTCCACTTCTCCACTCACAGCGTAGACGGTGCCGAACGGACGAGACACGCGGACCCGTTCGGTGATGTGGGACGACCAGGAGACAAAGAGGTCGACATTTTACCCCGGCACCGGGTACCAAAACAACGGACCATTTGACAACTGGTCTCCGAGTCAGAGAATACCCCTAGAGTTTCGACCAACAAACTGTCGTTTCATTCGATGGACCTTCGGGTAGAGTACAGGAACATGAACGGGCACTATTTCGCCGTCGAGGGGGTAGGCGACACACGTTCCGAATACACTCCCGAGGACCCCTCTATCCACCCCTTGGTAGAAACCATTTCCTTGTTTTACTTTTGAGTTTGAAAATAATTTCACACTAGAATAAAAAGAATCCTTTCTACTATATATGGGTCTTTTTTTACTGATCCTCTCACATGGGTTTTACGAGTGGCAGTACCCATCTTAAAACCCCACGAGTCAACGAGTCAGTATAGACTGAGAAACCCCAGGGTACCTGACATCTGACGGTCCTACGAGAAAGGTACCTTAAGAGGTCCGTTCTTACGACCTCACCCAACGGTAAAGGATGAGGTCCCATGGAAGGATTGGGCCCCTAGCTCGGGTGCAGAGAACGCAGAGGACGTAACCGTCCGTCTAAGAAATGATGATCTGGTGGACCCTTTGTGATCTTAACCCGACTAAAAGGAGAATAATAATGGACTTTAAAATGTGGAAAAAAATTTTTTTACTTTATTTCATGTGTACTTCCTCTTAGGTACCCTGTATTTACGTCTCAAATTCCCCCAAGTACAAACCCTTGCGTACAATTCTTAATTTCTAATAATTTTGATTTTTTTTTTATGAGTGGAATTTTTTTTAATTTTTTTCCTTATTGTCATTTCACTTGTAAATGCCGTGGTAGTAGTAACGAGGAGAGATCTTTGGAGAGTTCACAAAAAGAGATGTTTCGGTAAGGACGTAAAACTGTCCGTCGAAAAATAGTTAATTGAGAAACAAAAATAAAAGTCTCAAAATGAGAGAATCATCCGTAGGAATTTCTTATCAACCAAAAAGGATAAAAAACTATAAATATTTGTACCTTAATATGAGATACCTGAAACACCCTTACATAAATAGAAGAAATTTAGTTGTAATAAAAAACTATTTATAAAGTTTGTAAACTATTTACAAACTTTTTATAGTTGTAATACAAAAAGTCTACCTAGGAACATCACGTATACCAATTTCTGTCACATAAAGACTACGACATGACTTCACTGAAAATACAGATATGGTGTTAAGTATATGACTACGACTTCGACTTCGAGGTGATGAAACCGGTGGACTATGTTTGTCGACTGAGGGACCTCTTCTGGGACTACGACCATTTCCAACTTCCGTCCTCCTCTTCTCCCGCTGTCTCCTACTCTACCAACCTACCGCGGTGACTAAGTTACCTGTACTTGAACCCGTTTAAGGCCCTCTACCTCTCCCTGTTCTTCCGAACCGTACGACGTCAGGTACCCCAGCGTCTCACCCTGCGCTGAACCGTTGACTTGTTGTTGTTGTTGTTGCCTAAGTAAATAGGCAAGATTACGACCACCTATAGACCCAACAGAAGAGATACAGGAGATCCAAAAGATGTCACTTGGACAATAAAGCCCGTCTCTCGGACCGTAGATCATCTACAAGTTAATTTTAAAAACTTATTTACGTACTTTTCACTTTCGACTAATAATGAAAAATTAACTTCTTTTCATGGTCACCATAAACCTCCCAACTCTGATGTTTGTTTCTCTCTAGTTTCTCTTGAAAGGTCTAGACGTCTAAAAGGGACCTCGAGTCTCCTCTTCAAACCAACCACCGTAGAGGTAATGGATCTTTTCGGAGTTCGGATAAACCTGTAGGGTAAATTTTATTCTTCTGTCATTATGACTTTTACTTCTTTTTCAGGGTGTTAGTCACGATGGACACACTACTCTCTTTTACTTTTAAATGTCTTTCGTGACGTCGTTTCCTCCTTTTTGTTAATTGATCCTCGGTCTCCTCGACCGTCACCGTGGGTGAGGTCACGAGAACGGACCTTTTAGGGTGCCTGTCCCCTCGGACCACCCGACGTCAGGTACCCCAGAGCTTCTCAACCTGTGCTGACTCGCTGAAGTGAAAGTGAAAAGTGAAAGGACGTAACCTCTTCCGTCACCGTAGGGTGAGGTCATGAGAACGGACCTTTTAGGGTGCCTGCCTCCTCGGACCACCCGACGGCAGAGACCCCGGTGTGTCTCAGCCTGTGCTGTCTTCGCTGAATCGCCGTCTTCTCGACTCCTCAGTCTCTTCAACTCAGATTAAGAGTCGGGAAAGGATTCACTCGTTAAACCGGAACTTTCTCAGTAGGATTGTAGAGTCTCTGAGGCAAAGGGGTAGACATTTGACCTCGATGAGGGAGGTTCCGAATTAGTTCCCTCCGTCACATTCCTTGACTCGAAACGTTTCCAGATACGCTTACGACCCCCAAAATGTACTTTCACGTCCCACCTTTCGTCTTGAAAACCGTCCGGGTAACGGACTGGATATTGGAGACAAAGGAATGTTGGATAGTGTGTGGTGGAGGACGGACTTCGGGTCATCTATGTCTTCGTTCCTATGTGTCAGACGGGTACCCTCCCGTGACCCCTCATCCCTTCTCGGACCATCCTTTATTTTCACTGAGGAAATAATAATCCTTAGACTGACTCGACCCTTCCGACCCCCGTCCCCACCCTTACCCTCTGAGGAACCATTTGAGGGACGAGGGGACAATCGGACTACTTCCTTTCCAAAGACCGACCCGGCCCCTTTATCGTCTGTGAGGTAAAACTTTCTTTCTTCCTTTATTATTGTCAGAAAATTTTCGTCTAGATCCCTCTTGAGGGGAAGGGAAGAGAAAAACGTAGTGCTCTCACTCTCACTTTAACGAGTCAGTACAGACTGAGAAACGTTGGGGTACCTGACACCGGATGGAGGAGACAGGTACCCCCTAAAAGGTCCGTTCTCAGGACCCCACTCAACTGTAAAGGAAGAGGTCCCCTAGAAGGACTAGGTCCACAACTTGGGTCCAGAGGGCGTAACGTCCGTCTGAGAAATGGTGGACTCGGTGGTCCCTTCGGGGTCTCTAGAGCAGTTTTCAACGTAGTATCTAGAGAAGTTTTCAACTGTTCCATAAACGTAGGAGGACTTTGGGGTATCCTCCAGGACCTTCCAGATCAAGCCAAGTCAAGTCAGCGAGTTAGCACAGGCTGAGAAACGTTGGGGTATTTAGTGTCGTGCGGTCCGGAGGGACAGGTAGTGGTTGAGGGCCTCAAGTGAGCTCAGTCACTACGGTAGGTCGGTAGAGTAAGAGACAGTAGGGGAAGAGGAGGACGGGGGTTAGGGAGGGTCGTAGTCTCAGAAAAGGTTACTCAGTTGAGAAGCGTACTCCATCGGTTTCATGGCCTCAAAGTCGAAGTCGTAGTAAGGGAGGTTTCTATAGGGTCCCGACTAGAGGAAGTCTTACGTGACCAACCTAGAGGAACGTNAAGAGGAGGACGGGGGTTAGGGAGGGTCGTAGTCTCAGAAAAGGTTACTCAGTTGAGAAGCGTACTCCATCGGTTTCATGACCTCAAAGTCGAAGTCGTAGTAAGGGAGGTTTCTATAGGGTCCCGACTAGAGGAAGTCTTACGTGACCAACCTAGAGGAACGTCAGGTTCCCTGAGAGTTCTCAGAAAAGGTTGTGGTGTCAAGTTTTCGTAGTTAAAAAGCCCTGAGTCGAAATAAGTGTCAGGTTGAGAGTGTAGGTATGTACTGGTGACCTTTTTGGTATCGGAACTGATCTACCTGGAAACAACCGTTTCATTACAGAGACGAAAACTTATACGACAGATTCAACCAGTATTAAAAAGAAGATTCCTCATTCATAGAAAATTAAAGTACCGACGTTAGTGGTAGACGGCACTCAAACCTCGGGTTTTTTTATTTCAGACTGTGACAAAGGTGACAAAGGGGTAGATAAAGGGTACTTCACTACCCTGGCCTACGGTACTAGAAGGAAAAGACTTACAACTCGAAATTCGGTTGAAAAAGTGAGAGGTGAAAGTGAAAGTAGTTCTCCGAAAAATCGAGGAGAAGTGAAAGACGGTATTCCCACCACAGTAGACGTATAGACTCCAATGACTATAAAGAGAACCGTTAGAACTAAGGTCGAACACGAAAAAGGTCAGGTCGCAAAGAGCACTACATGAGACGTATCTTCAATTTATTCGTCCCACTGTTATATGTCGGAACTACATGAGGAAAAGGATAAACCTTGGTCAGACAACAAGTACAGGTCAAGATTGACAACGAAGGACTGAACGTATGTCCAAAGAGTTCTCCGTCCAATCCACCAGACCAGTGTCAAATAACACTAGGTGTGTCAGTTCCGAAACCGTATCAGTTATTTCGTCTTTATCTACAAGAAGACCTTGAGAGAACGAAAAAGGTACTAGGTCGTCTACAACCGTTAAACTAGAGACCAAGGAGACGGAAAAGATTTTGGTCGAACCTGTAGACCTTCAAGTGTCAAGTGTATAACGACTTCGGACCGANCCAGCACTTCTAGAAAAAACATGTCAAGAAGACACATAAGAACGGTGGAGAAGAATTATAGAAGACGAAGACAATCCAGGTCTGGTAAAGACAGGAAATAGCTCGGGTAGAAACGTACTTTACAAGGGAACCATAGAGATTAAAAGAACTTCTCTAGAGATCAGAAAGGGTAAGACAAGAAAAGGAGATAAAGAAACGTAACTAGCGACTTCTTCCGAAAGAATAGAGAAGAACGATAAGAAACCTTGAGACGTAAGTCTACGAATATAGAAAGGAAAAGAGGAAACGAAAAGCGAAGAGAAGAAAAGTGTCGATAAACATTCCGGAGGAGTCTGTCGGTAAAAACGTAAAGAAAAGGTACCCCTACCAGAACTAGGGACAGAGGACATGTTACAGTACTTGGAGTAAGGTATCAAGTAGTCCGTGAGATAGATAGTCTAGATCCGGGAATTTAGATAAAGAGTGAAGGTGACATATTAGTATTCCCTAAATTAAATCCAGTATGGACTTATCAGATCACCAAAAGGGATGAAAGAAGTTAAATTCAGACTTAAACCATTATTCCTCAAATACTAGATTCGGTGTCAGTCGAGGGTCAGAACAAAAACAACTGACATATCTCGAAGAGGTAGAAACCGACGTTTCTTATATTAGTTAGACTAAACCACAACTGGTAGACTACTACAGGTACACATCTCAGAAGAGAACACAACAACCTTCTCCCACAAACGATACTGTTCACGTAAAAGAACCGTTTTGAGATAATCAGAAACGAGACGAAGTAAGGAGTAAGTTTCTGGTTTAAACGGACAATGAGGTCCACAAAGAACTGAAGGATGAAAACGTAAGGTCAGGGGATATTACTTTTCCTGTAGAAAAACCCCACAATCAAGATTTTCCAGAACTTCCAGAAGTATCTTGGTAAGTCGAAGTCGAAGAAGTCGCAATGACCAACCCCGTATCTGAATCTAATGGTACTATAACTTACCAAACGGAACCTCTACTTGTCTCTAACGTAGGTTCATGACAACAAAAACTCTAACGTAGGTTCATGACGTAAAGTCTGAGAAAACAACTGGTACTGCCGATAAGGTAAAGAAGATTCCCTAAGGACGGGCGTCATCATCTATATTACCAGTAGACTCAATTTAAGTGGGTAAGGTCAGGTAAAATCAAGTGACTAAGGATCTTACAGCTGCAAGTGGGAACGGTAGAGGACAAACTGGTGAAGGTTAAACGGAACTAAGTACCTGGACTATAAGGTCCAAGGATACGTTATAACGAGAATTATCGTAGCCTGGAACGAAGATAGTGGTCAGTGTAGGTGACGACCCATAACAAAAACGAAACCGAGGTAGGGAAGTAAGAAAGACCTCAATAAAGAGGTGACTAGAGGTCATCGTATAACCCGTGGATGACTGGACCCCTCAAGGAGAAAGTCATAGGATAGTAAAACGGAAAAGTATGACAAGTACCCCAAGAGTTCCGTTCTTATGACTTCACCAAACGGTAAGGGAAGAGGTCACCTGGTGTAACACAGTCTGGAGAGGTGGTACGGACGGGTAGAACCCACCGGGGTGTCCCGTACCGAATCAAAGTAACTCAATCTGTTCCGACACCAGGATCACACTAATCTAACTGATTAAAAGACACTCATACTAAAGTCACACAGACCGGAGACTACGGGAGAACGTTGTGGATGGTAGAATGAACCAAAGAGGATGGAACCTGCACCCCATAGAGAAGTGCCGACGAGGTCATTTCGCGTCGGCGACGAGGAATGGAACCTACTCCCCATAGAGGAGTGGCGGCGGAGAGGGCTGGAACTTGCACCTTATCGAGGTGAACCGAGAGGTCGTGGGCGCGTCGGTGCCGAGGAGCCTCCATCCCAGCGAGGAGGACCGGCGGCGGGGACCGAAGCCCGCTCCCATCGAGGAGAGCCGACGAGGACGTGACAGCGTCGGACCGTGAGAGCCGGCGCGGGGACTGGAGCCAGCGCCCCATCGAGGAGAACCGACGCGAGACGCGCAGGAGCGTCGGCGGGCACGAGACCCGGCAGACCAATGTTGGTCCGTAACACCGTCTCAAGGACTGAGACTGAAACACACACACACACCGAAAAAAAAAAAAAAAATCGGTAACTGGAAAAAACCGTCAGATCCCCTCGGGTATCTAGGAGGATAGGAGTCTTATTACAAAAATTTACCTTTATCACACATATATTTTACGTATACGTAAAAAATACTTTTATATAATGCCTAACGTTTCTTTTAGTTAATATAACCTTATATCAAAAGTTACATAATTTTCTTGTTTATGTCCTTTATCATTATCCATACAAAGAAATACTTACGTAACTTATTGTTCGAAATCGTTGTTCAAATTGTCGATTGTACTAAAACGTTATTACACCTTATATTTATAAAGGTCCATCGACGTTGTTGAGATAACACTATCCTTTTGTAAACACTAAAAGTAACCACCCTCAGTATCATGACAATTACACAGACACTAAATAGTGAATGCAAGTTTTCCCTTCTTTTACGATTTAAAATCAACGTTTTAATTACTTTTATTTCTTTGTATCCGTATCTCAAAAAAGGGATAGGTTCAAACGTCTGGAGGACTTAAGATTGGCATGTAGAGACCAATGATCCGGGGCGTCCACAAGTTTTGAAAAAATAATTATTACTTCGCCGGGTATGAGTGGTGACAGAAAACCCCCTTTTACAGAGGAAAATGTTTGTGTCCTTGTGCGCATTTTCTGAGTCCGTGGACACTCGAGTTCCACCCCTCCCCTGTGTTCTGTCCGATCTCGTCTCTTGTCCTTCCCGGAACACCGTATTTCCGTTGAGTCGATCATGTTCTCCATTTAAGACAAAATCTACGAAAGATTTAATCCTTTATTTTATTTGGTTACTTGATTCGAATGACGAAAGAAAGAACTTTTTGTCTAAAGAGATGGGGTAGGGGTGGTGTGTGTCTCTTTTATCAACCGTCCTTTCTTTCTATTATCACCCTTATTTGTTTAATCCTTTGCGTTTTTGTCCCCTCGGTCATTTATTTTGATTCTCGACTAAGAAACTCTCTCGATTATTTTTTCTGGTTGGAGACCGTTGATGTTATATTAATTCTTTTTTTTCTCTCTGGGTTTGTTTTACTCTTCACTCCTTCACAAATGTTACCGATTAGTTTTTCTTCCGTTTATAACTCCCCCCCCTGTAGCATGAATTACGGTATCGTTTAAACAAACTTTAATAGTCAATTTGTCTGTTATCAGATGTTTATATATTTTATTCGGTTATTCTCTATATCCAATCTAGTCGTTTGTTCCTTCGGAGATTCTTACTCTTTAAACAATTTCTTGTTGGGATGGTGGTAGTGATGGGCTAGCGTGGGGGACTGTAAATATGGGTGGGACCTCAGAGACAACAACCTCTTTTGAGAACTCTCAGGGAACCTGATATTCCTCTAGGTTGGTCAGTTAGGATTTCCTTTAGTCAGGACTTATAAGTAACCTTCCTGACTACGACTTCGACTTTGAGGTTATGAAACCGGTGGACTACGTTTCTTGACTGAGTAACCTTTTCTGGGACTACGACCCTTTCTGACTTCCACCCTCCTCTTCCCCTGTTGTCTCCTACTCTACCAACCTATCGTAGTGGCTGAGCTACCTGTACTCAAACTCATTCGAGACCCTAAACCACTACCTGTCCTTCGGGACCGTCACGACGTTAGGTACCCCAACGTTTCTCAGCCTGTACTGACTCGTTGACTTGACTTGACTTAACCTCAGAGACCACTTTAGATGGGTTTAAAATGTCTTCTCACGTAAAGGTACAATGTATAAGAAATTGTGTCTTTCTTACCAAATTTTCTTTGACGATTAAGTAAAATGTTTCGTTTACGTCAGGACTAAAATTCGGAACTATGTCTGAAAAAAAAAATTTCCTTTTGGTCCCAGGTCATATTAAAATTCATGTCAGGGTCCCATGTCACAAGTGGTCGTATAGTTCTCTGATTTTATGGTACTGGTGTCTCCCAAAGAGGTTGTTACGTTCCTTTCAAGTTGTGTTCCCATAGATAATTATGTTGTGTAGTCTAGTTATCTAATTTATTATACTTGGTATACTAGTAGGTTTACCTACGGTTTTTTACGTAAAGTCATTTACAGTTTTGTAAAAGTTTTCATCCTTATCTTACTATGAAGGAATTGTGTCATTCCTAGATAAATTTTGAATCGGTCATAGGAAAAATTACTTTTTTGTAATCTCTAAAAGGGTAATCTTTTCCTTTGTTGTATTTATTCGAGAGATAGTGGGAATAGTAAATTACAACATAACTATTTAGACCGACTACATTTTTCTACACTTTTTGTTTGGTAACCTTATGAAAAATCTTTCTATTTTTTAGAAGTAAGTGTCTGCTATACTAATATAAGAAAATTTTTAGACTACACGAGCAGAGTTAATGGTAATCGTCATTATGCTTTCAAATTATTGACCGATATATACCCATGTACCATTTATAAAATTTTTAGTTATTGAAAATTTTTATTTACGTTATTGTTCTGTCTTTTCTTGTAGAAAAAATTACTTCAAGTTCAACGTTGGTTTATGTTGATTAGTTCTGTATCGTACTGTATGTTTTTTTAAAGTCAAAAGGACTTTTCGTATTATCTTTTGAACTTATTATCTTTTTGTATAAAGAATTGTCTTTCAGAAATGAAATTAAAAGACTAAATTACTAAGTTCTATTAAAGTTTTATTATGTTATCTTAAAGAATGTCTTAAACTGTTATACGTAAATTTTTATTAAAACTTTTCTTGTTCGTTTTATCGTTTCTAATAAGACTTTTTTTCTCGTTGCTATTGCCAATTGTATATTTATTCAGTAATTCTTGTTATTAACTTTACCACACCATGATTTCCTTTTGATCTAGATTTTGAACTACTTTAGTTTCCATGGTTTTGTCTGAACTACTGCATTCTTTGACATTATATACTTTTCACCTCTTCCTTTACCGTTGGGTGATGTCAAAAGAACGGACCTCTTAAGGTCCCTGCCTCCTCGGACCACCCGACGACAGGTACCCCCAGCGTGTCTCAGTCTGTGTTGACTTCGCTGAATCGTCATCGTCGTTATGTACTTTTCTTACAGAGTCTTACTATCTCTTCCCTTTACACATTATTTGTCGACCTACCATCTATTCGTTTCTTTGATCCAGATGTGGATTTTTATTTAAGATCTAAATCTTCTCTAGTCAACTTTTTCATATATTAATTTTACTAAGTAAATAGGGTAGATTCTTTATTGTTGTCCGATTCCCGTCTTCTTTATCTTCCTTAGTGTTTCTCCTTTCAACGGTCTAATTCGGTATAATTTTATGATTTACATATGTATTTAAATTCTTATGTGATCCCTTTCCTGTATAGTTTACCCGAGAATTGATAAAAAATTTTAAACTGTGAGATCTCTTAGATTTCTTTAAATCCCGGGAAAGTGTATATGAACGTCTGTACTTATGTATGTGTGTCCTTGTGTGTCTTTGTAAGCATAACTGTATCCGTCTATATGTGTCTATGTGTGTACCTTCGCCATCTATATGAACATATCCCGACCACCTGAGGGATTTGAAGAGGAACCAGGGTTCAAATTCTTATAGAGTAGACCTGTCTTATCTCATATAATTTTATACATTCTTATGGGGTTTCGGTTTGCTTACTCGTTTTTCGTACTGGTTTGTTGAGTACCTTTTCCTTTATCTTTATCCTTTACGTTCCTGTTTACTAGATATTCGTATTTTATACGAAGGAAAAAAAGGTCATTTAATAGTCTAACCACATTTTGATTACGTTGGATTACAACTACTCTAAAGTCCTTTCAACGGTGTAACGACCAGGAAAAACTTTTTATCAAAGTTCATGGAGTGTTCTCGGAGTCTTGTAGTTAAAGAAAATTTAGATTAACGAGAAAAAGGTCCTTAAGTATGGGTACTTTATTTAAAATTCTTAGTTCAAGGAGTTTCTACAAGGAGTGTGGTAACATGGCACGACCCGATTCAGTGAAATCAGCACAGACTGAGAAACACTGTGATACCTGACATCGGACGGTCAGAGGAAACAGGTACCCTAAGAGGTCCGTGCTTATGACCTCACCTAACGACACAGGAGGAGGTCCCCTAGAAGGGCTCGGTCCCTACTTTGGACACAGAGAATGTAGAGGACGTGACCGTCCGTCTAAGAAATTGTGATCACGGTGGACCCTCCGGGAGGAGTATGGTAGTCTTAGGAGATTTATAATTTTCTTTCCTATCCCACGGTCGCTTTGTTAAAACCCTTAGGTGTATTTCATTGTTTCACAACGGTAATTTAACTTTTACTACTTTTATTCTTGTGCCAATACTATACGATTCAATCTTTTATTTTAACATATTAAAAATAACATTTTCACTCCTTACTCTTCAATTAAAAAAAATTCAAAGGGAATTACAACGTGTATTTTTCAACATAAGATACGATTTATACCTCTCCCGTAGTATTATATTACCTTTTACTCTTTCCCCGAATCCCCGACGTTGAGTTTGAGTCCTGAGGACTGTTGGATTAACACATGTACTCTGTTCATCCCGGGATCCTGGAGGACACTGCTTGAGATCCAAGGAGAAGGAGAGGGAGAAAAAGAAAAAAGAAGAAAGGAAGTTCGTCTACTAAAAACATGAAGTACTAGTACTACGTTCGACTGAAGAAGGGGTATAGCAATGTCTAAGTATTTCATAAGTTTTATAGATATAGTCACGATCTGACGTTACTATAAAATTTCATTGCACTATATTTACTTGAGTCTAACTTCCTCCATTTTCAGGAGTGCGGTCCATTACGTTGAGAAAAGATAGTTCATTTGAGGTGCAGAAAAAAGAAGGTGGTTACTTATTAGAGATCTTAAGGCTATTATGAACCGTGTATTATTGGGAAATTATTTATAGTCTGCCAATCTCCCTACCTACCCATTTCCGTTTCTTCCTGTGTGGATTCTTCGTTCCTCTTTATTCGGACTTTTGGGATTGTGAGTCGTCTAGTACCGACACCTCCAGGTGTGTTTTCAGTTGTCCCCGTTTGACCTTCTGACACCGTTGACGATGGCCGCGTGTGAGTCGCGTGTGAGTCGCGTGTGAGTCGTGTGTGAGTCGTGTGTGAGTCGCGTGTGCTGACGTCTTAAACGGTGGTAGAAACAATTACACGTGAGTTTCGACCACGGGATTCATCTCTACCTGTCTGGTCAATTTCTTCCTTGTGTCACAGGGAGTGACTGGGTCTATAGTTTTGGTTTTATACGAACTAACTTGACACTTACGGGAACTAGACGTTCCGGGAAACCATCTCTGGAAAAAGTCAAGGGTAACCGTAGACCTGGAATCTGTAGAAGGTCTACGGATCTTAATCCCGGACCATAACTCTGACTTGGTTCTCCTTCATTCTCCACTTGATGAGTGTCCGGATTCTTACTGCCCCTTGAGACAGACGGGTGTGGATGTGTGTCTCTCCCGCTTTCCTGTACAGGTGTTTCTTCACGCACAGGGACGGTCTACTGACGGAGTGGTCATGAATATCGGATATAGAACACCATTTAACTTACGTGACTGACCGGTGGATTGGGGAGTCTTTATACTTTATACGGCACTAACGTCGGTACTTTAATTTTCTGTGGATGAGGAACCTTCCTTTCAATACTGGTTGGATCTATCGTATAAGTTTTCGTCTCTGTAATGAAACGGTTGTTTCCAGGTAGATCAGTTCCGATATCAAAAAGGTCACCAGTACATACCTACACTCTCAACCTGACACTTCTTTCGACTCACGGTTTCTTAACTACGAAAACTTCACACCACAACCTCTTCTCTGAACTCTCAGGGAACCTGACGTTCCTCTAGGTTGGTCAGGTAAGACTTCCTCTAGTCAGAACCCACAAGAAACCTTCCTTACTACGATTTCGACTTTGAGGTCATGAAACCGGTGGACTACACTTCTCAACTGAGTAACCTTTTCTGAGACTACGACCCTTCCTAACCCCCGTCCTCCTCTTCCCCTGTTGTCTCCTACTCTACCGACCTACCGTAGTGCCTGAGCTACCTGTACTCAGACTCACTTGAGGCCCTCAACCACTACCTGTCCCTCCGGACCGTACGACGCTAAGTGCCCCACCGTTTCTCAGCCTGTGCTAACTCGCTGACTTGACTTGACTTGACTTGACTCTAGTTTTCTTGTCATTATCCAGGAGGAGGCTGTCTATAATAGACATTTGGGTCCGGATGGAGACTTCTTTTTCATTTTGTTCTTGTTAGTGGTCTTACAATGAAAATGCTCCTGTTTTTTTCCTTAGTTTAGGACATATCTTAGACATGTCTACAGGGGGACACTCTGTCTGAATGAGATTCTTTGTCTTCCTTTTTATAATTATATTTTAAATATAAAAGGTACTCTAATCTATTATATAACGTAAATACTTTTCCGTTAGGAGACTCTATACTGTTAAAATGAAATTCCACATTTGGTACTAATGTCTTAAAATTCTACATCATCCCCGTCACTTCTCGTATAATTTGTAACTTCTTTTGACTTAATTATTAAATTTAATAGACAACTTTTCTCTTTTGGAGGATCTTAAGTCTCTCCTTGTATCACTCTACTTTCTACTCGTTTTTATAGTCTCATTTAGATTTTCACCGTTATTGTTAAACTCTCTTTTCGGCGGTTCTCGTCTAATTTAATTAACTTTCTTAGACGTAGGACCATGTAGGACCACTTTAAAGGTTTACAGTTTGTATATCCTTTCCTCAGTTCTTAATAATCCCAAATTCAAATTTTTTATCTTAGTTGTTTTATTTTTATTCTCGTATATACATTGAAGACTTTCTCACCCTCCTTTTTTCACCTTTTACACTTGTTATATTGGTTCCTGACCCTTTCTTAGATTCTTTGTTGTATCCTATGTTACTGTTTTAGTTTTTCTTTCCATAATCAGTAGTGTTATTTATATTTGTCTAGTTTGGAGAGATAGTTTTCTGTTTCTACTAGTATGACTCAGATTTTCATATGACATGATTTTTTACTAGTACAAATTTTATTTCTTTATCCATTTTTCTATATTCCGTTGACAATCAGACGTTTTCGTTATGTCCCTGCTATAGTTGTATTTTCAACTTAGGTCTGGTTTGAAAGTTTACCCTATCTCAATAAAACTATTCTAATTTTAGGAGTAAATACTACAGTACTTCGAATCAGTGATGTATTGTTCGTTTGTTATTATTACTCTCCGAAATTTCTGTGATGAGATAGGTGTGAAAGGAAAGACTAGTACTACCTCACTGACCTTTGTTAGAGAGGACAGTATTTATACATCTTTTCACTTGTCTCATATACTGTAGATTATTTTTTAATTGTCGGTTGTCCGTTGGACCTTTGTGGTTATCTTCCAATTTTTTTTTTTTTTCAGGAGTTGTTCTTGGAAGAAGGAGATCGGTCTCACGATCCTTTTCACGTCGAATCCTCCTGTCTTTTAAAAATCTTTTAACGAATCGACATAGTTTGTGGTGTCTTTTGAGACCCCACGGAGAGGTTGTGTCATATCTCGTCCGGTTTACCTGTCGGATCTGGAAACAGTCTGACATTACTCTGTGATGTCATGGAGATGATCTTACCGTAGTCTCTTCTAGTTCTACCTGAAAGCAGGGACGATCCATTATTTCTACGTGGGAAAGTGGTGTAGTTACCTCCGGAACACCTCTTGTGCCTGAAGTGTGAGGTTGACCGTCACTACTCCACGAAAGAGTATGACCCCACCACAGTCTCCTTCGACTCGTCTCTCGTCCCTGAAAGTAGTGATGAGTCGACATTATTCAGGTAAGAAAGAACAACTCGGCTATCTCCGGTACACTCCTCTTCATTGTCCGTAAGAACTGAGTAGGTTGGTCCTTCCATAGGCATCTCCGGATCACCCTTCGACCTTAATGGTACGTCGGGTTTTCGTTGCCTCGTACGGGGTGGAACCCTGAGTCATCCGTGACTGTTACTGTATATTTATCTCCTCCCAATCCCTGTATCCCTTCTTTCGACTCGCGGTTTCTTAACTACGAAAACTTGACACCATAACCTCTTCCGAGAACTCTCAGGGAACCTGACGTTCCTCTATGTTGGTCAGGTAGGATTTCCTCTAGTCAGGACCCACAAGTAACCTTCCTGACTACAACTTCGACTTTGAGGTTATGAAACCGGTGGAGTACACTTCTCCACTGAGTAACTTTTTCTGAGACTACGACCCTCCCTAACCCCCGTCCTCCTCTTCCCCTACGACCTACCGTAGTGGCTGAGTTACCTGCACTCAGACTCACTTGAGGTCCTCAAACACTACCTGTCCCTCCGGACCGCACGACGTTAAGTACCCCAGCGTTTCTCGGTCTGTGCTGACTCACTGACTTGACTTGACTTCCAAAGTTTGACTATTTTGTCCTTATGGTCATGTGAGACTATTCAACACGTATATACACGTATATATTATGGATATCTATAGATTCATTATCGATTCTCATCGGTCATTTTCGAGATATTTTTCTATTTCTGATATCTATTCAGTTTTTACAAGTTCATTCGGTGTCCACCATTATTTATCTTTTGTCTATTCACTTTTTGTCACTCTTGTTTGTCTTTTGTTTTTTAATTTACCCTCTGAATTCGGGGTTATAGAATTATTAAAGTAATTGATATTTACCAGATCTGTGTAGTTAATTCTTTGTATAACTAACTCTTCCAATTTTGTATATTTGTTTCCCTTAAGGGACCGTCAGTTCCGTCAGGTCACCAATTCCGAGTCGTGAACGTAAAGACCCCGGGTCCAATCTAAGGACCATCCCCTTGATACCAGGATGTTTTGTCGTACCACGTCGGTTTTTTTTTTTTTTCTCGTTTGATGTTCTTTGAACAAAGTTTATATTATTATACCTGTTCAACTTCATTTTCTGACATTTTTCTATGTAGCACGTTTGTGATTAGTCTTCTCTAGTCCTTACATATAACGACAACAACAAGTCAGCGATTCAGTACAGACTGAGAAACGTTGGGGTACTTGACGTCGTACGGTCCGAAGACACAGGTAATAGAGGAATGATTTCTGTCTCTACAATATATTACTACTTTTTAATTAGGTGTTTCTTCTATGTCATTAGGAATTATACATACGTGTTTTTATACCTCGACGTTTTTACACTTCACTTTTGACTAGGGAGAATTTCCTCTTTATCTTTTTAGGTGTTAATATCAACTTCTGAAGGTGTGTGAAGAGAGTTGTTAGTTAGTCTGTCGATCTGTCTTTTAGTCGTCCTTGTGTCTTGAGGTGGTGTGGTAGTTGGTTATTCTAAATTAGTTGTATAGATAAATTAGTTGTAAAATGAGTTGAACTTTTCTTGGGTGTAAGACAAGTTCATGGGTGTCTTGTATATGGTTTTATCTGGTATAAACCCCAGTACTTTCTTTGTAGTTGTTTAAGTTTTCTTAACCTTATTATCACACAAGTTGATGTACCTTAGTTTGGTCTTTGGTCATTGTCTATTGTCCTTTTTAGAGGTTTGTTATGATTTTCTGAAGAATTGTTAGGTACCTAGTCTGTCCTTTAGAGTTCTCTTTAAATTTTTATGTAGTTTTACTTACTCTCACTTTTGTGTTGTATAGTTTTAAATACTCTGTGTCGATATTTTCAAGACTCTCCCTTTAAATATTGTGATTTACATATGTAATCCTTTCTCCTTCAGAGTTTAGTTACTCACTTAGAGGGTATAGTTCTTAGAGTTTTTTCTCTTTTATTATTTGGGTTTCGTTCTTCCCTCCTTTATTTGTATTCTTGTCTTTAGTTACTCTAAAAGTTTACTTTTTGTTATTTCTTTTATTTACTCTGTTTTTAAATAAGAAACTTTTCTAGTTATATTAGTTCTTTGAAAATCGTTATGATTCCTCTCCCCCAGTTATCTTCTACTCTACCAACCTATCATAGTGGCTGAGTTACCTGGGTTCAAACTCGTTTGAGGTCCTCTATCACTTCCTGCCCCTTCGGAGCCCCCTTCGTACGTCGGGTACCCTAACGTCTCAGTCTGTGCTGAATCACTGACTTGTTGTTGTTCGTTCTCTCTGTCTCTGTACAAATGGTTACAGTCATTAGTTGGTTCTCCTTAGTGACGTCTAAGACTTCTGCAGTTTTCCTTCTGTACCTTCATGATTTTTGTTGAGATATGTGTATGTGAGTTTTTACTTCTACTTCATCTATTAGAACTTTTTGTTTTTGTGTGACACACCGAGTCACCATTTCTCAGGCGGGCGGTTACGTTCTCGGCACCCAACGTGGGGACCGGGTCCTTCTAAGGTGTACGGTGTGTCGTTGGTTCGGCCACATAGTGTTGATGACTCGAACACGAGGTCTCGGACTCTCGACGTTGCTGACTCGAGGACACGACGTTGACGACTTCGGACGTGTGGGATCTCGGACGTGAGACGTTGTTCTCTACGGTGGTGTTACTCTTTGGACTCGTTGTGTTGATCTCTCATCGGGGCGAAGGACGTCGATCTCTTTTTGGACCCGTCGTTGTTTGTGGGTCGTGTCGATGTTTTTTTTAAAAAAAATTAAAATTCCTGAGTTTTAAAGATATTTTTGGTTTGTTGAGTAATTTATAATTTATCTATTAAACTTATAAGGATATTGAGTATTCTTTAATTTAAACATTAAATTTTTAAGGAGAGTCTCTTTAGTAGTCTGGGTCTCTCAAAGTGACCTCTTAGGGTAGTTTGAATATTTCTTCTGAACTGTTCTTAAGTTATGTTAGAGAAAGGTTCTTATCTTTTCTCCCCTAATGAAGTTCGGGTAAAATCCTTTCATCATAATGAGAAGAATGAAACGGTTGTTTCCAGGTAGATCAGTTCCGATACCAAAAAGGACACCAGTACATACCTACACTCTCAACCTGACACTTCTTCCGACTCTCGACTTCCTAACTACGAATACTTGACACCACAATCTCTTCTGAGAACTCTCAGGGAACCTGACGTTCCTCTAGGTTGGTCAGGTAGGATCTCCTCTAGTCGGGACCCTAAAGAAACCTTCCTTACTACGACTTCGACTTTGAGGTCATGAAACCGGTGGAGTACGCTTCTCCACTGAGTAACTTTTTCTGGGACTACGACCCTCCCTAACCCCCGTCCTCCTTTTCCCCTACTGTCTCCTACTCTACCGTCCTACCGTAGTGGCTGAGTTACCTGTACTCAAACTCACTTGAGGCCCTCAACCACTACCTGTCCCTCCGGACCGCACGACACTAAATACCCCAGCGTTTCTCAATCTGTGCTGACTCACTGACTTGACTTGACTTGACTAATGAGAAGATGGTTTTGGTCTGTTTATGAGATGTGTTTTCTATAGCGTCTAGTTATAGGGAATAGTTATGTCTGTTTTTCTAGGAATTTTATGTTGTTGTTTATCTTAAATCGTTACATAACTTCTTAATATGTGGTATTGGCTCTCTTAAATAAAGTCTCTACGTTCCGACTAAGTTATTGGTTTCAGTTAGTTACACCGGGTACCACAATTACGCGATTTCTTGTTTTAGTGTACTATTGTAGTTCACTACGTTTTTTTCATAAACCGTTTTAAGTTGTGGATGTGTACTAAATTTAAAAGTCTTTTAATCCTTATCTCCCAATAAACGAGTCCAACTATTTCACGTAGTCGTTTATTTAGACGACGATTGTAATACGAGTTACCACTTTCTGACTTACAAAAAACGGATTCTGACCCTTCTTCCCTTCTTACAGATGATACAGTTTGAGTCGACATAAATATATATATAATCGTTATTTACACAGCTCGACTTTAAAATTTACGTCATGGTGAATTTTGACAAGTTTTGTTTTACTTTATGAAACCACATTTAAACTGTTTTGTAAGTCTTCTAAACTTCAGAACTTTTGACATTGTACGGTTACTTTCCTTAGTTTCTAGATTTATTCTTTCTGGTACAAAACCTTCAGAGTCGTGTCATCCCATAATTAAGAGAGTTTAACTATATGTTTAAATTACGTTAAAGATAGTTTTATAGTTGTTCTAAAAAACATCTATATGTGTTCTAAAAATTTTTAAATACACTTTTCCGTTTATCTTCTCGATTTTGTTAAAAGTTTTTTTATTTCACCTTCTTGAGTTAGATAGACTAAAGTTCTGAATGTATCAACGTCATTAGTTCTGGATATAGCCTGACCCTGAATATAGTTCTTATATATTTCTTAAGAATGTTGAGTTAATGGTCTTCCTTTTGTTAAGTTAAAAAATTTACCGTTTCTACCTTCGTCTAATAAAGTGTCTTCTTCTATATATTTTACAATTATGTGTTTGTAGTAGACCCTTCACATCTAGTTTTAGAGTTACTCCATGGAGATATATCAGTGAAATTACCGGGTTTAATTTTTAATTAGTCTTACATCTTGGTAACCTTGAGGATACAACGGTCACTCTTACATTTTACATATCGATGATACATTTTGCAAAATCGTCAAAGAATGTTTCAATTTATATGTGAATCTTACGTTGGACCTCTTTATTTTGGTACACACTGTACTTCTGAACAGTATTTATAAATTTCGTTGAAATTAGTATCATTGGGTTTGACTTTTTTTATATTTATAGGTAGTTAACTACTCACGTATTTCTTTAACACCATATAGGTAGGTGTGTTACTTCGAGTTACTGTTTCCCCTTAAGTGATCACTGAGATCGTTGATGTACCTACTGAGATTTTTATAGTACGGTTGGTTTCTTTAGTCTGTGTTTTCTCATGTTAGACATAATCAGACAAATCCACTTCAAGGTTCCTCCATTTAAATTAGATATGACTGTCTTTTGTATTCTGAACGATGGACCCTGGTTACAACTCCCCTGTCCTCTCTTTGACCTAACCTTTCCGGTGTTTCCTTGAAAGACCGTACTACCTTTATAAGAGATAAAACTGACGTCGTACCCAGTGTGATTAGTTTTGATTCGAATTTAAAACATATAAAATTACATAGATTAAATGTGTGTTTAAAAACAAATCTAACTATTTTAACTAATTTTTATTAAGACAGGAAGTATCTAGTTGCTTCATCTATCTCCTTGACTTATTATATAAATTAATACTGTTTACTCGCGATCTCTCTCTTATAAAATATTTATATAATGAAAGTCTACAAGTGTCTTCTCAAAAATTAAACTACTAGAGTATCAAATGGTTCTTTTTTTTTAATTAGGATGTTCTCATCCTAAAGTGACTGTATAAATGTACAACGTTCCGTTATTTTATTTTTGACCTAACGTTTTAATATTTATTTGTAGTGAACCTTTTAAAATTTACAGGAGTATTTATTTCGAATTCAGTTTTGGGTTTATTGTAACGTTGATGTCCGACATTTTATCAAAACTATTGTGACACATACTTTGAGGTTCTATTACGAGTCTCCTATTTAGTATAAGAAAATTACAACAAATAATCCTTTATTTATAAGTTTTATTTACTTTATTTGTAAATAAAGTTTTTCATTTTTTCTTTTTATTTGACCTAAATTGATTTCTTTCTCTTTTAATATTCTAATTTCAATTACTTAACCTTTTATCCTTTTTTCTCTTAATTATTTTAGGTCAAACCAGAAAATTTTATAATTAAGTTTCAAGACCGTTTTGATTAGTTTTTCTCTCCTTCTCTATCTGTCTTTTCAGTTTAATTGTAATAAACTCACTACCGTTACTTATACCGTTTTACTGTTACAGATTTTTAAGAAAGGAGGGATTTTCGATGCTCCTTTAATCGTTTTCACCAGTCTTAGTTAAAAAATCTTAAGGTCTTTATTTGATTTCCGATCATCGTTACAATCCTCACAAACAAGTTCTTTTTCTCGACTTAGAGTCCTCCTTGTCTTCTGAAACACCATAAAATTAACGAAATTAGATTAGAAGGTAAAAAGTCAAACCGTCAACAGAACTTTTGATTGTCGGAGGTAAATACCACTTTTAGTCGTCGGACCGTCGAAGATCTCCCTCGTCTTGTCCTTCCTGATATCGAGGAAGTTTCGGAGTAGGGGTTGGTCAAAAGTAATAAACTAGATTGACCAATCAGGGTCCTTTTGTTGTACCAAGTTCCGATAGAAATAACTGGACTGAGTCATAAACGGGTGACGTTTTTTTGGAAAAGGGATCTTTGTAAACAGTTTTTGTTAATATCAGTTAACAAATTGAAAGACCGAAGGATTTCACCATCTATTAACAATCTGGTTTGTTGTCTACTTAGTTTTCTTTTATTCAAATTATCCTCTTAGATCCCCTACTATGCACGTAACCCCGAAACTTTTTGAGACTATAATGTAATTTTAAGTCGACGAAAANTCTACTTAGTTTTCTTTTATTCAAATTATCCTCTTAGATCCCCTACTATGCACGTAACCCCGAAACTTTTTGAGACTATAATGTAATTTTAAGTCGACGAAAAAAAAAAAAAAAAACGTCTTTAAGTGTTCGAATAGGATTTTAAGTGTATCTTTACTTTCCTTGACTCTCACCGGTTTTGATAGAACTTTTTTTTTTTCAACCTCTTGGGTATGAAGGGTTAAAGTTTTGAATTATGTTTCGATGTTATTAGTTTCCGTTACACCATAACCGTATTCTTCTCTGTATATCTAGTTACCATATCTTAACTCTCTAGTCTTTATTTGATACCATAAGATGTCAGTTAACTAAAGGCTATACCACGGTTGTTTAAAGTTACCCCTTTCTTATCAGAAAAGTTATTTACAATGTCCCTATTGACCAGCAGGTATACGTATTCTTACTTTAACCTGGAGTTGAAGTGTGGTATATGTTTTTAATTGAGTTTACCTAGTTTTTCTTTATGTTACTGATTTTAATATTTTGAGAAGCTTTTGTATTTACATTTTAAAATACTAAAAACTAATTCGTTATAAAAGAATCTATTTTGTAGATGTCGATTCGTTGGTTACCCCTTTTATTGTCTATTTAATCTGAAGTAATCTTAAATTTTGAAAATACGAAGTTTTATCTACTAGTTCTTTAATTTTTCTGTTGGGTGTCTTACTCTCTTTTTAAACGTTTTGCACTATTAACATATAGACTATTGACAACATATGGGTCTGATATACTTTTTGGAGATGTTAAGTTTTTATTTTTCTGTTTATTTGGTTAAATTTAATTGGATTTTCCATTTCCGACACTTATCCGTAAAGAGGTTTCTTCTCTTTATGTTTATTTTTGGTGTGATTCTAAGACAACATGTGAATAGTCTTACCGGTATTAAATTTTCTGTCTGTACTTGAAGGGACCACCAGGTCCCCACTTCTGAGATGTGAAGGTGACGTCTTCGACGTCCAAGTCAGGTACCAGTCCCTTCAAAGTGTACGGTGTGTTACGTCGGGGGTTTTTACATCAAATTTCTGTCTGTTACTTTCCACTACCGTTCCTACGCCTTGTTATCCTTTGAAGTGCGTACGACCTTCATTACATACTACCTCGTCGGTAGAACTTTTTATCAAATAGTCAAGGAGTTTCTCAATTTGTGTCTCAAGTTAATATGAAGATCCATATATAAGATCTCTTAACCTTTATATACAAATATATTTTATGAACATGGAAATACAAGTCGGAATAAGTATTATGAGTTGCAAGTATTATAGATCTTTCACCTTTGTTGGGTAGATCTTTCTACCGGTTGTTTCCACTCACCTATCCCCTTTTTACACTATATAGGTGTGTCACCTCATAATAAGTCGGTGTTTGTTCTTACTATATGACAATGAAAGATGTGACACCTACTTAGAACTTTTATAATATACGATTTACTTTCTTCGGTCTATTCTTTCTGATCTAGGGTAAATATACTTTACAGTCTAATCCGTTTAGGTATCTCTATCTTCATATAAATCACCAACGGTCCTCGACTCTCCCGCCCTTGTTACCCCTTACTGTCGAATTACTTACGGCCAAAAGAAGAACCTCCCTACTTTTGTAAGACCTTAATCTATCACGACTACGAACATTTTGAATACTTACATAATTTTGGGTCATTTAAAATACTTCACACTTAATATAGAGTTATTTTTACATATCGTAAACTATACCGTATAGTCAAAATTGGTTTCTAAATAATCTCTCCTTTTTCAATAAACATTCACCTATAATGTGTCTTTAATGTGTTTAGCATACAAGATTTTTGACCTTTAAAATTACTTCAATAAAATACTCTTATATAGAAGGGGTTTACCTGATTTTTTTTTTTTTTTTCTTTTACACGTATCTGAATTTTGGTATTGACTTAAACTCTACCAACAGTTTCTTGACATGGTTTTTCCGTAATTTAGATATAAAACGATAGTCATCTAGAAAGTCTGAGTTCAGAGTATTGTGTATGTGTATGTATCTTTTTTTTGATTATTGGTCAGTACGAAACCCAATACCTATATTTCAAAGAAAATTTTTTTATTTTCTCACTAACCTAGGTCTACATGTAAATTTTTTATTATGTGTTGGTGGTTTATCCTGAGTAATACTCTTACTTTCCAGTTCAGTTATAATTTTTAGGTGATAATATTGGTTAGTATAATTACAGTTTCTATCTTTTGGTATAATTCAAAAAATGTATGGTTTCTATTATGAATACGTTGAACTTAAAAATTTCGGATGTAGTTTAGTTTACAGTTGTACTACGAATTACCATTCCGTCATCTTTGTGATATTAATTTTAGGTTTCTTCTTTTCCGTAATTGCTAGTTATAATGAATTGAAGTGATGTTTCACTGACGGATCCGTTGATCTACTATTTGACATTGTTTTGTACCCACTATAAGTTTTATAAATTGTGCCTTAAATCATTGTATTATGTATATAAGTAATTTTTATAAATTTACATCAGGAAAAATAAGAGGTCCTTTGATTCTATATAAGTATTTTAACGAGAGATCAATTTTCTCTAATATCAATTTTAACAAGTAGTTTAGTAAGATTCTTAAAGGTTTAGTAAACAACCAAAAATCTTTGACAACCACATTGAAAATTTTTATATCGAAAGGATCAATATACTACTAGAGAGGTTTGATATTAGACTGTGTACTTAGTGTGATTTTAGAAAGTTGTTAAATTGTAATTGACCATCAGTCACTCACTAAACCCTTTACGTACAGAGAATTCTAGGTTTTATAACAAGTATCACGACTGAGTAGAGAGTCGAAGACGACTCGAAGAACGTTGATTGGACCTTAAAAATATAGGGAACTTTATAAACCTAAAAATATATAAATTAAAAATAATAGTTTTAACAAATGAATAATATAACATAAATTAGTGTTATTATTAATAAATACAAGTAAATGAAAGATAAATAAATAAAAAAATGAAATGTTATGACATAACCAAAACGGTGTGTCACTGTACTTAGGTGGTGTCCACATGTACTCAAGGGTTGGGAATTTGGGGGGAGGGTGGAGGGAGGGGTATAGTAGAGAGACCCAGTAGGGTCACGTGGTCGGGGTTCGTAGGACATAGGACATAACTTGGATCTGATCGCTAAACAAAGAATGTACTATCATATGTACAAAGTTACGGTAAGAGGGTTTAGTAGGGTGGGAGAGGGAGAGGGTGTCTCAGGTTTCCAGACAAGAAATGTAGACACAGAGAAAACGACAGAACGTATGTCCCAATAGTAATGGTAGAAAGATTTAAGGTATATATACGCAATCATATGACATAACCACAAAAAGAAAGACCGAATGAAGTGAGACATATTAGCCGAGGTCAAAGTAGGTGGAGTAGTCTTGACTAAGTTTACATAAGAAAAATTACCGACTCCTTATGAGGTAACACATATACATGGCGTCGAAAGAATAGGTAAACAGACGACTACCTGTAGATCCAACGAAGGTACAGGACCGATAATATTTGTCACGATGCTACTTGTAACCCCATGTGCACAGAGAAAGTTAAGACCAAAGGAGCCACACATATGGGTCGTCACCCTAACGACCCGGTATTCCGTCAAGATAAAGGTCAAAAAATTCCTTAGAGGTGTGACAAGAGGTATCACCGACATGATCAAACGTAAGGGTGGTTGTCACATTCTCCCAAGGGAAAAGAGGTGTGGGAGAGGTCGTAAATAACGAACATCTGAAAATCTAGCGTCGGTAAGACTGACCACACTTTACCATGGACTAACACCAAATCTAAACGTAAAGAGACCATTACTCACTACAACTCGTAGAAAAGTACACAAACAATCGGTAGACATACAGAAGAAACCTCTTTACAGACAAATCAAGAAGCCGGGTAAAAAACTAACCCTTTAAATAAAAAAACCTTAACTCGACGCATTCAACGAACATATAAAAACTCTAAAACAAACAGTCAACGAAGTAAACGATAATAAAAGAGGGTAAGACTTCCGACAGAAAAGTGGAACGAATATCAAAGGAAACAACACGTCTTCGAAAATTAAAATTAATCTAGGGTAAACAAATAAAAACGAAAATAAAGGTCATAAGACCTTCCACCTAGTATCTCCTAGGACGACACTAAATACAGTCTCTCACAAAACGAGAGGAGATCCTCAAAATATCAAAGACCAGAATGTAAATCTAGAAATTAGGTAAAACTCAAATAAAAACACATACCACAATCTTCACAAGATCAAAGTAAGAAAACGTTCACCAACTGGTCAAAAGGGTCGTGGTTAACAATTTCTCTAACAGAAATTAGGTAACATATAAGAACAGAGGAAACAGCTTCTATTCCACAGGTATCCACACACCTAAATAGAGACCCGAAAGATAAAACAAGGTAACTAGATATAAAGACAGAAACACGGTCATGGTATGACAGGAGATGTAGTCAGTCAGTCAGTCAAGTCAGTGAGTCAGCACAGGCTGAGAAACGATGGGGTACTTAACGTCGTGCGGTCGGAGGGACAGGTAGTGGTAGAGGGCCTCAAGTGAGTCTGAGTACAGGTAACTCAGTCACTACGGTAGGTCGGTAGAGTAGGAGACAGTCGGGGAAGAGGAGGACGGGGGTTAGGGAGGGTCGTAGTCCCAGAAAAGGTTACTCAGTTGAGAAGCGTACTCCACCGGGTTCATGACCTCAAAGTCGAAGTCGTAGTAAGGAAGGTTTCTTTAGGGTCCCGACTAGAGGAAGTCTTACCTGATCAACATAGAGGAATGTCAGGTTCCCTGAGAGTTCTCAGAAGAGGTTGTGGTGCTAAGTTTTCGTAGTTAAGAAGCCGCGAGTCGGGAGAAGTGTCAGGTTGAGAGTGTAGGTGTGTACTGGTGACCTNTTGAGAAGCGTACTCCACCGGTTTCATGACCTCAAAGTCGAAGTCGTAGTAAGGAAGGTTTCTTTAGGGTCCCGACTAGAGGAAGTCTTACCTGATCAACATAGAGGAACGTCAGGTTCCCTGAGAGTTCTCAGAAGAGGTTGTGGTGCTAAGTTTTCGTAGTTAAGAAACCGCGAGTCGGAAGAAGTGTCAGGTTGAGAGTGTAGGTATGTACTGGTGTCCTTTTTGGTATCGGAACTGATCTGTCTGGAATCAGCCGTTTCATTACAGAGACGAAAACTTATACGATAGATCCAACCAGTATTTAAAGGAAGTTTCCTCATTCACAGAAAATTAAAGGACCGACGTGAGTGGTAGACGTCACTCAAACCTCGGGTCTTTTTATTTCAGACTGTGACAAAGGTGACAAAGGGGTAGATAAAGGGTACTTCACTACCCTGGCCTACGGTACTAGAAGCAAAAGACTTACAACTCGAAATTCGGTTGAAAAAGTGAGAGGAGAAAGTGGAAGTAGTTCTCCGCAAAATCACGAAGAAGTGAAAGACGGTATTCCCACCACAGTAGACGTATAGACTCCAATAACTATAAAGAGGGTCGTTAGAACTAAGGTCGAACACAAAGAAGGTCAGGTCGCAAAGAGTACTACATGAGACGTATATTCAATTTGTTCGTCCCACTGTTATATGTCGGAACTATATGAGGAAAAGGATAAACCTTGGTCAGACAACAAGGTACAGATCAAGATTGACAACGAAGGACTGGACTTATGTCTAAAGAATTCTCCGACCAGTCCACTAGACCATAAGGGTAGAGAAAGTCTTAACAGGTGTCAAATAACACTAGGTGTGTCAGTTTCCGAAACCGTATCAGTTATTTTGTCTTTATCTACAAAAAGACCTTGAGAGAACGTAAAAGGTACTAGGTCGTCTACAACCGTTAAACTAGAGACCAAGGAGACGGAAAAGATTTTGGTCGAACCTGTAGACCTTCAAGTGCCAAGTGTATAACGACTTCGGACCGAACCTCTTAAAACTCTTAATGAAATGATCGTACACTCTACTCACGTTAACACGCCATCAAACTCGTAAGAAACCGTAACAGAAAGAAACCTTAACCTTACTTTTGACTGGAAAAGGTCAGGACGCCGGTGACGACTCAAAAGGTTTAAACGACCGTATAACTCACGTCGTGAAGGGGTCGTAGTAGAAAGTCCTAAACTTTATCGAGTTGACCTTAAGGTAGTGGAGGTGATCGAAACAAGTATCACTACGAAAGATTCCGGGTGAACTGAAGTGTAAGGTCCCACAGACCGAGATCTACTCACTAGTGTGGTAGTACTAATAGACCCAGATCTTTTGGGATTTCTGAGGTGGTCTTTTAATAATCTCGATTAGTTACTTATATCATTTCAACGCCCTATATTTTAGTTGTGTGTCTTTAAGGAACGTAAGGATATGTGATTATTACTCTTTTATCTTTTTCTTTAATTCCTTTGTTAAGGTAAGTGGTAACGTTACGTTTCTTATTTTATGAACCCTTATACAGATGGATTTCTTTGATTTCTGGATATATATCTTTTGATATTTTGTGACATCTTTCGTTAGTTTCTCCTGTGTTTATCTACCTCTTTATATGGTACAAGTACCTAGTCTTCTTAGTTATATTACTTTTACTCATATGATGGGTTTCGTTAGATGTCTAAGTTACGTTAGGGATAGTTCCATGGTCACCATAAAAAGTCTCTCGATCTTGTTTATTAAAGTGTTAAACATACCTTTATGTTTTTTGGAGCTTATCGGTTTCGTTAGAACTCTTTCTTCTTACCTTGACCTCCTTAGTTGGACGGACTGAAGTCCGAGATGATGTTTCGGTGTCACAAGTAGATGAAAGTTAGGTACCGAAAAGTATTTATGATAACACAAATATTTGTATTATATACTTGTATATACTTTATATCACAAATACTTGTGTTTATTACCGGTTCCGTTATAATTATTCAATTATTTACTTTCCGGTACAAAATAATTTCTTTCTATTTTATTTTGGTTTTTAATAATAAATGAACGGAAAATAAGTAATTTGTTGTTTATATAAGGACTATTAGATAGTTAAATTACATAAAAAGAGACTTAATTTTGAAATAGAATAAACTTTCCCATATGAAAATTTTAAAGACATTTTAGAGGCAAAAGAAAACCCAAATATACGAGTTTGTAAAAATTAAACCCCCGTGATTAACATGAGATATGAGTTATTTCGGAAGATAATTCGATTTATATAATAACTACAGAATTATTTAATTGAATTTCATTTTATGGTACAAATTTTACCTATTAAAAATTTAATAAACGAAGATAATGTATTAAAAACGAGTTTACTATTTAGACTGTATCAAAATTTGACGAAAACATGAGTATCGTAGTATCGGGTTCGTAAAATGAAAAATAACAGAGTTAACGGTGTAAAAGTCAATATTTAAAAAGGACTACAATAAACTACCTATCACTATTTAATTCTTTAGTAAATATTAATGAATGAACGAAATACGTAAAATAACGTAGTAAGACCCTATTAATTTAAGTCACTGAACCTATCACTGTTTGACTTTGTAGGTTTTTAAAAGGATTTAAAACCGACTTTGACGTCTGTGAGAGGGATCGATAAGTGGTCGTCACAAACACATTTTAGGTCATTCTAAAGGTACCTTTATCAAGGTGACTTTGGTAAAAAGAGTAACAGTTGTTATATAAAACTATTTCATAAAGTCTACAACAATGAAAGACGAAGTACTCTAGTTGTTTTTGGCAATTTAATAGAGGTTTCAGAACTTAAAGTGTAAAATTCATTTAATAATTTTGATAAAATATACTTTGTTAACTCCGATGTAGTTATTATTAACTTTAAAATGACGAAACTAAATATATAAAAGATTTTTCAATAAAGGAGCATAGTCATCTATTTATAAACCGTTGTTCGTTCAGGTATTTAAATCTGACGATTCCATTCGGGTACATTCGTTATGATTGTGACGAGAAAAAAGTTCTTGTTTGAAAATTTTCATAAAATATAAACTGTTACCTTTCTGACTACGACTTTGACTTCGAGGTTATGAAACCGGTGGATTACACTTCTCGGCTGAGTAACCTTTTCTGGGGCCACGACCCTTTCTAACTCCTGTCCTCCTCTTCCTCCGTTGTTTCCTCCTCTGTCAACCTACCGTTGTGACTGAGTCACCTGTACTTAAACTCGTTTGAGATCCTCTATCACTTCCTGTCTGTTTGGGTACGTCAGGTACCACAAGGTTTGTCAACCTGTACTGACTCGTTGACTTGTTGTTGTTAACAAAAATTGATATACCCACCTTAAAAAAATCTTCAAAAAGCAAACAAAATAGCTATAAGACTAGTAAAAAAAAGACCTTCAAAAATATGACGATTACAAAAATGTACTTTGACTAAATTTTACATGAATATTAAAAGGAATAACTACTCTCTTCAAAAATAAATAAATTTGGTAGTCAAAATTGTCTTACATTAACGGTAAAACTACTTTATACCTGGATATTAATTAACATATATTTAAAACGTGAGACTAATAAACTCAGTGTACATGTGTGACTGATATTTTTCAGTGAGTAATAAAAATGACTTTATTGACCCAACAAAAGTAAAGTGTATATGTTCAATAAATAAAATAAAACGTAACAAAGATGTGACAAAGTTTTCTATAGGACCCAGACCAAACATGTATTACATTCTTCGATAAGGACCGTCTCAAGTAATAATTTATCGTAAAGAAGAGACAAGAAGGTGTCAGTATTCTAAATACAAATGTTATAAATTTTTCTTGTAATTCTTTAAATAGGTTTAGACGACATAGCAGTAAGACCTAAAGTAGAAATTATAAAATAATAATTCGGAATTCAAATATTTGTAGTCTTATAACGTGTTAATGACGAATGTGTTTCTTAATGTCCTGTAATTGATATTTTGGTTTCGTATTTGATTTGAGTCATAAATCAAGAGTCCGCGAGTCAACACAGACACAGAAGGCGGACGGTCACGTCCTCTGTACTCTACACCCAAGTCAGGGACCCACCCCTTCTAGGGGACCTCCTCCTTTACCGTGGGGTGAGGTTATAAGAACGGACCTTTTAAGGTGTCCGTCTCCTCGGGTCGTCCGATGTCAGGTACCCAGACGTTTTTCAGTCTGCGTTGACTCGTTGACTCGTGGCTTATTCAACACTTAAAAGAATTTCGTCACCAAAAGGTGGAAAAACTAGAATATTAGGAAAGTGTCACACTTCTTAATGAATTCTGTCGAGATCTAGAAAAGAAATACCGTTAATGTAGATAACTATGAATGTGATAATTTTCAATATTGACTTTTAAAAATTAGCAAACAAAAATAAGTCAATTTTTATCGTCATGATTCGGGTAATTTATAATTGTATTTATTGTAAAAAAACACTTTTAATGAAATAAAAGGTTTTACCTTTTTTATCACTTTTTCGTGGTAACAAAATGTAAAAAGTCTAGAGAAATTACAGACCGAATTATCTTAAGTCGACCTGAGATTTTAGACGAAGACGTAAATTAGAGAACTATAGTGTGAAGTGCATTGGAGTCCTTTTGAGGTGAATGTGAGGACCCTCTTACTCTCACTTTTTCCGTTTCTACAGAACCATAGTAAGAACTTTCAAAACACTTCTGTGGGACTTCACCCAGAGTCTCTAAGGGGGTCTCCAGTTATTGGGTGTCCAACTATTGGTGACAGGATATCTAACAGGATTTCATACACGGTACTTCGGTACGACGGAAGATACTTTACCCGGTTCGACGGACTTTTACGACGGTTTCACGAGTCTGTAGTAAGACTACCCTCCAAGTAAATAACTGTCAACAACAGTGTACGATGTCGGTAATCGAACTTGATTACCTAAATATAATCCTGGGTTTAATAATTGAGTAGAGCGACATGGAACGACGACGTGTGCACACCAGTCAGCACCGGTTTAGAAACGTTGGGATGCCTGACATCGGGTGGTCCGAGGAGACAAGTACCCTAAAAGGTCTGTTCTTATGACCTTACTCAACGGTGCGGGAGGAAGTCCCCTAGAATGGGTGAGTCCCTAGCTTGGGTGCAGAGGATGTAATGTCCGATTAAGAAATGGTTACTCTGTGGTCCCTTCGGGTGGAACAGGGATGACCATGTGATAAATGGTTGAACATACCTTTAAAAAGTTATAAATTTCTGGTCATTTAGTGAAACCATTCATGGTGTCTTATAGTCGAAACAACTCTGATATTATAAAATTTACCTCTCAATATACTTATTAACAGTAATAAACAGTCACTCCATAACTGTCTTCTTTCGGTTCTTCTAATTTTTTTTAAGTTTCATTAATCCCGTGAATCATTTTTTTTTTTGATAACGTTTTATTTTTACATATACACATAAATAGTTGTAGACATAGATCGAATTGATATATCGTTCCTATAAGTTTGAATTAAATTTTTCATACGTCTTGTACATACTTCTTCTTTGAACTGAGTCTTATATTTTCCTCTATATCATAATAGGATCCACTTTCCCAAACTATTACATTGAGAGGATTTCAATTAGATATATAAATTATAATAGAGATAGTTTTATTACGATAATAAAAATTTTAACTATTTTAATAAAACTTCCAAAAGTATATCATAATTTAAACTATTTTTTTATTTATACATTCTTTTTGTTTTGTTTTAGACCTTTTTTCCCATCCCGTTTCTTATAACCCAAACAAAATAATTTACAATTGTACACAATTTGTAAACGTCTCACTTTTATTACACCAAAATTCCGGTTTATTTATCTGTGGAATTACTTTGTCTTATCTTTCAAGGGTTTTCTGGGTTCCATATATGGTCAAATTATACATTGTTCCTCTCGTAGAGTTTAAGTTTCCTTTTTTAATAAGAAGTTATTTGTCACCATGTTGACCGATCGGTGAAACTTTTTTTATTCAACTTACGGATTGGGAATAGTATAACGACAACAACAAATCAGTGATTCGACACAGGCTGAGAACGCTGGGGTACCTAACATCAGACGGTCCGAAGAAACAGGTACCCTAAAGGGTCCGTTCTTTTGACCTTACCCAACAGTAAAGGAAGAGGTCTCCTAGAAGGGTTGGGTCCCTAGTTTGGGCGTAGAGGACGTAACCGTCCGCCTAAGAAATGGTTACTCAGTGGTCTGTACGGGTTTGTGGTTTCGTTTAGGGTCATCGTAATTTCTAAATTGATAGTCACTCTATAAGTATCATTAATCTGTTTTTATTTCTCTTTATGTCTTAGAACTTTATCATGTTTGTGAAGTTTAGTATTCTTTTTTTTTCTAAACTAGTGTATTACGTTTTAACGTATTTTTATTACTTCTTAACTACGAAAACTTGACACCACAACCTCTTCTGAAAACTCTCAGGGAACCTGACGTTCCTCTAGGTTGGTCAGGTAAGTCTTCCTCTAGTCGGGACCCTAAAGANGTCCGTTCTTTTGACCTTACCCAACAGTAAAGGAAGAGATCTCCTAGAAGGGTTGGGTCCCTAGTTTGGGCGTAGAGGACGTAACCGTCCGCCTAAGAAATGGTTACTCAGTGGTCTGTACTGGTTTGTGGTTTCGTTTAGGGTCATCGTAATTTCTAAATTGATAGTCACTCTATAAGTATCATTAATCTGTTTTTATTTCTCTTTATGTCTTAGAACTTTATCATGTTTGTGAAGTTTAGTATTCCTTTTTTTTCTAAACTAGTGTATTACGTTTTAACGTATTTTTATTACTTCTTAACTACGAAAACTTGACACCACAACCTCTTCTGAGAACTCTCAGGGAACCTGACGTTCCTCTAGGTTGGTCAGGCAAGTCTTCCTCTAGTCGGGACCCTAAAGAAACCTATCTTACTACGACTTCGACTTTGAGGTTATGAAACCGGTGGAGCACGTTTCTCAACTGAGTAACCTTTTTTGGGACTACGACCCTCCCTAACCCCCGTCCTCCTCTTCCCCTGCTGTCTCCTACTCTACCGACCTATAGTAGTGGTTGAGCTACCTGTACTCAAACCCATTTGAGACCCTCAACCACTACCTGTCCCTCCTGACCGCACGAGTTAAGTACCCCAACACTTCACAGTCTGTGCTGACTCGCTGACTTGACTTGACTTGACTTACTTATTTCACTTTTTTTCTTTCTTGTTTTGTTAGTTATTATTTCAACTGGTGAGGTTGTCTTTTAATCTGTCCTCGTATAAATACTTGTCTGTGTCCACCAGATCTTTCGTGTTTTTTTCTTCGAGCTGAGTCAACATTAGTTTCTTATTTGCATTTTTGTCGTATAGACAAAAGTGGATAGTGTAATCAGTTCTCATTTTTCTTAGTACGGTTGATAACCAATCATATACCTCTTTCCTTCCACATTCAACCTCGTTACCAAAACCTATCCTACCTCCATCTAAACGTTCACAAACCAATTCAAGAATTTTATGGGGTATTTGAAACTACGTCGTCAAAGTAAAAATTCTTTTATAAGTCCTTCAAAGGATTGTTTCCTAGAGGGTCTTCGAGAAGTATTATAACAGAGATAGTCATTTTTATAGTCCTTGTGGATTGACCAGTTATTGTTCTTAAACGATATAAGTATGTAAGAGATATTATTCTTATACCATATAAGTATACTACTTGATAATACGATAGTAATTTATACAATATTTATGTATAAATAACTGAACCTCTGTCCAAGCACTATGTCAATATTTTTCGTGGTAGGGTCCGTCGTGTTTCTGAGACTAAAGTGACAAGAATTTCCAATAATAAGGGTATAGACATAATACTTTACATCTTTCACAGTCCGAAATATCATTACTGTGAGTAATCGAAAACACCATTCGAATTTCTACTAAAATGAAAAAACGACAAACCCGACTACATATTAAAAAAGTTGTGATCTGTACTGAAAGTGGTCGTTATCAATAAAAATTTAGAACGAATCCGACGATGGGTTGATTCAAACCAGAAATTATATGAAGCCTATGTATGCGAGATAGTCGAGGTGTACACCCCTTTACCTCCCGTAACAAGTGCTTTCCTGGTCTACTCCGAAAACCTCTGGCACAACAACCGGTTATAACTACCATATTTACATGATCCTCCCCTCTAACGGTTCGGCGGGTTCACATAGGAGAAGTCCGACCTCCGTCTTGTGGGACCCTTGGGGTCTGACGGTCTGTCCATCCGGAGTAGACACACAACTCAACGAGGTAGAGTGCCTAGACACTGAAGATAGGGAAGAGGGTCTTCTGGTCTGTAGTCAGGGGGTCTCGTACGCGAGACGTGTGGTGAGACCAACGTAAGAGACAAAAGTACTACTGGTTGGGAGTAAGGGGAAGTCTAGGGTGTCTCGATGACTCTTCCCGTTTATACTGGTACGAGTCAAGTGGTCAGTTTAGAAGGTGGGAGTGGTTCGGGAAACGGGTCTTGAGTCAGTTCACTGAAGTCAAGTCAAGTCAAGTCAACGAGTCAGTACAAGCTGAGAAACACTGGGGTACCTGACGTCGTGCGGTCCGGAGGGACAAGTAATGGTTGACGGTCTCAAATGAGTTTGAGCACAGGTAACTCAGCCACTACGGTAGGTCGGTAGCGTAGGAGACTGTCGGGGAAGAGGAGGACGGGAGTTAGAAAGGGTCGTAGTCCTAGAAAAGTTTACTCAGTCGATAAGCGTAGTCCACCTGTTTCATAACCTCAAAGTCGAAGTTATAGTGAGGAAGGTTACTTGTGGGTCCTGACTAGAAGAAATCCTATCTAACCTACTTAGAGGAACCTCAGGTTCCCTGAGAGTTCTCAGAAGAGGTTGTGATGTCAAGTTTTCGTAGTTAAGAAACCACGAGTCGAAAGAAATATCAGGTTGAGAGTGTAGGTATGTACTGATAACCTTTTTGGTATCGGAACTGATCTACCTGGAAACAACCGTTTCATTACAGAGATAAAAAATTATACGACAGATCCAACCAGTACTGAAAAAAAAGGTTCCTCGTTCACAGAAAATTAAAGTACCGAAGTCAGTGGTAGACGTCACTAAAACCTCGGGGGGTTTTATTTCAGACAGTGACAAAGGGGTAGATAAAGGGTACTTCACTACCCTGGTCTACGGTACTAGAAGCAAAAGACTTACAACTCGAAATTCGGTTGAAAAAGTGAGAGGTGAAAGTGGAAGTAGTTCTCCGAAAAATCAAGGAGAAGTGAAAGACGGTATTCCCACCACAGTAGACGTATAGACTCCAATAACTATAAAGAGGGTCATTAGAACTAAGGTCGAACACGAAGAAAGTCGGGTCGCAAAGAGTACTACATGAGACATATCTTCAATTTATTCGTCTCACTGTTATATGTCGGAACTGCATGAGGAAAAGGATAAACCTTGGTCAGACAACAAGGTACAGGTCAAGATTGACAACGAAGGACTGGCCGTATGTCTAAAGAGTTCTCCGTCCAGTCCACCAGACCATAAAGGTAGAGAACTTCTTTAAAGGTGTCAAACACCACTAGGTGTGTCAGTTTCCGAAACCGTATCAGTTATTTCGTCTTCATCTACAAAAAAGACCTTGAGAGAACGAAAAAACTACTAGGTTGTCTACAACCGTTAAACTAGAGGCCAAGGAGACGGAAAGGACTTTGGTCGAACTCGTAGACCTTCAAGTGCCAAGTGCATAACGACTTCGGACCGAACCTCTTAAAACTCGTAATGAAATGATCACACACTCTACTGATGTTAACACACCATCAAACTCGTAAGAAACCTTAATGGCAAGAAACCCTAACCTTACTTTTGACTGGAAAAGGTCAGGACACCGGTGACGATACAAAAGGTTTACGACCGTATAACTCACGTCGTGAACGTGTCGTAGTAGAAAGTCCTAAACTTTGTCGAGTTGACCTTAAGGTAGTGGAGGTGATCGAAACAAGCATCACTACTAAGGATTCCGGATGAACTGATGTGTAAGGTCCAACAGACCGAGATCTACTCACTAGTGTGGTAGCACTAATAGACCCAGTACTTCTAGAAAAAACATATAAAGAAGACACATAAGAACGGTGGAGAAGAATTATAGAAGACGAAGACAATCCAGGTATGGTAAAGACAGGAAATAGCTCGGGTAGAAACGTACTTTACCAGGGAACCATAGAGGTTAAAAGAACTTCTCTAGATCAGAAAGGGTAAGATGACAAAAGGAGATAAAGAAACGTGACTAGTGACTCCTTCCGAAAGAATAGAGAGGAACGATAAGAAACCTTGATACGTAACCTTGAGTCAGTGTCGGTTCACTGAATGGTGGGGTGTAATGATAGACGAATACCTGGCACATCCGTAATGTCTACACACCGACCACCGAGTCTACTATTTCTTAGACGGACGTTACGTTCTCTGGGTCCAAGTTAAGGACAGTCCTTATAGGGGACCTCTTCCTTTACCGATGGGTGAGGTCATAAGAACGGACCTCTTAAGGGACCTGTTTCCTTGGACCAATCGCTGTCAGGTGGCCCAGTGTCTCAGGGCCCTGATTTACTGATTCTGAAGGTGAAACTTCAGAATGGATTTAGGTCATTGAGTAACTGATGTAGACATAGAACGTAGTCTGAGACCGAAGGTGGTCGGGTCCTTGGGTGGACCAAACATAGACTCCGGGATCGCGAACCGATTTACGTCATTGAACAATGATTAGGAACCCTTAAACCCTACTTTAAAGTAAGCGGACGACAAGAACTTATGGTGAATGGTTAGTTGTTCACAAGTAGTTCCTTGTAGAGACACGGACTACGTATGGACGGAAAGACAGATTGATCACGGTTGGTCGTCGACCGTTTTTGGAAGGAAAAGTCACTGACCACTCTTTGGTCTTACTGATCTCAGAACCGTGTCCGACTCTTACTCGACCGACGGAAAGAGAACGAGGAAGACGGACCGAGGGAGTTGTTCTCTCTGTTCGGTTCCGAAACGTCTCACAAGGTTCTCGTGTCCTAACCCCCTAGTTTTTGTTGAGTTCACGAAGTCTCGACACACTGGAGTCCTTTGACTGCAATGAAGAGACTCGGACAAAGAAGTGGACGTTCGAACCCAGATTATTATTACGTACGGAGTGTCTTATCAAACCTCATGTCATAATACACTTTATTACATACATTTCAAGTATCTGTCCGAGGTATTCACCTCGAAAGTAACGACGGCAGTAAAAGGAGTACCAATGTTATACGTAAACTACCTAGTCGAGACTACCCGGACTACCTGATGGACTCTGGGGTGGTGATGGAACGGAAGGACAGTTGAACCCAGTACCACTTTGGACTCTTGAGTGTATACTGTCTGTTCCGATGACTCCGACCTCCTCTGCACTGAACAGGTTCTACATGGTCCCTAGGACAACGGTACCGGTACTTCTAGATCCAGAAAAACGGAGGGTCCGAGAACGGAAGGTGGTTTGGTGTACAAAAACTCCTTCTCAGCTCGGAAATTTTTTGTAATTCAAGGTTTTTCTTCTCTCCCTAACGGAGGTAAGAGAACAGAACTGAACTCAAAGAGACCATATCGGTTGAAACACGGTAAGTACCCACACTTCGGTCCAACGAGAAAAGACTACATAAAACGCGAACGATTGCGATCGAGTCGGCAACACGTGAGCGTGTGGGACTTGTTCGAGTGATTCTTCTCGACCGTCTCTGTCCGAGAGGAAGAGAAGTCCTTTTTTCTACAGAGAACCGACGGCAATCGGAGAACACCGAATACTTGGTATCGTGGCGCACGACGCCACAACTTACGGTCATGAACAAGAGTTGTTCTGGTGAGGTGGTCACCCTTTCCTAGCAGCAAAGGGTAAGAGACTCCAAGGGTTAGGTCGTAGGAGATAGGGAACTAGGACCCTATCTCCTACTGCACTAGTCTCATCAACCCTTCTTCAGTTTGGTGTAAAGGGAAGACCTCTACGAGTAACGTTTAACCGTATTATCAGGGGCTTCTTACGAGTCTTTCCCTAGACAGTTGCGTGTGACTTGAGGGAAAAAGGTTTACATAAATTAGTAAAAATTTTCACGTTCACAATCGACAAGTCAGTACAGGCTGAGAAACGTTGGGTGTCCGCCATCGGGTGGTCCGAGGAGACACGTACCTTAAGAGGTCCATTCTGATGACCTCACCCAACGGTAAAGGAAAAGGTCCCCTAGAACGACTGGGTCCCTAACTTGGGTCCAGAGGGTCTAACGTCCGTTTAAGAAATGACAGACTCGGTAGTCCCTTCGGGAATTTTCACGTTTTATTGGTAATTGAATCAACCGAAGAAGCGAAGAAAGACCAGAGACTACTTTACAGAAGAATCTTTTTGAAGGTCCGGGGGACCGATTCTGTTGTGGGGGGTTGAGACATTTAAGTGTAACGAAAGACAAAGAGGTATCGTGAATAGTGTCCTGTGTGTCAAACAAAGTGTACTAGTAAGTAGAGGAAGAGCTCTTATACTCGAGGTACCACCTTTTACCACGGTAAAATACCAATATGAAGGTCAGAGGTCGTGTATGGTCCCGAGTTATCTACGACAACTTGTTTACTTGTCGGGACGTTTTCTGAAATCCCGGGTTGGAGAGTCATTCTTTGAAAAGAACCTACAGTTGGTTTTTCACCAGGCCCTATTAAAGAAATTAGAGTCTGTCCTTAAAGAATCGGTCAACCACAATTGAAACTGAACCAACATGTTTAATTTTTCTCGAGACACTTTTCCCTTTAATTATGTCAGACGATTTTAAATCGTTTTCGTTTGCGACAACAATTTAACTTTGTCTTTACGTCAGTCGAAGAATTTTATCAAGTGTGAAAGTAGTCTTCAGGGTGTACGTATAGGGACAGAAAGAGAAGGACAAATAACTCGAACACACGTACGTAAAACCAATACAGATTGAGAAACACTGGGGAACCTGACACCGGGTGGTCCGAGGAGACAAACACCTTTAGAGGTCCGTTCTTATCACCTCACCCAACACCATGGGAGGAGGTCCCCTAAAAGGGTTGGGTCCCTAGTTTGGGCTCAGAAAATTCAGAGGACGTAACCATACACCTAAGAAATTGTCATCGCGGTGGAACCTTTGGTAACCCGAAAATAAACCATGATCTATGATACAGTTAGTGAACTATAGAGAATAGAGTAAATTAGGTGTGTTAGCGAAGTACTCCTTCTCTAACAACACAGGTAAAACGTCTACTCCTTGATCCGGGTCACCAAATAAACCCCTTGTCCGGGTTTCCTTCTCTTACTTAAACATCTAGTCAATCCCCTCTTAACGGTACGACTGTCTTAACTCTAAAGGTTAGGTACTTGTACCTTACAGAGTTAAATAAATCGAAAAGAACTTAAAGTAGTCACTAAACATCAGACAGTAGATGTGTAGATCGTGAAGAAAGTAATTTCAGTAATGATTCGTAAAATAAGCAAACGTAAAATAACATTTACTTTGGTGCATTAACTTACCAATCATAAGTTAACTTACCAAATTCATAAACCTTTACATTAATTAAAAGTATATAATTTGAACATAAGACACCGGAAAGAGTTGGACAAAGAATGAACATCACCTCCTTGTGTTGTCAAGAAAACACCTCAGGACTCTTAAGGACCCTAAGTACAGTGGACATTTATTTCCATTGAAATGAAAAGGAAGGATTAAATATACAGACTATATCCGTAAATTTCAATATGTAAAGGGAGAAAACACGTCAATGTAGGATACTTAAAACTATATAATAAGGAAATAAAAGTCAGTCAATTTTAGAGAAAATTAAAGAGAACACTAAAGACCAAATTGGTTAAGCAACAAATCTTCACACAGTAAATTAAAGGTTGATATACAATTAAAAGGTTTAAAGGGACATAATAACTAAAGATTACATTAAGGTTACATTAATCTCTCGTATGAAAGATACTAAAGTTAGGAAAATTCAACTGACTCTGAAAAAAATTACCGGGTCGAATACCAGAGTCTACACGAACTTTTCGTCCGTTTAATATGACAACAACCACCTCACAAGATATCTACAATCATTGTAGTTCAGTCTACTACAAGAACAACAACACGCACACACAATCAGAGAGTCAGTACAGGTTGGGAAACGTCGAGGTACCTGAAGTCAGACGGTCCGAGGAGACAGGTACCCTAAGAGGTCCGTTCTTACGACCTCACCCAACGGTCAAGGAAGAGGTCCCCTAGAAGGGCTGTGTCTCTAGTGTGGACACAGAGAAAGTAGAGAACGTAACCGTCTGTCTAAGAAATGGTGACACGGACTCCTTCAGGATAACAAAACCAGTGGGACATCTAGGTTCCACAGAATAAGATTGAGTACTGTATAAATAGTAAAGACTACCGAAAATAAAGAAGGTTATCTAAGTTTAACGGTAGACCACAGTTAAGAAAACTCGGGTTTCCTGAAGAACATCATAGACGATTCTAACCAGGCTATTCGTACTTACGTACTTAAGAGAGTCAGAAAAAGAAATTTTTTTTTTTTTTCGACTCATGTAGAAATAAATCGAATGAAAGAACTTCCTCAAAACAAATTGTACCTTAAGAATCAACTGTCTAAAGGGGGGTCATGAAAGTCATACAGGAAGATCCAGAGGTAAGAAAATGTACTTTTCAGTCATTTCCATAACTACGAAAGATATGTACTACTTACCTCTTCCGTTACCGTTGGGTGAGGTCATGAGAACGGACCTTTTAGGGTACCTGCCTCCGTGGACCATCCGACGTCAGGTATCCCAGCGATTCTTAACCTGTGCTGACTCGCTGAAGTGAAAGTGAAAAGTGAAAGTACGTAACCTCTTCCTTTACCGTTGGGTGAGGTCACAAGAACGGATCTCTTAGGGTCCCTACCCCCTCGGACCACCCGATGGTAGATACCCCAGCGTGTCTCAACCTGTGCTGACTTCGTTGAATCGTCGTCGTCGTCGTATGTACTACTTAGTAAAAAGAGAACGACAAAAGTTCTAGAAGAGAAACAGAAACGTGTCAAGTTGAGACTACACAGATCCATACCTAGAAAAAATATAAATTTCTAATAAATAAAGTCCAAGTAACTAAGAGATCTTAAAGATTTAACTACAAATGGAGTTTATCCCCCATAAAACGGTAATAAAGAAGTTAAAAGAAAGACAAAAGAAAGAGAAGAGTAAGACCGTGATGGTAACACACACACAAACATACGAACTACAACATGGTGTCCGGAGATAAGTGAAAAGTCGTTAGAAAAAAGAGAGAGAAAAAGTTTTACCTAGTAAAGATGATCGGTCAGAAGTTCAAGTGACTAGGAAAGAAGCAGGTAAAACTCAGAAGACAATTTCGGAAGAACGACTATAGAGTGAGGTCAATAATATGAAAGTTAAAGTCTTAAAGGAAAACCAAGGAACGTTATTAAGAATAGAGAAATAACTCTAATAGTAAAAGTAACAACGATATGAAATAACAAAATTTGTAATAAAAGAAATCCAGAGACTTATATAAATTTATTGACGATGTATAATTTTTCGTTTCTATAGTGAAACAACTACTTCCAGATATATCAGTTTTCGATATATCATCGGTACATATCTACCCTCTCAACCTGGTATTTCTTTCGATTCGTGACTTCTTAACTACGAAAGCTTAACACCACGATCTCTTCTGAGAACTCTTAGAGAACCTGTCTTTCTAGTAGTTTGGTCCTTTCGTTGGGGTTTCTAAGTAACCTTCCTGACTAAGACTTCGACTTCGAAGTTATGAAACCGGTGGACCACACTTCTCGACTGAGTGACCTTTTCTGGCACTACGACCCTTTCTGACTCTCATCCTCCTCTTCCCCTGTTGACTCCTACTCTATCAACCTACCGTAGTGGTTGAGTTACCTGTGTTCAAACTTGTTCTAGACCCTCTGACTTCCGGTCCCTTCGGAGCGTACGACGTCAGGTACCCCACCGTTCCTCAACCTGTACTGGATCGCTAACTTGTTGTTGTTGTACTTCAGAAATCCACAAGGGTCTATCGAGATCACCATTTCTTGGACGGACGGTTACGTCCTCTGTATTTCTCTGGGTCCAAACCGGGGACCCAACCCCTCTAGGGGACCTCCTCCCGTACCGTTGGGTAAGGTGATAAGAACAGACCTCTTTGGGTACCTGTCTCCTCAGACTGTCCGATGTCAGGTATCCCAGTGTTTCTCGACCTGTGCTGACTTCACTGAAACGTGTGTGGACACTTCGAAAATAGACGGTTTGGCCTATGGACCTCCGTGAGCCTCCGTCAAAAATGACAGAGGAAAGAGGGGTTCGCACCCAGTATGAAAACAAAGAAACGTACAGAGTGTGAAAAACAACGACAACTTTGGACTTGTAAGATCCATTACATAAATTGTTCAGACCTAAGACATAAAGGGGGACTTTCAATAATAACAATAAAAAAACTAAACAAATTATTAGACGGACTCGATTTAGACAGAGGGATCACTATACGTCGATGACGACGATAGAGAAGGGTCCAAAAGCAAAAAACCACAAAGAAAGATTCGGACCGAAGGATTTCCGGTAGGAACAGAGACACATCGAATCATCAGCCAGTCACTAACTTGTCTCCGGCACGATTTTATGAAGTTCGATCAGTTCCAAGACAGAAGACAACTTTAGATACACACTCATTTCCTCGTGTAAGTTTCCGTCCAGTAAAATGAAAGACACCTGGGGAAAAACAAGAATTTGTGTACACACATCGGAGTCCCAGTCAGTCCTAACACACTAATCGAACGAGGGAGTCGACGAGTATCCACGCCCGAGTCGGTCCTTATACGAGCCGGATTGGTACTGGCAGCCTCTTCCGTTACCGTGGGGTGAGGTCACAAGAACGGACCCTTTAGGGTACCTGTCTCCTCGGACCACCCGACGGTAGATACCCTAGCGTGTCTCAGTCTGTGCTGACTTCGTTGAATCGTCGTCGTCGTCGTTGGTACTGACCTTAGAGTCTGATGACCTCGGTAACCAGGAGAGACGAGTGAATGGTGGTTTTATTAGTGAAAGTGGTCACAACGACCTGAATGATGGGTTTAACTCATTCAGGAGAAACTAAAGTCGTTTCGACGACGGATCTGAGTGACGTGTGGTAGAGGACCATCTTAGAGACGTGGTTGATTTGATCCTCCTTCAACTCTCAAGCCTCGTCGACGTCCGTCCTTCTGGTATGACGGTGAGAAGAATAGGTTTCAAGTCATAAAAAAGTTTGTATTTACGAAGAGTCTAACCACATCCAGAAATCGACCAAAGATATCCTAACTTTTCCAACAAAAACAGATAGAAATACCGAAGAGAAACCCTCTTATGAACAATTAGAGAATGAACCGGTAAAGTTTCGGATTTTCTGTTATGACAATTTCTCCACGTGAGTTATACGGTCGTTTAAACCTTTTGAGTCGTCACCGGTGTCCTGACCTTTTCCAGTGAAAAGTAAGGTTAGGGGTTCTTCCCGTTACGGTTTCTTACAAGTTTGATGGTCTGTTAACATGAGTAGAGTGTGTGATCGTTTCATTACGACTTTTAAGAGGCTCGATCCGAAGTCGTTATGCACTTGGTACTTGAAGGTCTATAAGTTCGACCAAAATCTTTTCCGTCTCCTCGGTCTTTAGTTTAACGGTTGTAGACAACCTAGTAGCTTTTTCGTTCTCTTAAGGTCTTTTTTTGTATATGAAGACGAAGTAACTGATACAATTTCGGAAACTGACACACCTAGTGGTGTTTGACACCTTTTAAGAAGTTCTCAACCCTTATGGTCTGGTGGACTGGACGGAGAACTCTTTAGACATACCTCTAGTTCTTCGTTGTCAATCTTGACCTGTACCTTGTTGTCTGACCAAGGTTTAACCCTTTCATCTTACAGTTCCGACATATAACAGTGGGACTAATAGGTTAAATATACGTCTCATGTAGCACTCTTTACGGTCTGACCTACTTCGTGTTCGACCTTAGTTCTGACAACCCTCTTTATAGTTATTGGAGTCTGTGCGTCTACTATGGTGGGAATACCGTCTTTCGCTTCTTCTTGATTTCTCGGAGAACTACTTCCACTTTCTCCTCTCACTTTTTCGACCGAATTTTGAGTTGTCAATCTTTTTCTTCTAGTACCGTAGACCAGGGTAGTGAAGTACCGTTTATCTACCCCTTTGTTATCTTTATCACTCTCCGAAATAAAAAACCCCGAGGTTTTAATAACGTCTACCACTGACTTCGGTACTTCAATCTTCTACGAACGCGACCGATACTGGTTGGATCTGTCGTATAATTTCTCCTCTCTGTAATGAAACGGTTCTTTCTAGACAGATCAGTTTCGAAACCAAAAAGGTCATCAGTACATACCTACCCTCTCAACGTGGTTTTTATTTCAACTGGTATTTCTTGACTACGAAAACTTACCACCATAACCTCTTCTGAGAACTCTCAGGGAACCTGACGTTCCTCTAGGTTGGTCAGTTAGGACTTCTTTTAGTCAGGACTTATAAGTGACCTTCCTGACTACGACTTCGACTTCGAGGTTAGGAAACCGGTGGACTCTGCTTCTTGACTGAGTGGCCCTTTCTGGGACTATAACCCTCTGTAACTTCCACTCTCTTCTTCCCCTACTGTCTCCTACTCTACCAACCTACCGTAGTGGCTAAGCTACCTGCACTCAAACTCGTTCGAGACCCTCAACCACTACCTGTCCCTTCGGACCGTACGACGTCAGGTGTCCCAGTGTTTCAGTCTGTCCTAACTCACTGACTTGACTTGACTTGATGAACCAGTATCGGTTTTAGACACTAATTTCCGATATTAAAATTTCGACCCAATTGACTAGGACTCGTACATAAGAAGGATATCATGGTATACCGACAGTAATAAAACCAAATCGTGAATTGTCGGAAAAAAACAAAAAAATTGTTCATAATTGAAATACATCACAGGTCCTTTTAAGACATTTTTCAAACAAAATTAATAAGATGACAACCTCGATTCCGTTACTCCACATTCTCTAAGACCTTAATTATAAATGTCCACTCCTTCGAGTCTAGTCTCTCTTCTTATATCGGTTCGTATGTGTCAACTCAGTTTCTGGTGATCCTGATCTTGGACCCAGAAGGTAAAGGGTCGACTCCCAGAAACACAATAGTGGGTTGAGAAAAGGAAACCCCTCACTAAACCTTGTTCTGATGGGGAAGAGTGGGGGGTGAAGAAAATAGGTGAGATGAGGTGGAGTGAGGGAGATACTGAATGTGGAGGACACTTACTTTTCCTGTCCAGTTTCCCGTAATCTAGTGACCTCTAGGGACGGGGATCTCCCGCGACGAGAAAGATCTTGTCCTCGTGTCCAATGGATCTTTCCATTAAATTTACAAATTCGTAAAACCTAATACAGTTAACGTTCGTAAGGAAGTTAGATTAATATATCCTGATTAGACAGAAATTATCTGTGATAATTATTAAATATAACAATAGAAATTATTACATCAAGACAAATTTTATAGGTAAACGGTCAATGAAAAGAGTCCTTGAAGGAGAATTGAGGACTCAAAATGAACCTCAAACATCGTCAGATACTTTCGTAGGTACTCACCCCTAAATCGTTCCGTGAAAAATCTCTTTATTTCCAGTCAAAGGTTACTTTCCTCTACGTTTTTTTTAATATCATAATTTTGTTCTACTACATACACATAGTTGTAATGTCATACTTTTAATTTTAGGAAAATTTCACTAGACTTTAAAGAGGATTGAGTATGTGTGATCGAAAACAAAAAAAAAATTAACAAGATTTTTTGTTAAGAAAAATCTAAGAAAAGTTACAATTACCCGAAACAAACAAACAACAGAAAACCGAAAACGCAAGGAGACTCCCCTGCTAGAGAAATCAAACGACGTCGAATGAAACTGAACTTTCGGTTCAGAAAAACAAATTTATGTTTACAGTTCAAGTACCACCTATAAAGACCAACAGAGAGGTCTAGATGGGAGAGAGGAAGACATAAAACGAGACGCGGTTCCTCCAACTAGAGACTCCTCACATAATTGGTCGAAGGAACGGGAGACCGAAGACCCTCTGAACTGGTTACCCTCTTTGGTCGTCCTTTTGGTGTGTCCTCTTCTCTCTCCAACACAAATAAGGGGTCATAAGAGGAACGACCGACACCGAACTGTCGCCGGGACAAGGAGACAAATCCCGTGCAAGGAGGACAACCACTTTCACAATCAGTGAGTCAGGACAGACTAAGAGACTCTGCGGTACCTAACATCGGGTGGTCTGAGGAGACAGGTACCCTAAGAGGTCCGTTCTTATGACCTCACCCCACGGTAAGGGAAGAGGTCCCCTAGAAGGGGTCGGATCCCTAACTTGGGACCCAGAGGGTGTAACGTCCGTCTAAGAAATAACAGACTCGGTGGTCCCTTCAGGAGGACAACCACCGGGAGAGGATGTTGATGTCAGAGTGTCCCAGAAACGGGGAAACTGGGTCCCCACCTTTACCGAAATGTGGAAACGATCGGGGACCAAAAAACCGTCGGGGACAACGAAAAAGAATTGGGACAGGAATGGAGACATTTACCTGTGCACTAATTGAAAGGACGAGAAATAGAAAACCTCACGACCCTTGACGACACTGAGACTGACTATGTCTTTCGGTCGTACCAATTCTTTTCTCCCGGTTTAGTCCTCAGGACGTCGAACTGTAAACACGGATCGAGTCAATGATAAAGTGATACACTGGAACCCATTTAGGCGAAATGAGAGACCTAACGTTTACGGAGTAGATATTTTTCTCACCAACCTGTTTTAGTCTCTTGTATCGTGTAAAATAAATAAATAAATAAAACGAGTACATGGAGGTCTTCTTAAGACTTTTTGGTGTATTAGTGTATAAAATTTTTAAACAGTAGTGTTAAAATTTATCAATATTTCCCGTATTACAGGACGCATAACATTTATAAACACAAAATTTTATTTTGACAATGAAGTGAGAAATTTTATATAGGTTACCTTAAATTTATAGGATGACTAAAATACAGGTGGTAGTAGGTAAAATTTTTTTATCTACTTGTTTGGGAATTGTCAATCTTTAATATGTTACAAGAAGAAAGAGGAAATTTAGTAAAAAAAGGTAAGGTGAGGGGAGTGTCTCAAAATATCCTTACATTATATAAGAAGACGAACATTCGGAGTATACCTAGTAGAACCGTACCAGAGATTTAGTTTTTATACAAACATCTACTTTTAACTTTTTACAAATATAAAGGACACTAGGATTCCGAGATTCACAATTCGTGAAAAGACTTAATTCAGTAGTTGTGTTAATTAAAATCCTATGTGAACTAGTTTTAAAACTATTAACAACCTGTTTTTACTTTACTTATCTTTAGGTAGAGAATCACCCGACCTATCTCCTCCCTGACATTATAACCCTAATTTCCTTTGAGAGTCGTAAACCTTAGTCCGGAGAAAGACCACAGGAGAGGGGTAGGTGAGGGTTGGGTCCCACTCGGTGGGTCCCGTTATGGGGTGTCATTCTGACCTACGTTTTCCTTACGTGGAAATAAAACAGTTTATCCTCTTCCCGTTGGTTCTTTCCCTTCCACTCGTTCCTTTTGGCCTAAGTACAGAAATATAACCTCGAGAGTCCGTCCAACCACTATCCTACGGCATGGCCATCGTCAACTCTTAGATCGATCGGTACAAAATTTTTGAGAGACACAGCTGATGAGAAAGTTTTAACCTAGGGGTCACCTACACCGGGGATGAAATATTCTGTAGGAAGCTACCCTCGAAAGTGTCGTTTCAGTCAAGACGACAGTCTGTCGGAGTTGTGTCACACGACATACTAAACCCATTTGAAAAACGGAGTCAAAGGAGTAGAGATTTTATCCCGATGTATAGTTAGATGGAGTATCCCTAAGAAATTCTTAATTTACTCCATTACACATGTCGAGGACTTTATTCCATTTACTAAATAGGTCTTTCCTAAGTATCCTAAAGTCTTCAAGGAAGGTCGAGACTGTAGCAGATCCTACCCGGACCCTGGGTAACGTACACTAGACACAAGAAGGTAATTCGGAGGGTGAAATTCCGTACTCGATAGTAACATTTACAGGACTACAGCGACTTGCCTTTCGCCTTATGAGATCCGAACAATCGAGACGAAACTCCCATTCAAAATGACAGATGACTCCGAAAACGTCATAAAGGTTTTGTTCGTAGTCAGCTATATATAGGGATCCAGAACTGGAAACGGGGGATCTCCTCCCACTATAAAGGTAAAATAAGAGCACCATCTTCTTGTCCCGGTACCTCGACAATGTCTGAGTAAACTGACAGAATTAGACAACAACAAATCAACGATTCAGCACAGACTGAGAACGTTGGGGCACCTGACATCGGGAGGTCCGAGGAGACAGGTACTCTAAGAGATCCGTTCTTATGACCTCACCCAACGGTAAAGGAAGAGGCCCCCTAGAAGGCCTGGGTCCCTAGCTTAGGGACAGAGAACGTAACCATCCTCCTAAGAAATGGTGACTCGGTGGAACTGTCCCGAGGGGATAAAGAGTCTCTTTATTAGTACTAGTCCGATACACGCTCGGGTCTTTTACAGTCGAGGACGAAAGGTCCTCACTCTTATTTCATATATAAGTGAGTAAGGGAGGATCTCTTTGCCTAACGAGCCCCCGGTGAAAACTTCGTCCGTCCGGTTATAGACTCGAAAGACGGTCTCTTTGTCTTTCTTTGTAACTATGCACTTTTTCAACGATTGACTCAGTCGAAACGACAGTGGACGAGACTACACTGAACACGGGATTACAATAACGAGTCTGTGCTCCGGACGTGTTACGGATGGGACGACTGACGGTGAGGCGGTGGTCTTGCACCCGGAGGGACTGTGTGTCCGCCCGACTCAAGACTTAAGAGTCAAAGTAAAGGGTGACTAGGCCTCCTTGCGACGATAAAAGGGAAATCTTTCTTTGACAAACATATCTACCGAGGACCAAACCGAAAGAAAAAATGGTAGAGAGTCTCGTGTCGAAATTACATATCTCAGAACCCGTCAAAATAGAATTACGAAAAAAATAAAACTTTAAATTAAAACAAAATTGTAAAAACCTCTTCTTTCTTTTAACCACTATTCATACCATCTAACTAATGTAAGTCAAGTCAAGTCAAGTCAGCGAGTCAGCACAGGTTGAGAAACACTGGGGCACTTGACGTCGTGCGGTCCGGAGGGACAGGTAGTGGTTGATTCCCGGGGTTAAGAAATAAGGAGGGACATAGGTACGGACCGTGGTACACTGACACTTCTCAAGAGGACAAACCTGAGACCCGGATCGACGGACTGAATAAACCACGTATCCTACGAGTGTCTACACTGAATTTACCCTCAAACATTACACGGACACGTCAACCCGAACAGACGGCACCGGGTCACTTGTGTGTATCTGATCCGACGATCTCCTACTCTTTACACACCTGGTCTTAGTACACCGGGATCGACAGGGTCGGTACCGGTTGTCTCTAGTCGGTTCCCAGTCGGGTGGGGTCCATACACCTGTTCGGATGGGTTCTAGTGTCCTTTGAATGGACTAGTCGTCCGAGTGTTTAATTTAAGTACCTTTAATAAACTTCGGTGGCTCAGAACCCCGACAAATAATCCACTGTAATAACATTATCTATCGAAGACCGAAGGGGTCACCGAGTCTGTCACTTCTTAGGTGGACGTGACCTCCTCTGTACCCAAGGTAGGGACCTAACCCTTCTAGGGGACCTCTTCCTGGACGGTTGGGTGAGGTCAAAGGAACGGATCCTTTAGGGTACCCGTCTCCTCAGGTACCCCACCGTTTTCTCAACCCACACTGAAGCGTTGTTATCTATCGAATATCTTATTCGTCTGAACGGGAGGTCCTTTTTATAAGTCTCCTGGTGGTCCAGGTATACGCCGTGGAGAGTTCCTGAGACCTTTAGCACTCTTAATTTCCTTTCTCCCTGAAAGTGGTCCCTCCGAGTTTACGGAGGTGGACCGTCCATCCCGAGATGTAATCACTCTAAGTCTCATCGTTTCCCTTCTACTCGTGTCTGAGACGTCGACCTGTAGACGCAGATTTTGAATCTAGGTGTATCCTCGAGACACAGGAACCCGTTCAAAGAAGTGGAGAAACACGGAGTCAAAGTAGTAAATATTTGTCCCTCCTATTATTTATCGTGGATGGAGTAGTTTAACAATTTTCTTAACTGTCAAAATTACGTGAATCTTGTCGAGTAACGTTCGGGACCCATTCACAAACAATTTATTTATTTATTTTGCACCGGAGTAAATAAAGGTGTCCGATCCTTCCGGACCCTCTGAAGCCTAATACAAACAGGAAGTCATCCTTCCTATTAAATTTAGTACCTCCTGACAAAAAGTAAAGTATGTCAGTTTGTAACTGAAGACGTTTCAACTTACGTATGAGTTATCGAGAGTTTTTAGGTTCCTTTTTTACAAAAAGAAACCTTTTTAAGTGAGATAACACACTTATAGGAGTCGAGTCAGTTAAACGGAATGATTCAAGAATGATTCTACCGTATTCAAGACCCCGTCACCAGTTACACTCTAAAGTCCTTCCTCTCGTCTCTACTACGATAGGTGACAATTTCTCAGACACTTCCTAAAGGTAAGGTTTCATAACTTTATTTTTATAACCGTATATCTCTTCATTAGAAGTTATGTGTAAATAATAGAGTGTTAAAGACACCCAGTTCTTAGACGAAACCCCCAGAGAGCACTCCGACGTTCACCACCGCCCACAGAAGTGACTTCCGAGTCACCGCCTTCCTAGACGAAGGTCCGAACGAATGGACCAACAAGTGTCCTCAGCAAAGAAAGACCCAACAAACTGTTTCACGATGTAAAGGACTCACTACAGCCGGTCTTTGATAAGGGTCAAGGAACGGTGTGCCTTGAGGAGTTATGCCATTAGAACGAAGTAGTTTCGGGCGTTCCAACTCAGATGACTTTTCTTTCTCCAATATCAGAATTCATTGTAGTGGCACCTTCACTCTTGGGTATTAAACGTCATAAGACGACTAGTCTTCGTTCAGAGTCGAAGTGAGTCACACTTCCATAATACGTTCCCGTACCTATGATCCTCCGTCCCCATTCACTCCCGGTGGAATCTCACGGACGGACCGGCGGATGGTCTCTCTGATGTCCGTCGAACGTACGTGCGTGCGACTCAATTAAGTCAACACAGACTGAGAAACGCTGGATACCTGACATTGTACGGTACCCCTAAGAGGTCCATTCTTATGACCTCACCCAACGGTACGGGAGGAGGTCCCCTAGAAGGGTTGGGTCCCTAGTTTGGACACAGAGAATACAGAGGACGTAACCGTCCACCCAAGAAATGGTGATCACGGTGGACCCTTCATGAGGGTCACGTCGAATCGAAGGAGTTTTGAACCGCCGGAGTCCCTTAAACCCAAAGGACGTTCTACCAAGTCCCGAGGTTCACACTTGTAAGATTACTTATTTCGATGAAACAGAAAGTATGAAGTCAGATCTTTCGGTCAGTCGTACTGAAGGTGTCACCAGATAACCAACTTCGTCAGTGTTCAAGTGGATTTAAGTCTATCTTCTCTTAATCTGAGGTCGGGAATCCTTATCTCCGTTTCTGTAACATCTTCTCGTCACCCTACCCTCTGTACCAACGTCGGTAGAAACTCGAGACCGTGCGGAGACTACGACAAGAAGATTTGGAAATCATTTCAGACTTTGATGACAAGTCGAAATTCACACACCCCCTCCCCCTCTCCCCCCCGCCCCACCTCTCCTCTTAGTTCCCTACTGTGTCATTAGATTCACCTTTCCCCTTGAAACGTTAGGTATAAGAACTTTCACTAGAGTAACTAAACCGGACGGTACACTAAGAAGGACTTGGTTAAACCCCGTTTCCCCTGCTTTACGTACCTAATTGATCCGGACCCAGTAAACGACTACCATGAGTCCACTCATCTCTCTGAGGTGGGTCCTATGTCTTTCTCTTATAACTCTAAAACAGTGATTTTATACAATGTTACTTTTTGTCCACTGGAGATGTCGGGAGGAAGGTGGTCCTTTTTTTCACACACAGCCCCCATTGAAAGTTTTCTCTTCTGTCTTTATCTTGAAGTCTAACATTGACCGTCAACGGTCTGGACCGGTCAAGACCGTAAACACGATTCAGTGAAGTCAGCAAAGACTGAGAAACTCTGGGATACCTGGCTTCGAACGGTCCAAGGGGACGGGTACCCCTAAGAGGTCCGTTCTTGTGGTCTCACCCAACGGTAAGAGAAGAGGTCCTTAAGACCGTAAATGAAGAGTACTATAGAGACATTTAAGTCACTTTAGTCAGTGAAGTAGTGAGAAGTCGTCTACGTCTTTGACGTTGTCTAACCGTCTCCTTCCTTCCACATAGTCAATAGACAACGGTGTTATTCAGACATATTGTATGGTGGGGTTTTGAGTCACTATATTTTGTTATTCGTGAATAAATTGAGTACTTTGACAACGAACCCTAAATTAGACTTACCAAGAAGATTAGATTGAGACCCATACCGTAAAACACTAGTCGACCCTTTTGGTTCGACGTTCCAGTACACAGTTTCTCCCTATCTACATTCCTCCACACGTCTTAACTCCTAAAATTACGTGAGTCAAAGGGTGTCTTGCTTTTCCCTTCACATACTAGGAAGGTTCAACGATTTCTATTTAAATAATTAAAAAAAGAGTTATTCGAACCCTATTTTCAGTATTTTCTATTAGTATAAAGATGGAAATAATTTCGTTGAAAATTTTTATCAGGAAGGAGTCGACGACTTCTCTTGTAATATCACCAAGGAGTTTCATAATTTGTATCGTAATGGTACACTAGGTTACTAAGGTGAAGACCCATGTGTGGGTTTTCTTCACTTTCGTCCCTAAACTTGTCTTTGAACGTGTTAGTACAAAGATCGTCGTACTAAGTGTTATCGGTTTTCCACCTTTGTTTGGTTATAGATAACTACTTATTTACTTATTTTACACCATTACATATGTTACCTTGTAATAAATAGGTATTTTTCTTTACTTTAAGACTATGTAAACAACAACCAGTCAGTGAGTCAGTACAGACTAAGAAACTCTGGGGTCCCTGATGTCGTGAAGTCCGAAGAGACAGGAAGTGGTAGGGGGCATCGAGCGAGTTTGAGTGCAGGGAACACAGTCACTACCGTAGGTTGGTAGGGCAGGAGACAGTAGGGGAAAAGGAGGACGGAAGTTAGAAAGGTTCGTTGTCTCAGAAAAGGTAACTCAGTCCAAAAACGTAGTCCACCGGTTTCATGACCTCGAAGTCGAAGTCGTAGTCAGGAAAGTTACTTTTAAGCCCAACTAAAGGAAATCCTAACTGACCAAACTAGAGGAACGTCAGGTTCCCTGAGAGTTCTCAGAAGGGGTTGTGGTGTCAAGTTTTCGTAGTTAAGAAGTCACGAGTCGAAAGAAGTACCAGGTTGAGAGGGTAGATATGTACTGATGACCTTTTGGTATCGAAACTGATATGTCTGGAAACAACCGTTTCATTGAAGGGACGAAAAAATTATACGACAGATCCAAACAGTAACGAAAAGAAGGTTCCTCGTTCGTAGAAAATTAAAGTACCGACGTCGGTGGTAGTTATCAATAGAATATCGGGGGGTTTTATTTCCGACAGTGACAAAGGTAACAAAAGGGTAGATAAATAGTACTTCACCACCCTCGTCTAGGACACTGGAAGTAAAAAACTTACCACTCAAAATTCGGTCGAAAAAGTGAGAGGAGAAAGTGGAAATAGACGGTATTCCCACCATAGTAGACGTATATATTCCAATAACTATAAAGAGGGACGTTAGAACTAAGGTCTAACACGAAGTAGATGGGGCTGTAAAACGTACTACTTGAGATGTATATTCAATGTAGTCGTCTCACTATTATATGTCGGAATAACATAAGGAAAGAATTAAAACTTGATCAAGTAACAAGGTACAAGTAAAGACAATGAAGAATATGTCCAAAGCGTCCTCCGTCCATTCCACCAGACCATAAGGGTAGAGAACTTCATAAAAGGTGTCAAACAACACTAGATGTGTGAGTTTCCGAAATCGTATCATTTATTTCTTCATCTAAAAAAAAAGACCTTAAGGGAACAAAAAAGATACTAGGTTGTCTATAACCGTTAAACTAGAGACCAAGGAGACGGAAAAGATTTAGGTCGAACATATAGACCTCAAACGGACTTCCTAAAACTCGTAATGAAACGATCGTACACTTAAATACTATTTCGTAGACTATGAAGGATACAGTATTTACTTGGTCCATACTTATGACCTTACAAAAGGGAAGGTTATGACCTTATGTCTTCGGTAAGGAAAGACGTCCCAACTTCTGTAATACGATTCACTTTAGTCTTCCTGGTTTTTCCTGTTTATAACTTACTGAAGATGAATATACTCCAGGGATTTTATCAGTTTACGTGTCGCTGTCTCTCATTTTATCACCAATGGTCCCGACCTTCCTCCATTATCTCTCAATAACGAATTACCCATGTATCAAAGTCAGACCTTACTACTTTTTAGGAACACTATTCATCATCCCTAAGTGTTGTTACACTTACGTAAATTACAGTGATTTGACATGTGAATTTTTACCAAGTCAATTATTTAATATCCGAACATGTAAAATGGTGTTATTCTTTTTCAGTAAGGGAGGAAACTGTGACTATGAGTTTCACAACTAACTCGGTTGTCGGTTGCTCGAATGTAAAAACGGAGGATTGGATTATTTACCCATACCACCGGTATATCTTTGGTACTTGAACCAGGAGAAGAGTGCTTAGAGTATCAGTTTGTCCCTTGACTTTATAATTTTAGTATTCCTATTGTTTCGGGTCTCTCAAATGTTATAAAGAATGGTTATTGTGTTCCGTTTAACCCGAGGTGTAGTTCGTTACCGGTCATTGACGATGTCTTGAACTTCCTGCTCAATTTTTATGTCTATACCCAGGGAGGACCGGATAATTAAGTCTTAGAATCTCCGTAAGCGTCACCCTTTGGATAGAAAAAGTGTTCGGAGTATCCATTAAGTCTTCATGTCGGTCCAACTTTTAGGAAGATTTGATATATAACTAATTATAGTCCCTTTTTTTGATTTCTTAATTTAGAATAACCGTTGTAGCTTTTAGCTTTTTTAAAAATGAACCACCTTTATTCGTTGTCTTTTACTTTGACTGTTTCTGATTATAACGTGGATCATTTCTAATAATAACTGATTTGTACCTTCCTTCTGGGATTTAGAACAACTGTTTTAAATCTAGTGTTTTAACCGGACCCTTTTAACTTGGACCATCCTTACTCAGTGTTTTCTTTTGCTACAATAATCCTTTTTTTAGTCGTTAAAAACTACCCCAGTTTGGTGACTAGTCACTTAGTTTAAAACGACAATCTGTATGTAATTTTACTCTATCAAGACTAAAAAATTTTACAGTGACATTCGAAGATTAGGTAAACTTGTAAAGTTTATATAATGAAAAGAATTAAAGAATAAAACTTTATTAAAGTTTTAATATACCTTCTCAACTTTCTTATCACGTTTATTAAGAACGTATAGGAAATGGTTCTAAACATTAACAATTTACATCAGTGTATAATGATACAATAGAATTTATATATACACTATATACGTGTGTATATCCCAATCCCATCTATCCACATATGTATATATTTATTAAACAAGAGAAATTGGTAAACTCTCAACGTCTGTGGTACAGGGAAACGCAGTTTTCAAACATGAAAGATTCCCATTCTTCTTTAGTAGAATATGTTGGGTCTCTTGTAGATTGTTCAGTTTTTAAATTGTACTTGTTTATGAGATAGATTATTAGAATGGTATAGGTATAGAGTGGTTAACGGGGGTATTACAGGAAATGTCGTTAAAAATTTTTTGATACTAGATCCCAGGTTAATGTCTAGTAAGAAACGGAAATCACCAGTACACTGAAAGTCGAGTCAAGTCAGCGAGTCAGCACAGGTTGAGACGCAGAGGTACTTAGTGTTGTGCGGTCCGGAGGGACAGGTAGTGGTTGAGGGCCTCAAGTGAGTTTGAGTGCAGGTAGCTCAGCCACTACGGTAGGACGGTAGAGTAGGAGACAGTAGGGGAAAAGAAGGACGGTGGTTAGGGAGGGTCGTAGTCTCAGAAAAGGTTACTCAGTTGAGACGTGTACTCCACCGGTTTCATGACTTCAAAGTCGAAATCGTAGTAAGGAAGGTTACTTGTGGGAGCCTGACTAGAGGAAATCTTACCTGTCCAACCTGGAGGAACGTCAGGTTCCCTGAGAGTCCTCAAAAGAGGTTGTGGTGTCAAGTTTTCGTAGTTAAGAAACCGCGAGTCGAAAGAAGTGTCAGGTTGAGAGTGTAGGTACGTACTGGTGTCCTTTTTGGTATCGGAACCGATCTGCCAGGATCAGAGGAAATTAAACTTTGTCAAGGAGTCGAAAAGAAGTAGAAAGTATTGTTACTGTAAAAACTCACTCTCCGGTCAACAAACCATCTTAGGGGGGAGATAGACCCAAGCGCACTGTAAACGAGTACTAATCTAAACCCAATACGTAAAGAACCGTCCTTGAGATACACTCACGGCAACCAAGAACGACGGAGTGTATCCTTCTCATGTTCAGGTAAACAGGTAAATGACCACTTTCTACCTAAGGTAAAAGGACAGACACGGAGTGAGAGGAGTAGACAAGGACCCTATTGAGTCCTCGTATTGACTTGTCGCGGTGTCGACTTACCAGTAAAGTCTGTACGAGGTGGGTGACCTGTGGAAAGCGTTTATGCTCAGCAACTCAAGCACGGTGCTAATCAATACTAGTAACAATTGTAGATCCAATCGATTACACACGACCGTGAACAGTAAAAAAAGCTTGGAAGTACGTTTTATACTTATACATACAATAATCAGGGTAAATTGTCAATTCCTTTGACTCCGAACCTCTGTTGACTCAACCCTAAACTCAGGTCGTACTAGATCAGGTCTCAGATTCGCTGTGTGGTACGGTGCACGCACGTACGTACTGTTCAGCAAAGGCAGCACAGGTTGAGAAACACTGAGATACCTGACGTCGGACGGTCCGAGGAGACAGGTGTGACAGTCAATTAGGGTAAGTGTTTACATGGACTACCGTCTTTCCTGTTTAATTTCAGAGGAAACCCCTGCAGGGTCATCGTATTCCTTTTTGTCCTACCCGGTCGAGGACGGTAGAAACAAGGAGAGGGAGGAAGGGGACCTGACCCAGGAAAGGGAAGACTCTAGGTCGTCTTGATTCCAGTCCTAACGAGGTCTCAGCCCCCGTATGGACGACCTGTACCGTGTCGACAGAGCTTTCGACTAAAATAAGGGAAGAACTGACCTATCGTTCTTCTTTCATCTTCCATAGTTGACGAGTCAACACAAGTTGAGAACCACTGGGTACCTGATATCGGACGGTCCAAGGAGCCAGGTACCTTAAGAGGTCTACTCTTATGATTTCACCCAACGGTAAAGGATGAGGTCCCCTAGAAGGGTTGGGTCCCTAGTTTGGACCCAGAGGACGTTACGTTCGTCTAAGAAATGGTAGACTCGGTGGTCCCTATTACGATGAGTTTACTCCGCTAAGGTAGGGTGGGGCTTGGTCTCCGGACTTAAAGGGATACATACAATTTCACTTTTACTCACCCCTGTTCCGTTTTAGTGACCTCTTCCGTGACCGTTGGGTGAGGTCATGAGAACGGATCTCTTAGGGTACCTACCTCCTCGGACCATCCGACGTCAGGTTGTGTTCCCAGGTTAACTCGCTGAAGTGAAAGTGAAAAGTGAGAGTACGTAACCTCTTCCTTTACCGTTGGGTGAAGTCACAAGAACGGACCTCTTAGGGTCCCTACCCCTCGGACCACCCGACGGCAGACACCCCAGCGTGTCTCAACCTGTACTGACTTCGTTGAATCGTCGTCGTCGTCGTCCTTATTATTGATGGAACACAACTCACACATTAAACTTAATTACGAAATTTAGTGGGACATACAATCCATAGAATAAAACGGGTAAAACGTCTACTCCTTTGACCCCGAACCAATTCCAGTGTTAAACGATTCATGTCTCGTCCCTAAGGATACGTCTAGATTAACGACTCTAACCTACTCTAGAAGTGGTCGTACGATCTGAAAGAGATCCGAAGTATTCTACCGTCCGTGTACCTTATTGAAAAACTTTGGACGCTATATAAAATTACTTAACACAACTTAGGTGCCTACCCGATGAGTCTAAACCGAAATTAAGACTAAGAACGAGCCCCGACAGTCGAACTAGAGAAGAGAGAACTAAACAGTCGGCGTACAGAACCTGGAAACAAGAAAGACCGAAAAGGAGGGTCCCCCTGACGATCTGGAGTTCATAGACACAGAGACCTCTGAAATAGCACTGATCCTTCCTGGAGAGAATTTCTTTATTCAACTACGGTGTAGAAGAGTTGAAGGAAACATCCCTCGCCCTACTTCTCCGCCCTCTCCTTCCTTTTCTTCTTTTGAGAAGTCAGTCTCTCTCTGCTAAATCAGTCAGACAACTAAAACACAAACAAAACAAACCGGTGGGGAACTCCGAACACCCTAGAATAAAGGGACTGATCTCTAACTTGGGTCCAGAGTTGTCACTTTCGCGAAACAGGATTGGTGTCCTGACGGTCCCTTGAGGACCTACTAAGGTTAGAGGTCTTTGAAAGTACCCTCGTCGGTCTCGTCTCGGACCGGACTCTCAGCCTACCCCGACGGTGACCGACCAAACCGGTTCATGAACTCGGAGTATAAGGAGTAGAAATTTTATGCCTACTGACATGGAAGAGGTGGGTAGAGTCTCTTCATAACCTAGTTCATTCTTTTACGACGGTAGAACAAACCATCTAACGATTCTAACCTAACACACCAAGAGAGAACAGCACGTCTAAGTCCGTCGGGTTCAGAGGGACTGTCCCCAAAGTAAGTCCTAACAAACCCGAATCTTTTCTTTGAGTCGAACTCCTTCTTCTGTAGTAAAACGCTTCAACAATGAAAGACAAGGTGTGGGGACTCTTGGTTGACAAAGTGAGATTTCCATAAAAGAAGTGGTCCTAGATGGGTGTTCTAACATCGGTTCTGGGTTCAAGACAAAGTCTAGTCTCCGATAAAAACCTCGTTAAGGATAGAGGGCCAAGGGGAGTGGACGGACACTGTGTTTGGAGTAGATGGATCGTGGAGGACTGTTTTACAGTTTTAAAGTGGTAAGAGTCAGGGACTGATGGAACTTTAGAGGGCTAAGGTGGTCCTCCTTTACATAGAAAAGTACGGTCCAGGACTTGATTCAGGAAATTTGGGGATTAGAGTCGGTTAGGAGTGGTAAGAGTCACTACAAGTTGTGAACTCCCCCGACGGGTTGGATGGTGTGGGGGAAGGCAGTCCCAACCCAAAGGCTTCAGAGAGGTGTAATACATTACCGTCTACGGAACAAGAAGTTACTAACCGAGGACCACCGCACTCTCAGTTCGACACGGCTGGTGTAAGAGATAGGGTTTTTAAGTCTAACCTTGTGTCTCTGTGGTCCGATGACTCCTTGACTCCGATAAATCTGACACACGGGTCTCTCCGTCTCTTGTGGGTGGACCTCTTTCCTTTCCGCCTCTCCGCACCCCCGTCTCTCTCTCTTACTTAACCTCGACTCTGCAGGTCTCTGGTCACCGTGTCTCAGTACCTCTCTGCTCTCTCGTTCGGACAAGGACTACTACCAGATCAAGGATCGAGGTTTGGAGACCTCCGAAGTAAAGTAAAGACGGGAACCCATGGTACTAAACGAATTATTTTATTGTGGATTTTTTTTTTTGTTCTGAAACAAGGATGACTAATATTGATTTTCTCACAACTATTCTGAAATCACAGAGGTAAAACGTCTCTGTCTTTGATTCTTCGACTTCGAGGTTATTAAACCGGTGGACTACGTTTCTTAACTAAGTGTGACCTTTTCTGAGACTACGACCCTTTCTAACTTACGCCCTCCTCTTCCCCTGCTGTCTCCTACTCTACCAACCTACCGTAGTGGCTGAGCTACCTGTACTCAAACTCGTTCGAGGTCTTCAACCACTAACTGTCCCTTGGCACGTCAGGTACCCCAGTGTTTGTCAGACTGTACTGACTCGTTGACTTGACTTGACTTTTGTCTTTAATTCGGTCCTCGGGTCGTAGTGCGTCGATCAGGTACGTCTCCTCCCTTTATACACAGAGTATCGACTAAGGGTATCGACTACACACACCTCACGAAAGAGATAAGATCCGTGAAAGAGACATAAATAAGTAAAATATACCGACAAGATCCAGAATCAATACCGTACTCCCTAGAAATCAAAGTCCTACACCCTAAATTAAGGGGTTGGTCCCTACCTTGGACCCGGGGGACGTAACCCTCCCGTCTCAAAATCGGAGACCCGGTGGTCCCTTCAGGGTACATGATCCGTGAAAAAGTCTTCGAAATATACATAATAGAGTAAAATAGGAGTTTAGTGGGGAGGATAGTCGTGGTAAACTTCCTGTCCCTTTAACTTTACTTCCCTCTAACTCAACAGACGATTTCTAGTCCATCGTAAGCTCCCGGTCTCGGCCCCATCCCAGGGTCTGCCGACTGAGGGGACAGACTTCATTTCGCTTCAGCGAGTCAGTACAGACTGAGAAACGCTGGGGTACCCGACATCGGATGGTCCGAGGAGACAGGCACCCTAAAAGGTCCGTTCTCGTGACCTCACCCCACGGTAAACCCGAGAATCATTTGTTTCGTCACGACCAAGACCCCTATCTTCCCCCGTCTCCAGAGATCTTAAACTATTTGTGACCATACAACTCAAGTCAGTACTTGGGAATCCCCTACCCCTTCGGGAACCTCCAGGGATAACCCAATGTGAAGGTGGATTACGCAGACGAAGTCGTCGAGACTGTCTACCCGAAGGGAGAGGACACTATAACACTACGGAGAAGGTAGTAACTCGTCCAGAACGGAACGAGCGATTTATGAGGGACAGGGGGGACGGGGGTTTGAGGTGACGACGAATACCACTCAGATGAGAATCAATTGGAGGACTTGTCCCTATTTAGTGTCGACACCCACTGACCCAGTAAAGGTGATACCAAGACCCTATATACGCTCAAGTAAATCTTGGACCTAAAACAGTCCTTCTATGGTTCGGGTCAGAAGTAGGGGACTTGGATAGATATAGGAAGTACTGGGTCCTCTCTCTCTGATTGCTTCCCTGTCTACTGAGAGGTCCAGCCCTGCGGACAACACTTTACGGAGGCACAGGGTCCACCATGTTTTATGTGAGATACGAGTGAGACAGGCCTACAGGAGTGCCTTCTCTTCGGGGTGAAGAACACCGGCACCCACCATCTCTACGTTTTTTCCGACCGTCACTAAGGTCTTTCTCTCCGACTCTTCCTGGGCTTCCTAAAAGGTCCGGTCTCCACAGACCTTTGTCCGCCCTTGAGTCAGATCCAACCCCAGTGACTGGGGTTTTACGTGTACATCTCTATTTAAACGAATTCTGCATTTTAAAGAATGAAACACCTAGGTGTTTGGATGATTCCTGTGATGGCTTCTTAGGGAACTAGATCTCTCTGACGGTAGACTGCATCTGGATCTCTCCTTCCTACGGAGACAGGGCGGAAGGACGTCCTACGATAAGGAGAGCCTTAGAAGCGGCTGGGGTAACCTCGACCCCACCCAGGAAAGAGAAAGAGCATATGGACACGTAAAAGCGACTATTGTGATATTGTCGAAAATAAAAAAATTATAAGAATAAATAAATAAACCGACACGACCCAGAATCGACGACGTGCGTTATAGAAACTAGAAACAAAGCCGTACCCCTTAGAAGTCAACTCCGTACGTTTAAATCAACGCCGTACACCCTAGATCAAGGGACTCGTTCGATCTTGGGGTCCGGGGGACGTAACCCTCAGAGCCGGTGACCTGGTGATCCCTTCAGGACTGTTACCGAAAATTTTACACCAGGAGGTTGTTCGTCGTAATCGTAGTGGACTCTTGAACAATCTTTACGTTTAAGAACGAGGGATGGGGACTGGCCAATTTAGCCTTGAGACCTACCCCGAGTCGCTAGTCACAACCTTGCCCGGGAATGGTACTACGACTCCTAGCGAGTCTCTTCCCGACGATGTTGGTTAGGAGAAGAACTGCCGCACCGACGGGATGATCTATGTTCTGCGGACCGTGTATCATTCACGAGTCACTTATAAATAACGTAGTACAAAAGGACTGAGGGTCCCGTTCTAAGGAGAAGGGGGAACCATGGGCTATCAAGAGTCGGTACCGCTGACTCTAGACTACAATAAAACCTGGGTCAAAGAAAGTTGAGATCCGGGAATTAAGTCCACACCGAGGTGATCCGTGTCGTCCCCCAGACCAGAACTCTGTCCACGGATCTTTGAAAGTGTGTCCCTACCTCGGTCTCTCTGTGGTTTGGACCTCGTAAAGAGACCCATTGCCCCGGAGTTGGTAGACTACCGACTCCCCGTCTACCCGTCCCCCGACGGACCGGACATGCATACAGGGTCCAGGGACTCTCGGGTTGTGACGGTTTGAGGTGTCCCACGGGACGAGGGGAGCCACGGACGGGATGTGGTCGAAACCGTCTCCGACGGTTTGGGACCGGTCCCTGTGTGGACGGTCCGACCGTCCCTCTCTCTTTACCGGTGAAAAATAAAAGTTACTAAGAGGTCGAAACCCCACCATCCATTTACCAAACTTCTAAGGAGAATTAGAGTACACACATAAATCAGACCTCTTCTTACACGGAGTTAAGAGACGATTTAAGAGTGAAAGTAGGAAATCCCTCTCTGTCACAGAAGATATGTTAGAAAATCAAAGACCTATAAATTTTTTATTGAAACGATCTCCTACGTCCCTTTTTGAAAGACATTGAGAAGGACAGAGTATAATTGGGTTGAGGAATTTATAATTTTGTTTGTTTGTTTGTTTTTTTGGGATAAGTTAAAAAATTCCACCCACATCTCTTTACTGTGGACAAACGGGAATTAAAGGTTACCAAAATAAAAATTTTTCATAAGAAGACCGCCGAAGGGTCCACCGAGTCACCATTTCTTAGACGGGCGGTTCCGTCCTCTGTGTCCAAGTCAGGGACTAGGACCTTCTAGGATGTACGGTCCTTTGTCGGTTCATGTACACGGTATTAATAACTTGGACACCAGATCTCGGACCCTCGACGTTGATGACTCGAGTACCCGACATCGATGACTTCGACTCGGGATCTCGGCCACGAGCCTCTATTCTCTTCAGTGACGTTACCCTTCGGTCACGTGGTGTTGATCTCTCACCGGGAGTTGACAGCGTTGACCTCCTGTCGAACACGTCGTCACTTCTGGACCGTGTTGGTTTTAATTATTTATGTATTTATTTAATTTTTTAATTATACGTGTTCACTGTGGTTATTGTTTCATAGGATAAAAAGATGATCCCTCCCCATTTGTTTCTAAAGAAAGTAGAGTCTCTGAGCTTCAAAAAGTTTAAAAATAAGATTTTTTGTTAGTTAACACCCTCTACGTCCTACCTGGGTAATTAGGGAAGACAGAGATATACCCCGTTCAGGAAGTGTGTATTTAATTTTTTTTTTAGACCATAAAAACCTCCCACTCCTCCTTCCCCCCTTAAGGGAAATTTGGAATGGTTCAATGTCCTACGGACAAGGAGTTTAAATTTTTAGTAGACTAAAAAATCCCACAACTTATCTTTATAGGAACAAGCGGTAAATGAAGTGGCTCTCAAAGTGTTTAAAAAGAAAAATTTTAGTTAAACTAACCCCGTACACCTACCCACCCATCCCCACAGATTGAAAAGTGGGAAGAACAGGTCGTACCCTGGTCAAGAAGTTTGAAATTAAAAATTTTATTTATATAAGAAATTTTTTAACTGTCCCTATCTCTCTTTGTAAGAGAAATAGAACTTAAAGTGTATTTTCGTCGAGTCTATAAATAAAGATTTTAGTTAGACTGACCCCCCCGATCTTTCTCAGGGGAATTGGGGAGAACAGACTGTATCCCGATCAAGAAGTTTGAAAATAAGAAGTCAATGTAATCTAAAAAAACCTTCCCACCGTCCCCGTTACTATTATAGGGGTAACTCAGAAGACTAAGAAGGTATTCCGGTCGAGAAGTTTGAAATAAATTTTTTAGTTAGACTAAAAAAACCCCCCCATCCCCCCTCGGTTTCTCAAGGGTAATTGGGGAACACAAGGCGAGTCTCTTCCGAGGGGTTTGAAAAAAAGGTTGCACTTTTACTGGAGAGCCTCCCCGACCCCTCGCCCCCGTCCCGTCCTTGACAGAGAATATGTGTA